>JARWLC010000012.1:94432757-94937757 GCA_033318265.1 Phyllotis vaccarum
GGGTGTTTTGTCAGTGCCAGGCTCAGGAAAGTGTCCTACAGAATCAACTCCTTCCTAGCTTCACAGCTAAAAGAATGTGCCAGAATCTCTCTCACATTTCTTCATGGGTAAAACTAGGATTGTTTATTTCCTAATTGATATTTCCTAATATGAGCTCAGAGCACCACCTTTGACTTTTATTCCCATCCAGTCTTGATGATGGTGAGGTAGCTGAAATAACAGAACCTTGTTAGTAAGATATGTAAACCAGGATGTGCACCGAGAGACACTATGTATCATTTAGAGGAGATCTTTGGTACTATAGAAGATCTATAGTACCACAGTAGAAACATAGCAAATGGCATCAAGGTAACATGTAAAAGGGACATTGTATATTCTCAGATTGTTTAACAAAGTACAAAACAATTTCTCCTCATGTAAAGTCTTAGCCACATGGTTTCTAAGTACCTTTATTAGCCAAGTATGAATTTCCCAAATGAATACCCAGCTTCTTAACCACACTCATCTAAAATACTAATAATTTCTGCACATTTTATGATAGGTTGGAATGTGGGGCACACAGGGGAAAATTAAGTTAGTCTCTTAATGTGTAAGATTATAATTCTACTGATATTTTAAGGTATCTTTGTTTATATCATCATGCTTAAGAAGAACCACTGCCAAAGAATCTCAGCACAGCTGTACATCAATCAATGGAAGAAGAAAGAGTACTGGCAAGTTCCCCATATGAATACACTGGGACTAGCGAGCATTTCAGGTAGCAGAAAATGTCTTATGCTCCTTCCTCTAGCTTCTCCATACATGAGCCCTTCATGATAAAGACCTATTGAGAGGGTAATTCTGCATGGTTCATAAACAGTGAGTAGATAAGGCACATAATCCTTACTAAGAAAAAGATTTTAAAAAATGAATGAATGGGAGTGTGGGTGC
Source organism: Phyllotis vaccarum (assembly GCA_033318265.1). Lineage (NCBI taxonomy): Eukaryota > Metazoa > Chordata > Mammalia > Rodentia > Cricetidae > Phyllotis > Phyllotis vaccarum. Next base: position 94,433,688 of record JARWLC010000012.1, read on the forward strand.
ATAGACAGATGAACAGATGGATGGTCAGTGTGTAGAAATCAATGACTGGAGACTGACAGCCAGGACCACAGAAGCATCACATTCTGAGAGTCTAGTGTTCTTCATGATTTATGAGTATGACTAGTATACATGACAACTCCTTGCATAGCTTCCCAGCATCAGACACTGGAGGAGTCCAAGATGTAGGAGTGCTAGGCCACAAGATTTAATAATTTGCTCAGATAACGACTGATCCCCTGTGCTGTATCATTCTATTTGCCACTATATTCTCCATGCCTCCCTGACATTAACAAGGGGATTCTGAGGTCTCACAGTTCCTAACTCTTACTACCTCATTGTAGAGATAAAGACAAAATGAGGAAAACAGGGCTAGTCAAATTAATGCTATTTCTAACAAACATATTTGTCTTTATGAGGCATCAATTTGTTAACCTGCTCTGAGTTTTGTGGTCTTAATGTACTACTACCAGATAACATAATGTGTGCTGTCAGGTAGTGGTTACATATTAGCCTGATAACATGGAAAGAGAAATTATTTGGGCAAATATCTCAAAGAAATTCATGGATATCAAATCTGATAGTATTTTCTAAGAAAATAATGGTGGATACCCTCACATGGGTATTTTTCACAATATATTTATCTTTTGTAAAATGTGGGTCATGATAAAACCTGTACTTAAGTATTTAAGGAAAATTTATTTACTAGAAAAAGTCTTCAACACCAATCTCATTATCGAAACATAAACTGACATGTTGGAAAATTTTATAATAGCTCCATTTTCATGTTAAATTTACAAAATCCCACCATGGCTGCTGCCTCCTAGACTCTCCTTGAGTTAGCTGAGGTCTAGTTACCCAAATTCATGTCTTAAATCTAAATGTAGTTCCCATAAAGGCCCTCTTTCCTCCTACAAATATTTCCAGACTTTATTATATTGCATGGTCAGCTTACTCTGAGGCCACCAGACAAAATTCGCCCACAATACAGGAAGTGCCTCCTTTGATTATTCCAGACCGTGGGAGACCAGAACCACCACAAGCTTCCAAGCCTACACTACCCATATCAGATCTTCTGGTTACAAGCCTTGGCTGAGACCAAACAAGGCTAAGTGTCTCAACCAGAGTACACAACTTTCTAGACACATTTTAATTTGAAACCTCATTCCAGTATTTTTAAATCCTGAGATAACTAAGTCACTGATAATCTATCATAAATGAGTGAAGCCCATCTCATGATGTAAATTCAATTTTGAAGACATATATGTATGTATGTGTGTGAGTGTGTATGTGTGTATTTCAGTGCTGATGATAAACACATTAGAAAATGCTACACCAGTAATAAGCCACAACCTCAAACCCACAGTAGGTTTATTTAATACCCAGGCATGTATATGTATCCTATCACATATTCTTCCCTCAAGATCAGTTTTACTGTGACACCTGGTGTTATGATCCAGGACAGGAATAGACCTGCAAAATAGGATGATTTCTCCCTAGTGGATGAGCAAACTGAAAACTTGCCTAGCATCAGTTGTCAGATAATCCCAGTGAAGTGGTACTTTTTATAATGATATATATATATATAATATTTTATATATGTTATCACATAGATTCATTTATTTGCAGAGTATATTCTAAGAGGATATTTGCTTAGCCTGGAAAATGAGGTAAAAGTCCATATTTACAAAGAAACAGTATCATGATCAGACCCTCAAAGCTCTCCTGTCTGGTCAGTCTATCCCTTTGCCAACATAATGCACGGTTTTATTCCTTCCACCACAGTTGGTCAAATCCAGCCAAAGGAATCTACTCTACCCTTTTTTGCCTGTACTATTGAAGTCTAAACCCAAGATTCTACTCATGTCACTATGTACATGCACCTGTGCCTAAAACATGGTCTCTTATGAACCAGAAAGAGGACTCTAAACAGCTCAAGAAGGTCAAGGGGCTTTTGATCTTGGACTTTTCATGTTAAGAACTTGTAGCAGTAGATTTCTATTGTTTAAAAATTCACAAAGATTATGACACTTTGTTATAGTGGTCTGAGAGACTTAATATGGTATTTTAAATAAGTTGTTTCAGGACTATTTTTAAATGTTTAGGTCTGGAGAGATAGCTCGGTGGGTAAAAGTGCTTACTGTACAAGCATGAGGACCCTAGTTATGAACCCAGCACTAACATAAAAGACCAATTAAGGTTGTCTTTGTGTCTTAGTTTGGCAAGGATTCACTTAGATCATTATCGGGTCCAAAACACACGATGCAAAGTTAACTCCCTTCCTAGGTTTAAACTTTGTAGGTCATCTGTTGCTATTGCTAAAAGTCACTGTAGCTTCAATCATCTATAACCTCACCTTTACTGCACTGAGCTCATTGCAGCCAAACCTGCTGCCACCAAAGCCATCATAACCAATGAGCTTTCTTTTACAAGAGCATTGTGAAAGACAAAGACACGTGGATCTCTGGGTTTTGCTGGCTGACAGACAAGCTCCATATCCAATGATAGATTCTGCCTCAAAGGAACAAAGTTTAGAGAAATGAACCAGGACATCTAATAGCTTCATCTGGCCTCTTGTCTTGAGTATAGGCATAAACAATTGCATGCATGTGTGCTTATGTCACACACACACAAACAAACAAACAAACAAACAAACAAACAAACAAACAAATAAATAAATAAATAAATAAACTTTTCATGTGATTTAATAATATGAAGCCATTTCAATCAACTTTAGAAAAATAAAATTTTTTTAATTTATTCTGACGTCATACATGTGTTTTTATTCACTTTGCTTTGTTCATTCCTTTGCCCTTTCTTGTCCTCCAACTTCTGCTAACAATTCTTCTCATCTAGTTCCCTTCCTACTTTCATTCCCTTCTTGTATGCGTGTAGGTCTTACATATATTATGAATATATGAGTCTTTAACTAGTGTGCTATATATCTGACAACATATACCAAACTATAAGAATGGTGGTGTGGACAGTAGGGGAAAGATCATTTGATATGTGAAGTGATGTCGTGCTGCTGGGAGCTACATAAATATGAAGTAGGAACTCAGTTGGCACAAACAAGGCTGACCTATCAGAGACAAGTGCTCTGGTTGAGGTAAAGGCAAAACTCTAGGAGTTTTGGTGTTAATTACCTTTGAATGTGTTATCTATTTCCTGCAGAGTATTTGTTGTGTGTAATTGTAGCTTTCCCATTTTTATTTCCTGTAAATTAATTTCCCAGGACCTTTGAGCAGTTATGATTGATCAATTATTGGGTTAAATTCCCCCATACATCTGTTGGAATATTGACAACATCCCATACTTATGTTTGAAAACAACCACAAAGACATTATCTCTTTCCTCACAAATCAGGTCTTTGTTCCTTTGCCCAGAGCAGACTCAGTGTCTACCCCTCCTGCAATTATCTTTACTAGTACACACCTGGACAGAGTCAGCACTTGGATGAAGTATTTTATTTGAAATATTTCTCAGATTCCAAGGATATCTACAGATAGATGAAACATTGGTATTCCTTAAGTTCATTCCCTACAGATAAGATAATTATCTGGAGTTAACACCACTAATCTTAGGCCTTTAACTCCCTATACTTACTTTCAGCTGGATTCATTAACTCAAAATCCTAACTTAAAGTTTCATGGTGTGTAATATAAGAGAAAAAGGTAATCAGCCAACTCTGAGTTGAAGTATAAAACAAACATTTACTCTGAAGTGATGTGCCACAAGGTCAGGGCAGGTAGAAGGTGACAGGTCCTGTTTCGTGTGCAAATTAAGCCTTAACAGTAAAATACCCCCTCCTATGGAAAGTGCTACAGTAGAACAAAAGCTGAATGCTTTCTTCCATTGCTTCCTCAGGTCACCTGGCAACTGAGGACACTAGTCCACTCCCCCTCACCCCCAGAAAAGCAGCTGGGAGGAGGACCCAATGGAAAAGGTTCAGGACTTTACTTTGTTCATGGTTTGTTTGCTGGTCAATAAACTTTTAACCTTATGCCTAATCACATTTAGGGATGTAGTTGGAGCAGAAGATTTTCCCCCTTTAGATTGCTTTGTTGATTTAATCTTTAGTTGGCCCCCTACCAGAAAAACATGAACTAGTCACTCCCACTTATAAACCAAAGCTGACAGTTAATGTCTATGTGTGAATCCTATCACCCCTCTCTATGAACCTGAGAAATTCAAGCTCTATATTGTCTTGCCAAAGAATAACTGCCTGCATGAGTATATAAGCCTATGTCCTCATTATTGTAACTGTCATTGCAATAAGAATCTTGCCAATAAAGTTGATGAGGTAAAGAGAATAGTGTGAGTATATTTCTTGAGATCCCTTGTAGATATTCCTCACAAGTAGTAGTGTACCTCCTGGACCCTGAGAGAAAGCCTTATTGAGGCTAGTTTCCCTAAAGTCTTTCCTTAGCATTCTTTGCACTGAAAAACTGAGATATTGAAACTTAAACATTTTCTGTATCTGACAGCCAGTGTTATTGCACACTTTGGTATCAAAATCCATAAAAGCACCAACTGAAAACATTGATTGTACATCTCTCTTATTTATAGAGACTGTAAGACTTATACATGATTCTATATTAAATATATTGATTGATACATCATACCAATGTATAAAATGAATAACTCCCATACTAATTTTAGAGATCCATATTTCCAGTGATCTAAAACCTCTTCATGAGCATATACATCTTTCTTACATCTACACTGAGTTTTGTCAAACTAGACCAAGTCCCAGAAAGGATAAAAATAAAGCCCAAGATATTCCAGCCCACATTATGACTCAGTTCTCAGCTGATGCAGTCACAAATGTGTTCTAGTTTGCTCTGACTCTTTTGAGCATCCCCCATGCTGCTCTTCACCTATTCCTTTCTCATGTTGCTAAATACCTAGAAATATGCCAAGAGTTTAGAGAAATTGTACTTATTCCTAAAAAGAACAGTCACATCCCAGAATCAATATGCAGTTCCTAGATGAGGGAAACCTAATGATTTTTTGCTTGTGTAGATACTTCAGCCAAGTTTCTCTGTACTCACTTCAGACAATTGCACAGGCAGAGCCAGAACCTGATGCAGGAGCCACCTTGAATGCAGAACCTCAGTGTCTGGAACTTGAGCTCACTATGATGGCTGGATGCTTCCTCTGCTCTGCCAATTTTCAGAAATAGAGATTTAGGGAAACAATTACTGGTTTTCTCCAGCCCCTCTTCCAAAAGAAGCAACTTGGGAGAAAGACTGGGATGTGAGTTTCAACAAAATCGAATCTAGTCTAAGTTGAATCATAATACCGAGGCCTTGGCTGTAGGCTTTACTCAGGTCCTCCAAGGCCAGTTAGCATGTAATATATTCAGTTTATGTGTGATCACAAAAAGTTAAATATTTATTCTATAATAATATAGTTTATAAAGTGTGTACCTACATGACTGTGTAATTATGATTAAAATGAGAGACACATTTATCAAATTAAACCAACAAGTAGGGTACTGTTTTCAGTACCTTGTAAATTCACCCACACTGATTTATTTGAGAATTCAAAATACTTAAGTGATCTCACTTGTATTTTTATCCAATTTCTTTCTAGTTAAGAGCTCACATCATTATGATCCATTCATATGTTCAATTAGCTCAAATAATGACTCAACTGTAATTGATGCTAATTAAACTCCTTATAATATTTCATCGGTGTCTTTCTTGCTATTCTTTTTCTCTGCAAGGGCCCCTCATTTTTCTTCTTTGTTGTGCTTCCTCACCCACCCTCTTCTGGGCTGCAATAGCTTTTCACACTTCCCTGTAGTTTGTAATTTGATCATTTTGAGTAATACGAAACAAACTTTTCACAGGCCTTTAGATTTTTGGTTCATCTGATGTTTGGGAATTGTACTTACAGAGGCCAGGGAGGACACAGTGCTGAAGTGTCATTCATAGCATAGAAAAAGTGTCTTTATCAACTCCATGGAAACCTTGCAATTTTGACATAAGGCTGAGGTAATATTTACTGGCTATTCCACTGGATTTGGTTTCAAATCTACTTCTTAGGTAGATATCTCATTGTATCAGTTTTCATTGTTCTGCTAACTCATTTATACTGTTCCAACACTTTAAAGGTCCAGGGTTTACAATGGTTGTGTGAACATTGACTAATAAAGAAGTTTTGAAAATAGTATATATATATATATATATATATATGATATAATATATTCTTCTCATTAACACTGTCTGAATCATCATGACCTATCCATGATTGTTTTTGAGGGGTCAGATATAAAGAGACTCACCTTCACTTTGGCTCATTATCACTGATGTTTTTATTGTTATTTTACTGGCTTTTAAAATTGAGCTCTGGGCACTTAAGCTGTTCTTCACAGCAGTCTTTTGAGTTAAAAGGAGAAAAGTTAATGAATGAAAAAAGTGTAAACTTTATAATCTAAAATGTAATGCTAGATTTGTAGATTTTGCTCATGTATTCAAAAAGAAATTCACTCAACAGATGTCAAGTAAAATGAATTTATTTCTAGCATTCTTTGAAGAAACAAAAATACTCCTTATTATAAAATTACTCATAAGAAATATATAATTGAATTTTGTAATATTGATGTGGGAATGCCTTTCTGTATGCTGTGAATCTCAATCTTTAAATAAAGGAGCTGTTTTGGGCCATGACAGGCACCATAGAAGAAGTAGGAGGAGGAATCAGAATAGGTAGGAAAAGAAGGGTGGAGTCACAGGAAGATGGAGCTGAAGCCCAAAGGAGCAACATATAAGGAGCACAGGTGAGCCACTGGCCACATGGCAGACAGATTAATAGAAATGGGTTGAATTAAGATGTAAGAGCTAGCTAGCAATGTGCCTAAGCCATAGGCCAAACAGCATGAAGTTAATATAAGCGTCTGAGTCATTTCTGGGGGCCTGAGCCACGGGCGGCTAAGGGGTCTGGCACAGCAGATCTGTGGGTCCAGGCCCCAGACCAAGAAACTGCTCTACAACAGATGGCGCCCAATGTGGAGCGAATATCCACTTAATGCCTGAGAAAGTTTAAAAAAGGTTTTAGCAGACTGAACAAAAGCAGCTTCCAAATTGTGTATACAAAGCGGGTCATTGTACAAAGAAAGCGTGGCGTCCGGGTCACATTCAAAATAGCACCGGCGGACTGGCAGCAGGCAGTGTAAGCTGCAATCAGGCAGGTTCCTGAGATCTCACAGAAGACTCAGTAACATGTGACTGATTTTGACCTTGGTCTTCTTAATGAGAGAGGAGAACAGAGAGAAAAAGAGATATAGAGATAGAAAAAGATAGAGAGAGGTTTTCTAAATACTTTCTATTTTTTCAAAGACTTGAGTAAGTTATATTCTCCCTGTCAACAGCACTCTCATTTGTCAGTACTTTATTTTCATCCCAAATCTCCACTAATCCTGCTCTACTAATAACCTATAAGATGCCCTAGAAAACAGAGATGCAGTTGCCCTCTGGTCCTTCTCCAATATCTCCAACCTTTACCCATTAATCTTCTAAGGTAGGATGTGTACCCACTCTGCTGTGTGTCTGACCTATCTGCTCTGAAAAATGCTGCCCTGTCCTAACTCTACACATCTACAGCTCTAGATCTTATAACTTAGTTGTGAGGAGGTCCTAACTATGTGTCCAAAGTTGTTGATCTCAACTTTACTTGATTTCTTCCCAAACTTTAGGACCTCCCAAACTTTAGACCTCTTTACCCATTGAACATGTTTTCCTGAGTATTTCCACAGAGCCCTATAACTCTTACAGTAAAGGTGAGCCCACCATATAGATAGATTCTAAACAGTTATTTCTAAGTCAGTGGAACTATGTGCCAGACAGATCAATAGTCAGAGTAACACAGCAACTGTGAGAAATACATAGAAGCAAGACAGCAAGACTGGTAATGATTTTATGCATGGGAATGAAGGAGAGGAAACGAGTGAATGGAGAATGTTTGGTGTCTGATGTTGGGTATAAAGGAGTCAGTATTCAAGACAGAGTATAAAAAGGATGTTAAGAAGTAATATGAGTTTCTCCATCATCAGGAGAACACATGTGGAGATTGAGCAGTTGCACAGTGAAAATGAAGCAGGTAAGGGAACAGGTGATCAATTAGCATACTGGTTCACTATCTTTCCTTTATATCTATTACAGAAATCATGACTTTGACAACAAAAGCTTGATATTTTCAGATGAAATAGTCTCCATTGAAGCCCTATATGGTTTAGAGCACCCCAGCACAGTGTGGTTGTAAAGAAATCCACCTGGAAAGAACATAGATTTTTAGTGTAAGAAAACAATTCTTGAAATTCAATGGATGAGAGTCTTTGCTACACGCACCTACCCTGTTTTTCCACAAGAAACACAACTTCCTTGAAAGTCTCTTTGAAGTTCCCTGTAAGCATTACCTTTTACATTGAGAAGATAGATATATCTCTAGTTGTGCATGCATCACCTTCCTCCATGGCACATTTTCCTTCACTGTGGACACACCTGCCATACATAAACGTGTTGCAAGTCATGCATATTCTTGCTTGAGCTAAGAAAGAAAACAAACACAACGCAACTGGTATAGGACCAACATGGATGAGATCAGTCAAGAAATGAAATAGCGCAATAAAAACTCTCATAATCTAGGACTTAAAATATCTTTACAATGCTTCCATTGGACTTTAATATTACGCATGCCATTGACCTGTGGATCTGAATTTTAATAATTATAAAAAATGTTATTACACTTTCAGTAGGTAAAGGCATGATATCTTAATTATCTCATATAAAAGCTGCTTTTAAAGGGGGCATCAATAGAGTTGGAAAGATGGCTTAGCAGTAAAGAGCAGATATTGTTCTTGAAGAGTATCTGAGTTTGGTCCTTGGCACTCAGGTCAGGCAGCTCACAACTTCCTATGACTCCAGTTCGAGAGGCTTAAACAGCTTCTTTAGGGCTCTGGAGATACCTACAGTCATTTGTACAAATGTTCACGCACTCTCTCACACACATATGTAATTCAATCAATAAATAAATACGTATGCTAAAATAAAGAAAATGTGCTTTTTAACAGCTGATATGAACAAGACTAGCATGCAAGATATAAAGGGATATTATTGGACAAATAACTCCACATTTTACACTTGCAAAATACTCAGAAATTTAAATTTTACTTTTTAAAGCCTATCTAACCTCTCCACTGTACCAGTTCTATTTAATACTATGTAATTAATAGGGACTAGCAAGATGGTTTACAAAGTAAAGTCTATTGCTACAAATCCTGACAATGAGAGTTTAATATCTGGAACTCACATAATAGAAAGAAATAGATTGCCACAATCTCTCTGACATCCATACCTGCACTGAGGCATAGTTTCCCCACAACACACACAGATAAAGGACATTTTAAAAGATGTTAATGACAAGCTTCTCTAGTGGCCTCTTCTCAACAGATGACTGTGCCAGGCAGCTTGTAAATAGAAAGTCTTGAATACCCATTGGATGCCACTTGGGGACTGGCAGGCAGATTCAAAGACATAGATATAAAAGGACACATAAACTCATTCTCCCCTGAGGAGTGACTGATCCCACTTTAAAGTTCTGGGGAAAGCTTGATGTCTTACCTCAGAAGGAGAAGGGTGGAACTAACACAAATATTTCCAGTTGTATTGGGGCATCTTGACCCAGAATCCTGATCCTGACCTTGACGCCCATCAACACACTATTACTGACACACACACATATTCCAGCTCTTCAGGTCATCATACAGGTCTACTTCCAGCCATCTCCAGCCCCTGTCCTCACCCCTATTTCAACTTCCAAGGACTAAACACTAACACTTACCTTGGGAAAACAAAAGAGAATGAGTCTCCAGAATCAAGAGAAAGAGCATATACTTGGCTATCTTAGTCTGGGCTGACAGAGGATACAGCAGAGCAGATGGAAGCAAGTACTGAGAACAAATAAGGATAGATGAGATCAGGTTGCAGGCTCTGTTCTGAGCTGCTCTTAGGATGTGGGAAGGTGCTTCCTTACACATGGGCCAGTGGGTGTTTTACCAGTGCCCTGACTCGGGAAAGTATCCCACAGAACCAGCTCCTTTATAGATCCACAAGGCAAAGGTGAAGATAGGATTCTTCACTTCCTAAGTTAAGATTTCCTAATATGAGTTCAGAGCAGGACCATGGACCTTCCTTTCCATGGATCTGAGTATTCATAATAACACAGCCTTTTTCTGTAGTATGGGATCGGCATTCATTACCCCATGTTTCATATCATAGATCTCTACTCTCCTAGATATCTATCAAATGAGTATCAAATATCATCCAAACAACACATATATAACAGGCAATAATAGTCAATGCTGGTTTTTCTAAAATAGGAATTATTTCCTATTCCAATTAGCTCTTATTTGTTTAGTTATCCCTACACAGACACACCACACAACTAATAAAACACATTTACCTAGATACACACCATTAGTTTCTGATCCATATTTTATAACAAGGCTCAGACAGAATTTCAATGTATACTTCTTCGTGGTTTTGTCCTAATAGTGTAGTGCATAGGGCATAAAATACAAAGATTTTCCTAATTTTTAAAATTATACTTTTCTATTAATATGCTCTTCTTCCAAAATATCTTTCACTCTTTCATCATGCTTTATAAAAATAATGAAACCTCCAGACATCTAAGATCTAGTAAAGGGAAATAGAAAGAACTAGAAGCAATTTCACCAACTTGGCAGGCTGGGGCTAGGGAGCATCTTATGAGGCAAAAGTAGTCTTGTGACCCTCCTCCCTTTAGGTAGGCTCTTTATTACCAAGCCATTTAGTCAGGTTCACTATGCACAGAGCATACTCAGTGGACAGAGTCAGACTCAATATTTGCTAATGAATTAACAAAAATAATATGTAAAATAAATTAAGGCAAGGTGTTCTGTGAGAAGAGAACAGCTACTGGAGGCTGAGGGCCAGAATTGTTCATGTTGTAAATCTGAGAGCCTGATGCATTCCATGTCTCCCAAATTCAGCTACCATGCAGGAAAGCTTTCTTCACACTTACTCATGACAAAGATAATGCACAGGTAACACTAGACAAGCTAGATTCACATTAATAATAAAGAGCAATAATACCACAATTTACCCAACACACACCAACTCAAAACTATCAGCCTACTTAAGAGTATGTCCAGAATACCTGTTCAACAACAATAGTATGTGTCTTTCTTGTGGGGAATTTACACCAATTACACATATGATAAAATTCCATAATGGTACATGCTAAAATGAGTATATGCCTAGCTGACAAAGCACAAATAAGTTTACATTTAACACTACTGTTTATCTGTTTCATGGCTTAGAAAATGCATCATGATGACTGAGGGTGGCACTGTTGGGAAAGCTACATAAAAGAAACACAAAATATTTTTCAAATTTTTGCAGTTTTTTTCTTTAAAACTAAGTTTAGCTTTAAAAAATAGTCTATTTTGGCATTTTATTAAATATTTAGGTTTGTGGAAAACAAATGCACTTGCATGATAGAATTTCTGGTCAAAAGTCATGATCTATTTCTGCATTTATTCTTGTTGATTCTTCTTATTCCTTTTAGCCCTAGAGAACTGGCCAAGATTATATTTGATTTCTTAGCTGATCCTAAGGATATTATTCCAGGAACAGCCTGGAATACAGCACATGTTGTTAGGTCCAGAACATCCACTTCTTTGGGACTTAAACTGAGCTCACTTTGATGATAAAATTTATATGGGCAGCAGATGAGAGGCAAAATATTTAACCAGGCAAGAATAGGGCCCACGTGCACTCAGACAGGCAGCATTAGAAGTCTCTACGGCATTCAGAGGTGGGTGGAGAAGAAGCTGTGAAAATGTTCAAATCAAATCAAAGAGAAGCAAAACATCTCTGTTGTTCCTCCAAAGACTGAAACATGAGTCTAAAAGATAAAAGTCCAAGGTTATTAAAGGATACAGCCTTTTCTTCTAGGTCAAGAAACTATCTGGGCAAGTATTAGGCTCTGTATAAACACAACATTTGTTGTTCAGTCCTGGAGTCAAATTTAAGATCTTGTGTGTGCAGCATAATTCCCCATCACCACAATATTCACCCTGTCTCTGACAGCAAGATTCCTGTAACGTATCCCCCCTCCCTCTCTATCTCTTTCTCGTTCTTTTCATCCTTCCCTCCCTCACTCTCTGTCTTCATCCCATAGATAGATCCAGAGTGCAGCTAAAAAGTTACTCTTCTGACTAGACTTATTTCTACTAATTTGGTTTGCCTGTCATCCAGGACTCTACAATTCTAAAACTAATGTAATAGTAAAGGTATTAGTATTGTAGATCTACTGGAAACATAATTTAAATCATGATTTATTTTTTTAACCTGTGAATTTAGTTTATTTTTATTAAAAAATGTCATCTCCACCAGTGTATCCCCCTGCTCCTCCTTGTTCCCCGCTTCCAATCCCTCCCAGCCAGCCCTCAGCCTCACCCCTCCCTATCCACCCATCTTCTCTCCCAAAAGGGTGAGAAGACCAAGGTGGGCCAGCCCAGAGTGACGCATCCACTCCAGGCAAGTCCAAGTCACTCATCCCAAAATCTCCCTGTTTTCTATGTGTTTACTATTTTATTTTCTGTTTCAACTCCTGTCACCCAATACCACCACTCTGGCTGAATAATATATGATTTGGCTCCTTCTCGTAAACTTTTGTGATCTGTAAATTTGGTCACCAACACGATAATGTGAAGCTGGTTCCTAGTAGAAGGTGTTGAGGTCATTGGAGGCTTTTTCTCTTTTTTCATTTTTTATCCATGTACCCCTGTTCCCCCTCTCTTCTCTCTTCCCAAGCCCTCTCAGTCTGCCTTCAACTTCCCTCCTCCCCATTTCCCCATCTCCCTCCCAGAAAAGGACAAGAAGTCCCAAGGTGGGTCAGCTTAGCATGCCACATCCACACCACAGAAGTCCTACTTCCTCATCCCAATATCAAGACTGGGTTAGGCTCTCATCTGCATGGAATGGGCTCCAAGGAGCCAGCCCACACATAGGAACACAGTCCTATCACACCCTCCGAAGCTAAACAACGGCCCATGCAAACTGACAGCTGCATACCCTTGGAGGGCCTAGCTCCTTTCCCAATGGTTCCCCAGTGGCTGTTCTTGATTCAGTGAGCACCCAGAGCTCCAACCAGTTTAGATAAGGGTTTATCTATCTGTTTGAGTTTCTCAAAGAACAAACTCTTTGATTCATTGATTTTTTTTGTATTGTTCTCTTTGTTTTAATAGTATTGATTTCAGCCCTAGATTTGATCATTTTCTACCATCTACTTTTTTTTAGGTCAGTTTGCTTTTAGTTGTTATAAAGCCTTCTGCTGTGCTTTTAAATCTCTTGTATTTCATATGGGCATCTAGTGATTTGAACTTTCCTTTTAGCAGTGCTTTCATTTTGTTTCATATGTTTGGGTATTTTTGGTATTTATTTTCATTGAATTCTAGGAATTCTTTTATGTCTTTAATTTCTTCCTTGACCAAGAGGTGGTTCACTTGAGAGATGTTCAGTTTCATGAGTTTGTAGGCTTTCTGTGATTTTTGTTCTTGTTGTTGAACAACTTTAGGCCATGGTGGTCTGATATGATACAAGGAGTTATTCCCATTTTTTGTATCTATTGATATTTGCTTTATGACTGAGTATGTGGTCAATTGTAGTGAAAGTTCCACGGGGTCAGAGAAATATATATGTTCCTTTGTGTTTAGGTGGAAGGTTCTGTATATATCTATTAAATCCATTTGCATCATAACATCTGTTAGATTCTGTATTTCTCTGTTTAGTTTCTGTCTGGTTGACCTATCGAAGGGTGAAAGTGGGGTATTGAAGTCTCCCACTTTTAATGTATAGTGTTTGATGTGAGGTTTAAGCTTTAATGGTGTTTCTTTTACGTATGTAGGTGCCCTTGTGTTGGGAGCATAAATATTCAGAATTGAGACTTCATCTTGATGGATTTTTTTCTGAGATGAATAAGTAATATCCATCCTGGTCTCTTTTGATTGATTTTAGTTTGAAGTCTATTTTGTTAGATATTAGGATGACTACACCAACATGTTTCTTAGGACCATTTAATTGGAAAGTCTTTTCCCAGTCCTTTATTATGAGCCTGTGTTTGTCTTTGAAGTTAAGGTGTGTTTCTTGTATGCAGCAGAATGATGGTTTCTGTTTTTGTATCTATCATGTTAGCATGTCTTTTTATAGTGAATTTAGTCCAGTGATATTAAGGGATATTAATGACCAATGATTGTTATTTCCTGTTATTTTTGGTGGCAACATGTGTGTGTTTCCCTTTTGGGTTTTTTTTCCTCTGTGGGATTATCTATTGCTTGTGTTTTCATGGGTGTATCTGGTTTCCTTAAGTTGGAGTTTTCCCTCTAGTGCTTTCTGTAGGACCAGATATGTGCATAGCTATTATTTAAATCTTGTTTTGTCTTGTTTACTCCATCTATGGTGATTGATAGTTTTTCTGGGTATATTAGTGTGGGTTTAGCAGTCATGCTCTTTTAGTGTCTATATAATATCTATAAGCTCTTTAGCCTATGTCTCAGGATTAATACTTGTTAACTCTTACACTTAAATAAACCTATGATTCTCTTTATGTTTAGCCATGTAGCTTGGTATCTTTTCTCATTGCAACATTCTCAAGTTTCTTGCATCTGCCACTCAGCCATTCTTCCCTCAGAATTCTCCTAGTCTGGTTGCCCCACCTCTACTTCCTGCCTGCCTGCTGGCCTATCAGCATTATATTAAACAAATGCAAGTGAAATTTACAGCATTCTTCCACAATTTGTTGCTAGATGAACATCTCTGAACAGTATCCATAATGGCATTGTGAGACCCTCTAGTTAGTAGAGGGGAAAGTATTGGGATCTCTCCATATGACCAGTGTCAGTGGTATATCCCTAGGCAAACTGACCCAGTGCTTATATTCTGGACTCAATCCAGCTTTATCAAAATGAGGAAATTGATATGAAAGAGAACTTCCACCAGTGCTATGTTACGATCTTCTCTTAGCTTCTGGTGATAATATATTTCTTTGCCAAGAGTCCTTAAGGGTTATGTTAGCTCTCTCCACAACGGCTTATTGCTGCGTGTTGTAAAGGATGCTGTTGTATGAGATATCTTCCAGATCCTAAAAATTATTTGAGCTGTTGTAACACATAGGTATGGCTATTATCAGTCTAATGTTCCAGGGCACTATCACAACCATCCTGGCTGACTTAATTGTCTTTATAATGTTCGAAGCTTTTTCTCCAGGCAATACCATTACATATAAAAATCCAGAACAGATATCAATCATTTCATGCACATATCTAAGGTTACCAAATGGAGACTAATGTGTGATATCCATCTGCCATATAGCATTAGATATCAGGCCTCATAGATTGAGTCCAGACATTTGTAAGGACTCTAAGTGTGCCAGCTGTGCAAAGGTTCTAGATAGGTGTTTGCATAGAGATACTAGAAAATCTTGGAGTAACCTATGTAAATTTTGAGAGGATATATGTAACTGTCAGTGCAATGTTATAGCCTGTTCTAGAAAATTAGCTCTAGTTGTCAGTTTGATGGGGTCAGTTATTTTATTTCCTTTAGTTAACATCCCTGGTAACTTGAAATGGGATCTAATATGAGATAAGTTGTATGATTCTGCTATTTGTTTTAATGCATTTTGTACTAGAAGCATGGTATTGGCTATAGGTTTAAGGGTATACTTTATTATTAAAAGGGGCTATGCTTGAACAGCTTGGCTGACAAAATATTAACATGTCTATTTTGGCATTCTACTAGAACCTTACAAAGAGCTAATAGCTCTCCCGGCTGCAAAGAACCAGGAGCTGGAATTACAAATATCTCATCTGCCTTATCTGATCTTCAAATAAGAAGGTCATAATTTGTTATATTGGAATCAGAGAAAGCTAAGGTTGCATGTGGAATGGGTTGGAAGGGAGAGAATGAATGGATGCAGATGTCAATCAGAAGAAATGAGAGCTCAGGCAGAATTTTACTTTTTGGTAAATGATTATTAATTGTGCCAGTAAATTCAGCAAAGTCTTCTGAAAGGAGATGGCATCGGCCCAAAATATTCAAGTATTCCTTAAAGTAAATGGAAGGAAAAGTGTATCTGGCTCTTTCCAGTATATCCTTCAAGCTAACATCCATACCTTCAGTACCATGTAAAATTTTTGGTCCAATTTAAAGGTCAGTTTATGCAAACAAGAGTAGACGTGATGAATTTGCACTAAGAGGCCATATTGCAAAGCACCCATAAAGATCCCCTAGCTGTCCAGAGTATAATTGCTAGCAGGGGTAGCTCAGGCTTATGGGTCTGCCAGCTGGCAGTGGGTAACATTTATTTTTTGTAATATATCTCTTCCTAATGTTTAAGCTCTATCCTCCGTGAGGCACACAGGGACATTTCGAAAGTTAAAAAAAAAAAAAAAAAAAAAAGAATCTTCATTTCTTGTTTTGGAATAGCCAAGTAGGAGTTAAGCCAGTTTAGAGTCCTACATAATTGCTGTAATTCTGTAATTCTGATATTTATCCTTTACATCCAGCTTAAAATATGGGGTAAAATATGCTTGGCAATAATAAATCCCCCAAAAGAAGGAGAGACACTAATTGAACCTTATCTGAAGCAACTATAAAGCTTAACAAAGTAAAATCATAAAACATTACTTTAACATGAAGTAAAATTAGGTTTGGAAAAGAGGTCAAATTAAGATTTTTTCAGCAATAAATCATCCATATAATGTATCAAGGTGATGTCTTTAGGGACATTAGCCAGAGCTTGTGCAACATAAAGTTTACACAAAGATGACTATTTTTCATTTCTTGTCACAAAGCTGACAATTGATATCTCCTCACTGGATTATGCATATTGGGCTCCCATATCATGAAGGCAAAATATCCACTCTCTTTAGGTGCCAGGAAAATTTGGAAGAAGCAATATTTAATGTACAATATCACTATGTAATGTGATGGAAGAATGGCACTGGCATATGGGAGGCTGGATGGCTGCAATTCCATTTTCCCCATCTGACCATTTCTTATCCAGAGATCTTATAAGAGAAAACTGACTTTTTTGGAATAACAAAAATGGAAGTATTGCTCTTGCTTGTAGAATTGTCAATATTACCAGCCTTTAGCAGTTTAACAATCAATTTTTTAATCTAAATAATTTGGGATCAAAGTAGGCCACTGTTATACCCATATATCTTGATTCAACAGCCAAATAATGGGAATAAGGTTGCAATTTTCAACAATTTCTGATATTGAGAGGACAGTGGCCCTTACAATTAGGGATGGGGGGGTCACATGTAGGATTATAATCTGCAAGACCCAATTTTTCATGCACTCCAGTATCATCAAAAGGGACTCTGTCATTAAATTATAAGAACCATATCCATGTTATCTAATATGTCTCTTTCCCCACAAATTTTTAGGCACACTAGACACTATGGGTTGAATGGCTCCCCCATTGTCATCTAAGTCTTTCAATGAATAGGATGGTAGTTATTTTTGAATCTTGCTTCCCTATGACACCATGAATTGGAGGGCCAGGCTTAAACTTCCAGTGTGAAAAATAATAACCCTAACTGACTGACCATCTATAAATACAGTAATCTTATGTGAATGTGAAAAATTAGGCAATGTTCAAAGGATCTTTGTATTTGTGGAACCTCCTCTTATAGCTGGGGCTGAGGAGAAATACCTTGCTAGGAGTTTTATGGATCTGTGGCCTCTTCAAGCTGGGATCGGCATTCATTAACGCAGTGAAACTGTTTATTATATCTTGGACATCCAGTCTTAGCGTTTAGTCAATGTGCAGTTTCACCACAAGTGGTTGGTTTGCCAAATCCCCAGCATAACCTGTCAATTAAGGCTGTTGGAGCAGAATCCCTTATTTTTTTCTCAATCAAAAGAATATTGAACAAAGTAGTGAGTGTTGCAATGGGACCCATGGATAGAGAAATTGCCCACTCTAGGGGTCCTCATATGATGAAGTGCTATAAGCACATGCTTTAAGGTATCAGTTATAACTAGTTTGAATGGCTAAGGCCATGCTGGTCCTCAGGCCTTTAGAAGCTTCTAAATTTCTTCCAAAGCTCATGCCAAAACTCAGGACACATATATTTGAAAGAACTATCTCCTGCACAGTATATTCTGATGTTTCCACAAAAATCACAAATATTTACATTTTAATTCATAACAGTAGAAAAATTACAGTTATGAAGTAGCAATAAAATTAATTTTATGGTTGGGGGTTACCACAACATGTACAACTATATTAAAGAGTTGCAGCATTAAGAGGGTTGAGAACCATGGGTCTGGAATCTGATAAAATTTTGTCAAAATTTCAGCCTGGTCTCAGCTATAAAGGTAATTTTATAAAACATTTTTCCAGTTATGCTACATCTACGCAGGTTATTTGAAAACTGAAAACTCTTAGACATCAAGTCCTATTTCTAGAACCTGTGGGATGGGTGTCAAGTCATTGCATGGATATTTTCTTTAGGGTTATCAGAGGTACTTCTAGTCAGCCCATTCACATTTATAGAAATAGCATGTTACCTTATAAAGGAGATGGGAAAGCTACACCATCCACATGTGCCTATGATCCTATGGATCCTATGGTGATCAGGCTTGAATAGATAGAGACAAATTCATGACATTAGTAGGAAGAGTAACCTGATGGATTTGGGGTTGTATATGTTTTCCTGCTATAAACTTAGGAATTTGGGATTAGGAAAATTAAGTCAAATCTGAGTGGAGGTAATTACCTCTCAACAGAATTAAACAAATCAAAGCCAGAAGCAATTGATAACATATAAATACAAATACTTTTTAAAATGGACTATTAGGAAGAAAATAACATCAGAACAGAATTAAAATAGTCTGAATCTTATCAATAAAGCAATTGACACCTAAAGACACATCTTTTGAGAACCAAAGAATATTGGATTAAGAAACCATCATCTACCATCATTTTACAAGCCAAATTATATTTCTTAGTTTTAAACATTTAAACTCTCATATAATTTTTAATTATAAAATAACACAGAGATGTTAGAAAGCATAAATCCTATAGGAACATTAAAAAGGTAATTCTTGGGTTACAGGCTCTCTAATCACACAGATTCTTTATGACCAGTTAATAACTTCATTACACCACATAAGCAGGGTCTGTAGCTAACTTGCTAAGTAAACAATTGTCACAGGAATCATTGTGTGGCCAAGAATGTCAATATAAAGATTCCAAAAATCTCACCTCTGAAGTATTTTCTCTTGTGCCCTCTGCTTGAACATGTTTGTGATGTCATAAGGTGAGACAAAGAAGCCTAGACTGGGCCTCAAGGCTTTTATTCACTTATTTATTGGTCCATCTTCTCAAGCACAGGACTAGGAACTGGGAAAATAATTAGATATTGTTGCAGGGTAGAGACCCAAAGACCACTCAGTCTGACTGAAGTTCAAATTGAGAGTCTGTACTAAGCCAGGCAGAGACAGCCTGGAGAGAAATGCTACTCACAGAGCAGCCTCAAATACATATTACAGTAAGTTTTTAAAGACAAAGAACACAGAAAAACTACATTCTCATTGGCAGATGCAGGGGAAGTAAGCAAGCATTTTAATAAGAGCCATGAACATGCACTCAGAGCATTTCAACCCCAAGGTTATAGAAATAGTGTAAGTGCTTTCCCATGAGATTTTACACAGTAGGGGGTAGAAAAGAGGGATCATTTTCAGTTTAAACAAATGACGGCTCCACATGGGACAAGATGGAGGAACATTTGTCCTGTCACATTCCCCATTGCTCTTAGTAAATGAGTCAAATTGTGGACTCATCCTATTGTAAAGAATTGTGGTTGGTACTAAGGACCATTAATTTGATTGACTCAATTCTTTCCCAGGTGTGTCAGCTTGACAACCAAGATCATCCTTCAAAGAATATTTAATTAATGTAGCCACTTTGGGGGAAATAGAGGAATCTAATGGTCCCAGACTTTTGGGGAGTAGGTGATATTAATACAAGATTTAAAAGTACACACACACACACACACACACACACACACACACACACACACACACACACCCCTTTAGAAAGGTAGAGTGATTTGAATGAGAATGTTTCCCATGGGCTCAGGTGTTTAAATATTTGGTCACCAATTGATAGTTCTGTTTAAGTAGGCTTAGGAGGTGTTGCCTTACCTTAGGAAAAGTGTCACTGGAGCCTTGGAAGTTTCAAAGCCATGAGTCCTGTTTCTTACTTGCCATTCGAGATGTGAGGTCTCAGCTTCCAGAACCAGTAACCATGCCTCCATCCTGCCAGCATGAGCTTTTCAAATATACTCTTTCTGAGCTGCTTTGGTCATGTTGTTTTTATCACAGTAACATAAAAGTAACTTAAGCCAAATATATGTGCACACAGTTATGGTAAAGTTGTTAACCCCATGATGCCTTTCTCCATTCTGATTTTACAAGGTTATAGATAGAAGGTACATTTTTGATAAAAAAAAAAAATTAGAGTGAGATAGGACTTTAAATAACAAGATAAGATTTCTCCAAAATGGTAATAAAAGAGGATACTAAAAGTTTTAAATCAAAATTCAATAACCTAAGAAAAATGCAATGCCTAACTCTCTATAACAGTAAAATTTTTAAAGTAATAATCTATTCTTAATAATTTTACAAAAATTACTGGCATTTATCTTCTAGTGGTTTCTGAGGTTTGGTTTTGTAGATAAGTATTGTTAAAATCTGATTTTACTTATGGAATATCTTGATTATTCTGTCCATGGTGACTGGGAATTTATCTGATGTAGTAGTCTGGGCTGGCATTCATGGTCTCTTAGTGTCTGTATAATTTCTCTCTAGGAACTACTGGCTGTCATACTCTTCATTGAGAAGTTGGGTGTTATTTCAATGGGTCTGCCATCAAAGTCAAAATTCGGCCTTTTTCCTTTGCAGTTGTTAATATTACTTCATTCTTCTGTATGTTTAGTGTTGGACTAATTCTTTGTGAGCATACTTTTGGGGTAGTTTAGTCTATTTAGTGTTATGTAAGCTTTTTCTATCTTCATAGGCATTTATTTCTTTAGGTTGGGAATGTTTTCTTCTATGGTTTGGTTAAAAAATATGTCATCTGGTATTCTTCTCCTTCTGTTTCTCTTATCCTTATGTTTGGTCTTTTCATGGTGTCCCAGATTTCCTGGACATGTTGTGTTATGACTTTTTTGACTTTACTATTTTCTTTGACTGACATCTATTTCATCTATTGTATCTTCCATGTCAGGGGTTCTCTCTTCAGTCTCCTGAATTCTGTTGGTTATGTTTGCATCTTAGTTCCTGTTCACTAATTTAGAGTTTCCATTTCTAGCATTATGGGTTTGTCTCTTGGTTGTGGCTTCTATTTCAATTTTGAAATCTTGTAGTGATTTCTTCAAATGTTTGATGATTTTCTTGGTTTTCTTTAAGGTATTTATTGATTTCAAATTTTTTGTTTAATAGAGGTTTCCCTTTCCTCTTTAATTTCCTCTTTAAAGGCTTCTGTCATTAAAGTCTTTCCTAAAATACTGTGTCTTTAAAGGTCATTTTCGTCTGCCTCTTCTATATTGAAGTATTCAGGTCTTAGTTTTGTGAAAGTGCTAGTTCTAGTGGCCCATATTATTCTTTACGTTGTTGAATGTATTTTTGTACTGGAGTCTGTTTGTCTCTTCTTCTAAGTGATGAAAGTGTTGTCTGCATTTCAAGGAGATGTTTTTGGTTCAATATGTCCTCTTGTTGCAATCAGAGCTCTTGGTGAGTTCTTGGATCCAATGGAGTCTGTGTCTAGGGGAGCATTTGAAACCTCCACTGAAGAATGGATAAAAAAAATGGTACATTTACACAGTGGAGTACTATTCAACAACAAAAAACCCCTGAAATTTGAAGACAAACGGATGAAACTAGGAAAAAAACTCATTTCAAGAGAGGTAACACAGTCCCAGAACTATAAATATAGTATGTCCTCATTTATAAGTGTATGTTATATGTAAATCAAAGTCCACAGTCCCTGAGCAGCTAGGTAATGAGTAGATATTTTAGAGATACTTCCATGGATCCCCCTGGAAAGAGGAACTAGATAAGATCCCTTGTATAAATTGGCTCCATGTGAGGGAGAGGGAAGATGGCATGAGGCAATGGGATGGTTGAGTTGGGAGACAGGGACAGAGTAAAAGAACAATAAAATAGACATCTTGATAGAGGAAGCCATTGGAGAGTTAGAGAGAAACCTGATACTAGGAAAATAACAAAGAACCCACAAACATGACCGCAGCTAAAATTTCAAGCAATAGTGGTGAGGGTGCATAAACTGATCTTACCCTATAAGCAAATTGATGACCACCCAAACTGTCATTGAAAAAGCTTTATTCAATAGCTGATGGGTCAAGATTTTAGTTCAGTCAAAGAGAGGGAGGAGAGATGACGTGAATAAAGAGCTCAAGATCATGATGAATAGACTCACAGAGACAGCTGAGCCTAGCTATTGGGGTTTACTGACTCTGAGCTGACATCTGAGGCACTAGCATGAGAATGAAATAGGCCTTCTGAATGTGGATGACAGTTGCATGGTGTGAACAGTTTGTGGGGCCTCTGGCAATGGGACCAGAATTTATTCCTACTGCATTAATCTATTTCAGGGTTATCTTGATTAGAGAGTCAAAATACAAGTTTTATTTCAAATGCAACAACCCAATAATCATGTTACTACGATTAAATAAAATTAGCCTTTTTCTTTTTAAAAGATTACTGGCTTTGAAAGACAAAATTTTGTGTTATTATTTTACTAAATAAAACGTTTTAAACATATATTAAATTTTATTTTTGTTTTCTTATGTTTTCTCATTGAACAATGCTTTCATGTTACCTAGTTTCTGACTTAACTGTAAAAAAAATTGTCCTTAAGGAATTGTTCTTACTTGAGAGCATTTAAAAATTATATATATACATATATTCAGTTCAGTGACTGAAGGAAAGGACAGCACATAAGACTCTATTCTTCACACACTATCTACTTGGACTACATAGACATATTTACTTTTATAGTTCTTTACATTCTAAACAGCCACAGGAACAAGGGGCTTGAATATGTCTCTAAATAGTAAAGTAAAATCTAAAAACTAAAATGCAAAAGGTGGAAATAATAAAAAAGAAGAGGATATCCAATAGTATGCAATAATTACTAGCATTGTATGTAAAGAGAAGAGAGAGTAATGAGACTCAAAACCCAGTCCCTTCTCCAACAAATCTACAACTATTTATACCATTACAACAATAAAGAACACTCAAAGACAAATAAAAACCTGAAAGAAGCAAGATATGAAAGTCATAGTGCTTGCTAGTTCCATGTCAACTTGACAAAGGCAGAGTTATCTGAGAAGAGAAACTCTCAGTTGAGGAAATCCCTCAATAAGGTCCAGTAGTAGGGAATTATCTTAATTAGTGATTAATGGAGGAGCCCCAGCATATTGTGAGTGGTGCCATCCCTTTGTTCTAAAGCAGGCTGAACAAACCAAGATGAGCCAGCCAGTATACCACACCCCTGCATGACCTCTGCCTCAGCTCCATTTTAAATGTTTCTGTCCTTTTGAGTTCCTGTCTTGACATCCTTATCATGAACAGTAACATTGAAGTATAACCCAAATAAACCCTACCTCCCTCATGCTTTTTGTCATAGTCTTTTATCCCGGCAATAGTAACTAAAATAGTCACAATGTTTATAAAAGACATAGGGAAAGTATTATAGTGAGGGTTTCTTCAGAAAACATGATGGCCAGAAGAGGGAAATAGTTAAACTGTTGAGAGAAGAGAGAAAGACCACTCTAGGTCTTGTACATATATGTGACAGATGTGTAGCTTTGTCTACTGTGGGACTCCTGACAAAGAGGGCAGGGACTATCTCTACACTATGGCTGGCTCTTGGGAACCTATTCCTCACATGGGATTTGGATTCCTTACCCAACATTAATATAAAGATAAGTGCTTAGTCTTACCTCAACTTTATATGCCATGCTATGTTGATATCTATTGGAGGTCTGGTCCTTTCTTAACAGAAACAGAGGAGGGATGGATTAAGGAGGGTGGAGAAGAGGTGAGGACACTTAATGGGAGTAGATGAGGGAAGGAAAAACTACCATCAGGATGTAAAATAAAGAAATATATCAAATAAAAATATAGACATTCTCCTAAGTAAACATTCTTCAAAGGCTTCACAAGAAAACAAATTTATCCTAGAATTGTGATATTGATGGCATCCAGAATGCCTTCCTTGAACAAGGAAACAATTCTTCTCATAATTTTACGTTCAAATATATTTTCTTGTGGCCAATTTTAAAACAATATGATTCTCACAGGTAATTTCCAATTGTTTCTGTATTTTCTGAAATTATTTTTAAACACAGCAGAGTGACTATACTCAGTATGAATAGAGGCATGGATCCAGTATTCTCAGATACTCATCATGTGCCTCCCTGGAGAATGTGTTTACTGTCCCCTTTTGTGATGCTTTCTTAGAGTAGTAACCTAATGCTACAGATCATAAGATCACATTCCAGAAAAGATGTTTCCAGGAACACAGCACTGTTACCTGATTTACCCATGTACACTCAGAAGAGTATTCACCTTATTTCTACAGTCACTGGAAAGTTATTGCACAAAGTGCCCTTTTCTATTTTGTACTCTTTATTGTAAAATTCCTAAAGTTGAACTAAAGATTCTAACCTTAAATTGGGGACCACAAGGGGTCCAGAAGAGACACCCATACAAGAGAAGATTTTCTTCAAAAGAAAGGACTTTGCCTGGCCACTCAGTATTGTACAGTCAATTAAGCAGCTCATTGCTGGGGAAGAATAATTCTCCTCTTATCAGTCATAAGCTGCCAGGAGTTTTTTTGTCTATATGTGGGCACCATGATATTTTCCTGTTCCACATAAGCTAATTTATTGGTGTTGTTATTCATTGGTCATGTCTTATATAGGCAGCCGTAATGCTGCAGTAATATGGGTATAGCTTATCAGCTCAGAAATCATACACACAAGCAACACTTAAAGAATTAATCAAGTTTTCTAAATATATTTATGAATTTACATATGTTTAACAATAATAATCAAATAAAATGTAAGGCATCAAATTTTAAAGAGTGTCAAGAGACAGATGTAGGAAGAGTTAAAGGCAAAAAGAAGGGAATAATTATGTAATTATATTTTAATCTAAATAAAATAAATTTTAAAATAGAGAGAAAAACAGACTTTGAATGATAGTAATGAAGTAGGGGGTAAAAATTACAGTTGATGGGGATATCACAAGAACAAAAAATGTCAAAGTAAAGAGGTTTCAAATAATTGCCCAGGGTGTTATAGAAGCAAGTGTTTTCTACTACACAAAAGAAATAAGCATGTGAGTGTACAATAAGGGTAGGCAGAGAGAAAAACATATTATTGAAGAGTATCATTAGGTTAAACATAATAGCTCACGGAGATGGTGCTATGGTCTACATTCTGAGAGTTTGTGTTGGACAGTACTATAGTTTCATTTTGCAGCAGTGGTAAAACACTCAAACTTAGAGAAGAAAGGGTTCATGTAGCTTACTCTTCGAAGTCATAACTGATTATTGAGGAAAGGTCAAGACAGAATTTCAAAGCAGAAATCTGGAGAAAGTCGATGAAGAATACTGCTTTCCATCTCACTCACAGGCTCTTCTTCTGGACTGCTCATAAGCTCATACTGAGATAGCTTCCATATCCAGTCATAAGCCACTGTTTGGAGATTTTTGTCATATCAGTAGGAAACTAATAAATGTATATAACACTAAGAATATTGAATTATGTTTCTTTTTTACTAATGCAGAGTTGCAGGAATTGAATTAAAAATTAATCTTTTCCTAACACAGGTCACTCATGCCTTTAATCCCAGTCATGGAATTATCAAGTGGTGACCTCTACCTTTTATCCCATTATGCAGGAGACAGATTTTTTCTATATTTCTGTGAGTTCAAAGCCTAAAAACAAAACAGTGGTAGCTCACACCTTTAATCCTAACTCTAGGATTATGTTGTAGAGTTGAACCTGAAAGTGAATCAACTGGGCAGAGAAGATATTTAAGGCAGACATAGGCAGACATTCAAATATTCTGTAGGAGGAACCATCCAGGCAGAGGCAGCACATGCCATTAGTCCCAGCACTTGGGAAGCAGAGGCAGGGGAATCTCTGTGAGTTTGAGACCAGGCTGGTATACAAAGCAAATTTCAGAACATAAAGGACTATTGCACAGAAAAACCCTGTCTCAAAAAAAAAAAAGGGCTGGAAAAATGACTCTGTCCTCTGATATTCCAGGCTTATTTTATTAAATATAAAATATATCACCACGGGGTTGGGACTATATTCATTTTCCTAGAATACAGAGCAAGGACATTATATGAGACAGGGCTGTTATGGTGGAAGTATAGTACTAGCTTTAATTCCAGAAGGTCCAGGACAGGAAGCATTGAGAAACTGTGCTCAGATCCCCAGAAACTCACTAGAAATGTCTGTAAAGAGCACTCTCAGTTCTTCCTTCACTCCTAAACTTCCCAACTGTAAGATCTGATAGAAACATGAGATATCACAGACTTACTTGATGATAAGAACTAGTACTTTCAAAGGATAGAAAATGGAAAAGTTAGAATACAGGAGCCAGGGATTTCTGTGTAGATTTTTAGGCTCAAAATTCCTCATTTTCTACTATTCAAATTGGAGAATTTTCCAACATTAGAATAAGCTATGTAGGAAACCTTCATGTTACATGTTACTTCTCTAGAATTCTTTGAATCATCAGTCACTGTTCTCCATTTTCTAATCCTAGAATAGGCAGGCATTTTCTACATATTATATAAAGAGAAGTTTCTGGAGGACCAGAGAACTATATCACACAAAGAGAGGGGGAAAGGAGAGGGAGAGAGAGAAGATGAGATAAGGGAAGGAAGCTATGCGACTCAACTATACCCAGATGTTTGGATAGCCTGCACTTCCCACATTATAGTACATGCGGTTTCTAAAAAGCAAATATAAAAGGCATTTCCTCATTTCATCATTGTGCTTATATTGTAGATTTACCCTGTTCTCCAGCTTTATAAAAGGAGTAGCCATCCTTTTCCTTAAACAACTGTCTATCATCCAACATGAATCCAGTGACAAAGGTCTGCATCCTGCTCATTGTGACTGCATCTATTCTCTACTCTGTTGAGGGTAAGTTGTAGGTCACAGCATGTGTAGGTGAACAATATTGGTGTCTACCTTTATCCTTCAGTAGTGTAAACAGTACTTTCAAGGACCATGAATGCTAATCAGTAGGGGTAAAGCATCTAGTGGGTAACATCTGGGTTTCTGGGTGGTTTACGGCAAAGTAAGTGTTCTTTTCAACAATAAGCCTTCCCAATAAGGTTTGGAGATAACCAATAGGCTTGTTAATAGTTTGTGGAGTTGGTGGAGAGGATTTCATGGGATGCCTTTGTATAAAGACTCACCAAATATAATTCATTTTTTGCAATAAAGGTTTTAATTGGCATAGAATGTAGAGTTGGGTCATCTTCTCTCCTACCATACAACTCCATTTACATATCGCATATTATATATTTTTAAGAAGCTTTTATAGTATTAAGTTTCAATATACATTTTCAAAAAGCCTTTATTAATAGTTGTCCCTCCCTATATTTTTTCTTTACACTCTACTTCCACCCACTTCCTATTTAGCCACAGTCCGGTTTCACCTACATATCTATGTAATATTTTATTGATTATCTTTGCTTGGAAGAGCCTCTCCCTTCCTAAGGTTCCTTAGTAAGTACCTAACTGAAAAAGTCATTTTGGTGGTAGCACAAATATCACAAACTTAAACAGTAACATCAACAAGGGAAAATATGCACTATTTACCCTTTGGGGTCTGTGTTACCTCATTCAGGATGACTGTTTCTAGGTCCATCTATTCATCATAGAATTTTATAAATTTATTTTTCTTAACAATACAATAATATTCCATTATGTCAACATGCCACATTTTCATTATTTACTAATAAGTTGATGAACATCTAGGCTGTTTATAGTTTTTGTTAATTATGAATACAACAGTAATAAACATGGCTGGGCAAAAAAATTCATTAGTAGTAAGATGCAGAGTCCTTTAGGTATATGCCAAAGTGTATTTATAGTTGAAGTGTATCAGCTTCATTAGGAACCTTGACAGTAAAAGCAATACTGACTGCACTAGTTTGTTCTTTTTCCAGCAATGAATAACTATTCTATTTCCCTGTGTCCTCATCAGCATATGCTATCATTAGTTTTTTGGATTGTCATTAATTTGTCTATGGTAACATGAAGTCTCAAATTTGTTTTAATTTATATTTACCTGCTGCCTAGACCATTAAAAAAATTCTTTAAGTTTTGTGGCCATTTGTAGCCCAGTATAAAAACTCTCTGCTTAGTTCTTTCTTATTTGTTTTCTTGATGCTCAGTTTCCAGTTCTTTATGTAATCTAGATGCTAACCATCTTCTTGATATATACTGGGTAAAGACCTTTTCCCTTCTACAGGTTACCACTTTGTTTGAATGATGCTGTTCTTTATTACTAAGCAGTAACTTTTCAACTTCATCAGGTTCCATTCATTATTTGATGTTCATATTGCCTGTGGTAACAAATTTCCCTTTAGAAATCCTTTTTTGTGACAATATTTTGAGTTTGGTTATCACTTGCATGTATATTCTCTCTCTCTTTCTCTCTCTCTCTCTCTCTCTCTCTCTCTCTCTCTCTCTCTCTCTCTCTCTCTGTGTGTGTGTGTGTGTGTGTGTGTGTGTGTGTGTGTGTGTGTGTGTGTGTTTCAAAGCAGAGTGCTGGGATACCATCTAATGCAGACTCATATAGGCCCTGTGCCTGCTGCCACAGTCTCTGTGAGTTCATATGTGTGATGTTGTTGCTGCCTTTAAAAGACCTTGTTTCCTTGTTGTCCTACATTTCCTCTGGCTCTTACAATCCATACACCTATTCTTTTGCAAGTTTCCCTGTGCTCCAAGGAAATAAATTTGATGAAGAAATCCATTTATGAGTGTGCCAAAGTTTTCACTGTGTGTGCATTATATGACACGGACTCTCTGTGTTTGTTCCCATTTACTACAGGAGAAAACTTCTTTGATGAGCAAGGAACTCACCTATGCGTAGAGCACAGTGTTCTTAGGAGTCTTTTTATTGTTACATTTCTTTCACAGCACATTCACATTTTGTTTTTGTATATATAGTCTCATGTTCCTGGCTAGTGTCATGACTGAGTTCTGGCTCACGGATTAGGTCTTAAATCCAATCAGAGAGTTCTTGGTTATTCCCACAAGCTTCAAATCTATTGGTTCTATGTCCACTTTTATCCCTAAAACTGTTTTATTCAAATTATCCCACTCTTCATCTTTTCAGAGACTTCATAAAATTTTTATTCTCTTTGAGTGCCTTAATCATATTCATAATAGTTACTTTGAATTTCTTCTTTTGTACATCAGGTTTGTTACATTTCTCAGGACCCATTGTAGTAGGGTGGTTGGTCTCTAGAGGAGACGTATTTTCCTGACTTTTTTTTGTGGAGTTTTTTTTTTTTTTTTTTTTTTTTTAGTGTTTAATCATCTGGATTCAGGATAATTGTCATTGTCAATCTAGGATCTGGTAATTGCTTTTGTGTTTGTTAGGTAGGTGTTCTGTTTAATATTATCTGTTGCTTTCTGTGGTTTTAAGAAGAGTGTGGTTGTCAGGTATTGCCTGATAAAATATAGATCCTATAAACTGTGGCCAATGTTGGTCCAATGTTGAACATATTTCTAGGTTTTTTTCTAGGACCTGATACTAGAGAACAAGGATGGGCTAGAAGGTGCGTGGTCACTGAGAGGATCTGCAAAGGGAGAAAATTGGGTTGTCACCAAATCTGCCTACATACACCCCTGGGAATGGGGCAGAGGGAACATAGAGTGTACAGCAGGTATTCTGCTACCTTCTGAGAATATGACTGGGAGATTGAAATTGGGGGACAAAGAAAGATTGATGAACAACTTCCTGGGCTCCCAGAGCTGGAGGGTGTCTACGCAGTGTCTCCTTGAGTTGATGGAAGAGACAAAAAGAAAAGATGGTGAAGGAAAGCTTAAGGAATAGTTTGGCATCTGAAGAATTTTGAAGGCAAATTCTAACTGGTGTCAGTATTTGAAATTTCAAATTTAGTTTTTTTTTTTTATAAAAGAGCACTTTAAATGAATGCTTTAAGTTTTTTATAATGATCAAGATTTTCATACACATTTATTCATTTAAGAAAACACCTGATTCTCCTTCATTTTCTTTCCCATCTAACCACACCAACTGTTTCTTCCAAGTGCATGCTCTACGGAGTTGAATCCACTGAGTCCACAAAATGCTATTTGTGCAGGAGCGTAATACCACCTGCTGGAACATTGGCAGCTTTTTGCCAATCCCATGCCTGAAATAAGAACTTTCTCTCACCTTCTAGCATTTGCCAATAGCTACTTTTTTGTGAGTGAAACTTTATGAACACCTCTGTCAACCATAACAGGAATTTAGATGTTGTCTCCTGAATGCAAGTACAGCTTCCAGGAGTTTATATATGCAAAGACACTTTCATATCTGCCAAATTCTCTTTTCCTGCAAACATCAGTATCCATAGCTTGTAAGCTTACTGGCACTTTTGTGATGGCTCCTGAACCTTACAGGGTAACAAGTGTAATGTAGATGTATCACTTAGAGCTGAGTACCCTACAATGTCTTATTCACTGCATGTTGAACAGACTTGGGTGTATACTAACAAACATTCATTGAAAAATCAATCCTCTTTGAAAAGCATTGGGAGATGCACTAATTTGATTGTAAAAATGTAACTGAGGAGCAGTTTTTACTATGTTGATTTAGCAGAATGATAATATTAGATTATCCAAAGGTCCTATAATCCAGCCAGTTACAGAGTTTTGGCCTGGATAATAGTACTGGGAAGTAACTCTGTCTTGTAGGGTGGGCCTTACATTCAGTCAGAAAATGGCATGCAAGCCTTTGCTGGTCTCTGCTCTGAGGTGCTTTGTCTCTCTGATCTTTCAGCATTTATCCCTCTGCCTGACTCTGGCTTTTTATTGTTAAGACCAATTAGAATTTGCCTGCACACTCCTCTTTTCCTCCTACTTCTTATATTCCTGGTCATGGTTCTTCTTCAATTCCCCTGTCTTTTTCTTTTTATTTTACCTTTTTTGTATCCCAACATTTTAAATTTCTCCAGCTTAATTTTTCATGGCTCTAAAGGTAGATTGGAAGTTGAGCAAGTAAAGTCCTTGATAGATTGATAACAATGAGAAAATGGGAGAAGCTGTCCAACTCTGAGTGGCTGGCCCAGCCAGCGCACATCAGATCTTTGGTATTCATTCTTATCTGTCCATTCCCAAGACCTAGAGTGAAGAAACCATTTTTGCTGTCTTTTCCAGAATCCTGTAGGGTCAGCACTACATACAACTCTGTTTTTCTCTGTTTATTTTTTCCTCTTCCAACCCACAGCACAATGCTTTAAACTGACTGGAAAGACCTCTTAGATTTGGTTTTCCCTTTTCAGCTCTGCAATGTGTCAAGTGTACACGTATACTATCTTCCAAGAATTGTGAAGCATCAGAAGAATCCTGTGAAGCAAAAAGTGGTGAGCAGTGTATGAAAATGACATTAGCTAAAGGTATGTGAGACCTTGAAAAATTCAGAGTAAGCACATTTGCCCTTGATGGATGCAGACCTCCTCCAACTCTTGGGTAAAGATGAAAAATTTGAAAGAATGTGTTTATATATAAAAGTAAAAAAGACATCTCCTGCTTCAGGTATTGGATGCCAACAATGATTGTTCAAACAAATAAATCAAGATAAATCACAATTTTAAAGGCCCTATAGATGATCCTTGGTTATTCATAAGCGTATATAATCAGAGGTAAAGGGATTTATGCATTAAAATTTCACTGAATCTTTGTAAACAGAGGATTGTGCCTGTAAAATTAACAGATAAAAGATTGAATTCTGAGATCCTCTATCTTCTTGATGATGTTATGATTCATTTCAAAGTATTTATGGTTTACCTTTTGCCTTTTTTCCTCTGCAGGTGATAAACAGGCTAGATATGTAATTCAGTCATGTACTAAGCTGTGCATCAATGGTACTGTCTCCAGGGGAGGTTTTAAATTCCAAAGTACGTGCTGTGATACCCATAATATGTGTAACAAGCTATAAGGCTTGGCCCTCTCATTCTGTTCTACTTAGGTAAGTCTTTATCCCTTCCCTGTAGTCTTGTAGCCTTACAACACTTGATAATGTCCAGCACTGCCAAGACCCTGATGCCTGTCTTTACTTAGCTTCTGGTGTTGATATTTTGACAGTTGAATTGTCTTTCTTCATTTCTATGGTCCTGGTTTCCTTATATTTTCCCTTCATCATTTTAGCATTGACTAACATATAACACTTTCCTATCTCCCCTATTGGTTGCTATCTTTTATAACATATGTGTACTACTAACTGATAACTGTGGTGTTTGGGACTGGTGTCCTTTTGACTGTGGCATGCTAGAGACATACATTTAACAAAGATTCATTTCACTGATGCCTTTTCTGCCATGTTGGTCAGAAAACCAGAGCTCCAACATCTTGCTCTATTATTCCCCAGAGAGCATAAGGCATATGTTAGGTAGTTACTCACTACTGTGACATGAGTTAAACCACAAAAGAAGGGAGAATTTATTCATTTTTATTTCAGAGATTTTATACATTATGGTGGGAGTATGCACTAAAAAAGAGCTTTTGAAATTATGGCCTGTTGAAGCATATCTGAGTATAATAAGAAGGAATCAAAGAAAGACACAGCATTCAAAGAAACATCCCTGGTTAACTACCTCCTCCAACCAGACTACTCAGATAATTCTCCATCTTATAACATTCTGTGAAATGTTAAAATAAACAAATATCCTAAGCCATGAATTAGGAAAGAGACCTCACATGCTAACCATCTCAGGAAATGTCTGCACAAACACACCCAGAGGTGTGCTTTTGGAATCCCTTGGACATGCTCAAATGACTAAGATGAGACATCACAGGTGAAGGTGCTCCTGTTCCACAACATTCATCTCCATTGTCTATTCACTCATGCATGTGCTTCATTGTCTTTCTGCAAAGTGCAAAGCTCTGCTTTTAAGCCTTGCATTAGTACATTCCACAGTTTTTGAAGTTTGTGTTGGTTTGGGGTATTTATTTTTATGTTTTCCATGGAAAATAAAGACAGTACTGTCCAGATAAAATACTGGTAGTGATCCTATCCTAAAAACATAGCTTGTTTACTGTCTTAGGTGGACATTTCAAAGCTTTAGAAACACAAATAAGTCATGATATATGTTTTGTGTATAAAAAATATTTATTTAAAATATTGGAAAAATATTTTTCTTTTCAGAGCTGTATACTGCATCACAATATAATATAATAATGCATCCTGGAATATGTCATCAAGCCTTCTCCTACTGAATCATATCCCCAGCCCTATACTATGATTTCTACATAATATACTTCAGATATTATTTCTATTAAATGTGAAGACTTCTATTTTATATTGGTTACTCTCAAATGCATTTATGCCTTATAAAATTTGTTGAATGTGATTTCTTATATTATGTTCAATTAAACTTGTTTTAACATTCATTTATTTGTTGGTAGCCATGCATTTTCAGCTGCTCGTGTATAGAGATCAAAAGTGAAATTTTAAGAACCAGTGCTCCCCTTTATTTCTCTTCATATTCATTTTGAGAAAATGACATTAAATGGAAAGGCTTAGAAGGCAACACATTTACACACAAGTTTTTATTTATAAATTGATAAAAATGAAGCCAATTGAAATGATTATTAGGGAAAGATTCTTGCTATCAGTTCCGATACCCTGAGTCTAATCCTAAGGTCTCACATGATAGAAGAACAAACCTTTGATTTCTGGAAGTCTGAGTAGCAATATTGTGCTCCCTTCCCACATGCACATATACACACACACACTTAATATGATAAAAATAAAATGAAAGTAATCACACAGTAAAATATAGATTTTTAGCCATATCACCTTTTACAAGATATGTATAAGTCTGCTCCTAACCATCACTCTTAGATTCAGAATATTTGCATCATTATCAGAAGTTCCTTTGTTTCTTTGGAATCATTCTTCCACTGTTAATGTCTTAAAATGCTTTGAAGCCAACACCTATTTTGACACTCCATCCTACCACAGACAATTTCCAGGTTCATTTTAGCTTTATTCATAATATCCAAAAACTGCAAACATCTTTATCTCCACCAATTGAAGAATAGATAAAGAAAATATACTTTTACACAAAGGAGTCTTGTTAAGCTGTTAAAAACAATGACATGAAGTTTGTGGACAGATAGAAGTAGGGGAAAGCATCCCAAATGAGGTAACCCAGACCCAGAAAGACTAACATGATATGTACTGACTCATAAGTAAATGTTAGCTGTAATTGTAAAGGATAATCAGGCTATAATCCACAGACCCTGAAAGGATGTCTTAAGTGGGAAACACACAGATCTCTGTTGGATGGGGAAACTGTTTTATGGATGGACTAAGGATTTATAAGAACGGGAGCAGGTTGAATAAGGTTTGGCTGAGGGGGATGAAAGGAGAGAGTATTGGGAAAGATGACCAGAATTTGGGGAAGGGAGAAAATACTACCTTTTCCATTTGGTTATATGCTTGGATTCATACAGCAGATGCTCTATATTTTTGTGATTTCTGTTCTTGCTTATTTTATAGTTTTGTCTCCTCATTTTACTTTTACTATATTTATTTTATTTTCATGGATTTAATTTTTATTAAGTGTAGTTTTATCATTCCCTCCTTTTTTTCTCTATCCAAATTCTACCATGTATCCCAAACCCCCTCTTAAAAATCATAGACTCATTTTTTCTTAAGGTTTCATATATATACAAAGGTACATAAATATTTAAATTCAACCTTTTCAGTATTTTTTAATAAATATGATTTCTGGGCTAACCAGTTGGTATCAAGTAATCAATTTAATTATAGTTCCTGAAAAAGAAAAAACAATTTTTTTAATTCTAAGAATTTCTTTATTGTCTATAATTCATCTGTGAGTGGGGCCCCAGGAAATTTTTTTCTTAGTGTTAGCATGTATATTGGTATTATACTTGTTTAGTCTTTTTTTAGGCAGTCCTATTGATGATATATCATGGATATGTCTATGAGACATAATCTCAGAGTAGGTTTCTAGGTCATCTGGCTCTTACACTCCACCAACCATGTCTTCCAAAATGGTCACTGAGCTTCAGGTGCAGGCATTGCATTGTAGATGTATCAACTGGAACTTGACACACACAGAAACTCATTCTCTGCATTTTGACCAGTAATTTTCTGTAAATATGTTCATTTGTTGCAAAGAGAAACTTCTTTGGTGGGTGACAGCTACACTTATCTGTAAACACGAGCATAAATACTTTGAATATGTTTAGAAATTATTCTGGTGTAGAAAATTAGCCCATGATAATTTTGGCTTTAGTAAAGAAGCCCAGGGTAATCCTGGCTTAGTAAACTAGCTTATGGTTTTCAGTACCTGGCATGACTTTTTCTTGTTTAAGAGACCTGACGTCCAATTACAGAGTAGTTTGTTAGTACCAAGATAGAGTTTCATTATTTTAACTTTAAGGCTAACATTCTATACGGTGGGTATTTATAATCACTGGCAACTGATTTTAAAATGTTAATATTTATTAAGGTGTTTATAGGGAAACTGATATATACAAGAGAGTAAACAGTTGTATAGATCCTGGAAAACTAGACTAATCCACATGGCAAAAGTTCAGCATGTCAGGACCTCTATCCAAGTGCACAAGAGAGAAAATAGGAAGAAAGGGTTTGGGCATTTGTGACCTGGCCTTCTGGTCATGTCCTGAATACTCAGGCTTCAAGGCCTAAAGGCCTTGCTTCAAGTTCAAAGTGATGGTGCTTTCTCCCTCCTATATCTACCCCTTTAGTCTAAATCAAGTTTAGGCAAAAAACATAAACGATATCAAATTGCACCTGAAGAACAACAAACAGAAAACATATGTTTGGTTTCTAGAATATTGGCAAGTGGCAACATACAGAGATTACTCCAAAGCTGTTTAATCTTGAATAATCTGAGTCTAGTAATTAAATAATGCTCTTACCTAAGATATGAGATTGTCATGACTGTAACTATCTAATTTTCAATGCCATCAGATATCTAAGAATGAAAAGATATTACCTAGTAAACAGAAAGTGCAAACAAGAAAATTCTGACATTTTTTGAACTTCTTCAATAACTTTATTTTTATTTGAGAAATAATTTTTTTATAATTATAGGACATAACATTGTGTTTGACAT
Source organism: Phyllotis vaccarum (assembly GCA_033318265.1). Classification (NCBI taxonomy): domain Eukaryota; kingdom Metazoa; phylum Chordata; class Mammalia; order Rodentia; family Cricetidae; genus Phyllotis; species Phyllotis vaccarum. Next base: position 94,470,216 of record JARWLC010000012.1, read on the forward strand.
TATATGCATCATGAATAAATTGAGAAATATAGTATAAAAGGAAATGACCACGAACAATTATTAAAATTACTGTTAAGCTTTTACAATGATCTCATATATGACACTAAGCATTTTGTTAATGCCTAAGCAGTAATTCATTGTATTTTCAACACCAATAAACCAAAAATATTTTCTAGATTCAACTGAAATTTATTTTTTCTATACGTTGTTGGGAAATATGTTATGATAAAGAACATAGGAAGTTTCAGAATATATACATAACATACATACATACATACATATGGATGTATGTAAATGTTGATATTTTAATGCATTCTATGTTTTTAATGTTTAATATATTTTGTGGTTAGTTTATTTTCAGAACTTATCTACTTGGTGTACTTCAATGAGCACCTTTTTCCTAGGCTTAGGTCATTTTCTTCTATGATTTTTTCTGAAGATATTTTTTAATACCTTTATTATGGTATTATCCTTACATGTCAACAGTTCAGAGATTAAGTCATTGAAAGGTGCCTTCAAACTCTTCCAGAGTTTGCTTATAATTTTTATATTTTCTTTTTGACCTTTATTGGCAATACATCTTCTCTACCTTGTCTTCTACTCCTGAATTGATCTATTCTGTAGGTGAGGTCATCCACTAGCATGTTAAGTTATAATATTAATAATATTGTATACATAATAGTCTATAATAATTTTTATATATATATATATATATATATATATATATATATATATATATATATACTATAACATGTACTTTAAATAACATTGAGGGATTTGTTCCATCATTAGTTCATTTTGGATTTTTCTCCAACAATTTAAACTCAGGTGTTTTTATTTTGTTTTTTATTTTATTTTATTTTATTTTCATTTAAAAAATGTCATCTCCATCAATGTATCCTCTTTCTCTCCTTCCCTTCTCTTCCCAATCTCTTTCAGCCAGCCCTCAGCCTTACCTCTCCCTATCTACCCATCCCCTCCCCCAAAATGGCTAGAAGTCCCAAAGTAGGCCATCCCAGCAGGACATTCACTCCAGGCATGTCCAATTCATTCATCCCAAAGTCAATGCTGGGCTGAGTGTTTCTCTGTAGAGAATGGGCTCCAAGGTGCCAGCCCATGAACAAGAACACAGTCCGATCCCACTCCTCATGGTTCCACACACTTCATGCCAGTTGAAAGCTACTTATCCCAGGAGGGTCCAGCTCTCCCTCCTGATGGATCTCCAGTGGCAACTCCTGATTCAGTGAGCTCCCCAGAGCTCCACCCAGCCATCACAGTGAGAACCTTCCTCAAAATCCCCATCCCCCTGCTCATAAACTCTCTTTCCCCTGCTCTCACCTGGACCAGGAGCTCTGCCTAGTGCTCAGCCATGGATCTCTGCCTCCACCTCCATTCCCCATTAGATGTAGGTTCTGTGATGACACTTAGGGTGTTTACTCATTTGATTATAGGGGAAGTCCCATTTAGGCACCCCCTCCACCATTGTTTGGAGACTTGGCCAGGGACATCCTGTGAGTTCTTGGACATTTCTAGCACCCAGTCTCTTTTCAAGCCCACATTGGCTTCCTCTATTGAGATATCCATCTCTTTCTATCTCCCTCTTTGCTCCTCTCACTCAACCATTTCCTGATAGAAGGAACTTTAATCTGGATATTCCATTGCTGTAAAAGATCATGACCCCATAGATTCGCTGGTACATTAGCCACATATGGCTTCAGCCTTCCTCTCTATCCTTCTGGCCCTATGAATTCAAGCCATATCATGTTTTCTTTTACCTAAGATTTGATTCCAATCCTTAGAAATTGAATATTTACTGCTATTAGAGTCCAATTTAAAAATACCATGATTATGATATTATTATAGATATGTCATCCCCAGTGGACAGTAAGCCTTCAATTATCATGTCTATTCATACTTTTAATTGTAGTCTTTGTTCATTTATGGAAGTCTACCAAAATATTTGTTTTATGTTTTTCTTGGAAACTTTTATTCCTTCTTTAAAGCAATTTTATTACCCAGGGCAGTATGGTGTTTTATGTTTGGCACTGTACCTTGTAATTGTTCTGGAAAAGAGTTTTGTCCACAGTGGCTGGTAATTATTAGACCATGTTTGATGTTGGAACCTGTGATTAATTCCTGATTGTAGCAGGTTGTCTTGTTTGATTAATTGGTATTAATTTGTTTAATTTGTACATTTATTGGTCTGATATTGTCTTTTGCCACAACTTCTGCATAATCCAGAAGGTAGAGTCCTTCTGTTTGTGTCATCTAGAAGAAATATTAATTCTAGGAGTGCCATGTGTATAATTCCTTCTTATATTGCCTGGTTTGCCACAATTAAAACATTTGATACCTTGAATTTTCTTCATAATCTTAGAAATTGATTGCCCTATCTAAGACTCTTCATCATCAGAAAGAGACTTAGCATTTATTGTACAGTAGTTCTATCCTTCTAGGGGTATTGATCTGCTCTTTAAAGACATAAGTATCTTTTTGCATTATAAATTAGCATTATCAAAGCTAAAGATTAAATTTGTTTTCTAACTTTTGGGTTTGATATTGTTCTGTGTACTACTTTAATCAATCTTTGTAGAAAGTCATCATACGCTTCTTTTGAACCTTGCCTTTCCTTAGCATATGGCTCAGTTGTTTTTCCTTGGTCTAGAATCTTTTCTAAAGCATTTAAGGCTGCTGAACAGCACAATAACAAAGTATATTCATTAAAAGTAGGTTTACCCTACCTCCACAAACTTACCCTCATCAAGAATTTAATTTTGAGAAATGTTATAATCTCTAAACTTCCCTTATTGCTCAAAGGCCTTACCCTCTTTTCTCATCCAGCTTATTGTAATTGTTGGCTATAGACTAATACAGCTGTTGCCACTTCTAGCCACTCATTAAGTGTGACTTTACTTCTTGTAGACTATCTATTTAACATTTGTTTAACATAAGCAGAATAAATACCATGGACAACTCTAGCTTCCTTGATTCTCGCACATATAGGCTCCCATTTATATTCTGTAACTTCTCCTAGATATTCATCACTTGTTGGATTTTCCAGATAAATAACTGGATAAATCATAGACCTCCCATATCAACTACCCATTTTTAAAAAATACCCTTCACACCTGTCTACAGCCTGATCTCACAGCCCCGAATCATTCCTAACAGATGACTAATTTGTGCCAAACTGACATAAAACTGACCAGCATATGTACTACTAAAGTTGAGGTTAATATATGGCTTTAACCCTAGTAGTATGATTTTTATAAAGCTGAGTGCACCAGTTTGATGCATATATGTTAAGGACAGTAATATCTCCTAGGTTAATTGTCCTAATTGTTAAAATGAAGTTCCCTTAATCTTTTCTAATTTTAAGTTTGCAGTCTATTCATCAAGAATGTAAATACTTGTGAGCTTCTGACAGGTCTAGTTGAAAAACAGGGTTTCAGAAGAGACAAGGCTACCTAGAGAGGACCTGCCTCAAAGAAAAAGAAAAAATTTATTAGGTACTATTGTTGCTATTGGAATAACTAGTTTTATGTTGAGCTTTTGGTGACTCTACATTTTTTAATATCTTAAAACTTTCTATGCATGATCAAACCTTTGATGAGCAGCTATTAGACACACTGAGAACTTAGCATCTATGAGCAATGGAAACTGTCAACCAGGTATTGCTTTTGAAGACAATTAACATGGAGGTTTTGAACTCTCCAGTCATTATATATTACCACTACAGCCAGAACTGAAGATGTGATTCATAGTTCTAAATGTCCTTTCAAATCAGAGTGGACTTTAGAAATGCCTTCTTACCAGACAGATAGTAAGAACCTTCTAGGTGTAGCTGCAGAAGCCTTGTGATTGGTGTTAAAGGACACCAGTATGTTCCTTTCTTTAGATGAGGACTGTGCACACACCCTTGCTATACTAGCCTTTGAATTAAAAAAAGCATATCATTCTGATCATTTTTCAGACTCTCCTATATTGTCCCCTAGTGCTGAAGCTCAGGTTTTGTAAAAGTCTTCTTCCAAATGTTCTTTCTTGTCTAGTTTTAACCTCTAGCGTTAGCATAACATGTTGAGCTGTTAGAATAAAAAGAGGAAGAGAAACAAGTCACAACTGTGTGTTGCTGGTGGTAGGATTACCTGGTTGACCATGTATACCATTAGCACCACAGAAGAAAATATGAAGGAAATGAACAGAAAGAAATGAGGATATAAGTAAGTCACAGAAGGATTTGGTAGATTGCCTATGTGGAAGGGACTTACTTTAAAATCAGATTCAGGTCTCTCTTATATACACTCTACCTTGTCCTTGCATTGGGTGCATTAGATAACAACTAGAGGCTGTCTAGTCTGTTTTTTTGAGTGATCTCTGATCACCTACTCAAACACAGCCTGCTACAAGAATCTGCTCAGGAGAGATGGAAACCCTACTGAATCTGTGTCCTTTACTTCTCAGTTTTGAAAATAGTATTGCTTTCATATTGTTCTCTTATCTGCTGATGGAAGACAAGTAACCCAGCTCTTACTTAATATTGATTTGTCTGTGTCATTATCACATGCTGTTGTTGAGAGCATATCTACAGCCAAAACATTGGTTTATTAAAGCTATCCAGAGATCAGATAACCTCTCTCTCTGGAAAGAGACAGTAATGATACACCCCTCCTTTTGTGAGTCTTTATCTTTTTAGCTTTCACTCTATGGTGTGTACTGTGTAAGTCTTACAAGCATGAGGAATGTGATCATAGGAAGCAGATTTTCACTACACAACCTGGCAAAACTTGTAAGATTTGTAGAATCTAGTATGTACCTGAAAGTGAGTATATGTTCTGTAATCAGTATAATTTCTGTTTATCATTTAGGAGTCAAGTCATCATCTCTACAACAATGTACCAGAAGGAAAAGTAAACTTATCTAAGGTATGATCCATGGACCATTATACTGGGGTCAATAGTTGGAGAATGCTAAAAGTAAGGTATATCTTTAGTGAATCAGGCTTCTATTCATCATTATATTGATATACTCATCAGTCCTATGATCACAACCATCCCTGCTACTTAGAATCTATCTTAATTACTCTCCTATTAAAATTAGAAAACACCATGATTAAGGAAACATTTTTAATTATTAAATTTTGGGGAATAATCATAGTTCCAGAACGATAGAAGTCCATGACCATCATTTTAGGAAGCATTTCAGCATAGCAGGGAGGCATGGCACTGTACTAGTAAGTGAGAATGTACATTTACGAGACATGTGTATGTGCACATACAGATACACACACACATGCACACAGAGAAACAGAGAGACTTTGGATATCATGGACTCTGTAAACCTCAGTGGTCACCCACAGTGAAACAAGACCATGTCCTCTGATCCCTTTTCCCAGTTTCTTTTCCAACTGGGGACCACGTATTAAAATATACAAGTCAATAAAGCTTTCTCATTCAACCTAGCACAGACTCGAAGTTATTAGTACAAAAATACATCATTTCCTACACTTTGTCCTGGAAATTTTTACTTTTATAATTTTTTAACTCTTCTTAGTTTAGAATCAACTTTTCTGAAAACCTTTTTATTAGCTACAGAATATCTTAGTTCTTCCTAAGTCTTTCTTCTTTAGTTTCTCCTGACATCTTTCACAGAATGCCCTTCATGTAATTCTATAGCATCTGGTCTGGAGGATTAAAATAATCTTGTTCTCCACCTACCCTATAGTTTACCACAGAATTTAGATATTAGTGTGTATTAAGCAGGATATTTGGGCCTATCTGCTTAAGAGGATTCTATAAGTTTCAATATCTAGAGCCTTAAGACTACTAAGAATTGATGGCTCTTCAACCCATATTACAATCCTTTAAGCTGTAAGAAATATAAAGGATTGGGGTAGGTTTTTGTTTATGTCTTTGCAGAAAACTAGAAATACACATCTTTATGAAATTAAAAGACTTTAGACATGTAGACGACATCTAAAGCAGAAGGGAAGCTATCCAGAAAAATTTACAAGCCATAGAATATCAGACCTAATGATGCCAGTATATTCTGCAGAGTAAAATCTCATTGTTTAACCTCTATATATCTTTATTTGTCAGAGAAGTTCAAGTCCCAGTTTAATTATATTTTAAAGCTGGCTTTAGAGTTGGAGTGTGGCTCTCTCCTTCTCTAAACTCAAGCATCATTGTTAAAGGAAAATGCAAAATCTCTGTATCGTATCAGAAGAGCCATCTGATATGGGACAGAAAAATAATTAAAAATATGGGACTATTCTATTGTTACTAACCCTATGCTTAATAAATCTTTATATTAAAATCTATATGATTATATATATATTAACTTTTTGTTGTGATATTGATGTTCATATAGAATACTAATTAGTTATATTAAAGGCTTTATTTAGCATCCTATATATTGTGTTGGGTATTAGTCTTTTATCAGTTTTCTGCAGTGATCTATGACAATGCCTAATTGCGAACTTGAAGTAGCTAAAAAGAAAATTGGTCCCAACAATGATGATTTCTCATGGACTATGACAAAGCCACTAGGTTGACAAACACCAACCAAAGACCATATTTTGACTACAAACTGTTCAGGACAATTTTAAGGCAGCTTGCTGACATGAACCAACCTCACAGACTCTTCTAGACAGGACTTGAAATAAGCCATGTAAATTCCTGTTATGCAGAGACCAGATAACAGATGATGCAGCTACTTATTTTATGACTTGGAAATTAACAAAACTTTTCAGGATCCCCTAAAGATACTGGAGAAGAATTTTTAAAATGATGAAAAATAACAGATAATGGCTTTTGGTTTCCTCTCAGATGTTGAGGATCCCTAACTTTGATGACGTGCATGCTTATGACAGAGGACTCAAACAATTCAATCTGGCTCACTTGCAAGCTTTATTCCTATTGTCTAGCTTCCATAGTACCAAAAAATAATATTTGGGCTGCCACAGGGGCAAATTTATCAATAATCATACCCAGCCATGATACCTTTGAACCATAGTAATGAATATAATGGAAAGATATTACTAAAAGTGAAATAAGTATCACTACATGTTGATGGTAGCCTCACTTAATTAATTGGACTTAAGATCTACTCAATAGATGGAAACTTATACAATTCCTGGTACTACTAAGGACACAAATCTTAGAAGAAAATCTACTATTACCACTTTTGTAGGCCATAATAATTGCTAACTTCATCTTAAATTTTATCATTATACCAAAAAGTAAATGTTATCATCACTAATCAAAGAATCTTCTCTTTCTTGCAAATGAAGACCATCACAGAAAACCACAACTAGAGATAAAAAAGGTACCACAGATGGGGGAGTCTAGACCAAACGGACACATATATAACATAGCTATAGCTTCTGAGGCAGAGCAGACATCTTGGGACAGAGAGTAGAAATATCCTAAGAGCCAGAACCACGTTGTCTTCTGCAAAACATTCTCTCATACAAATGGCACAAGCAAGACTTGAACAAATGCAATACTAAAGGCAAACTAACATGGATGCATGGAAAAAAATCGGAAGGTCCCATTTCTCGGCAAAGAATTACAGGGAACTAATGACTTCCGAGAAAGGTAAAATTTTCTTCTTCCAATATTGATGCCTCTAATAGGTTAACCAATATAAGCAGCCAGACAAATCCATATACACACAAACAAAAAAATATTAAAATATTACAGGAACTTTATCTTTAATTTTTACATTGCATAATTTTGGCTTCTTTGTAAAAAAAAATCAGGTGTACATAATCATGTGGCTTTACATCTAGGTCTTTGATTTAATTCCATTGACCCATCTGTCTTTTATGCCAGTACCATGTTGTTTTTATTATTATAAATCTGTAGTGCAGCTTAAGATCAAAAATTGTGATACCTCTGGAAGTTTTTCATTGTACTGGATTGGTTAAGCTATCTTGTGTTTTTGTTTTTCCATGTAAAGTTGAATATTGTCCTTATAAGGTCTGTAAAGACTTGTGTGGGATTCTGAGGGATTGGCCTTGAATTCATAGATTGCTTTTGGCAAAGTGGTAATTTTTACTGTGTTAATGCTACCAACCTATGAATATGGGGGACCTTTCTGTCTTCTGATAGCTTCTCCAATTTATTCAAAGATTTAAAGTTCTTTTCATACAGGTTTTTTTTCTAGCTTAGTTATAGTTGTCATAAGATATTTTATATTATTTTGTGATTATTATAAAGGGTGTTGTCTCCATGATTCTTTCTCAGACCATTTATAGTTTGTATATGAGATTAAATGCTTATTTTTTAATTAATCTTATATCTAGCCACTTTGTTAAAGGTGATTATCAGATTTATAATTTCTGTAGTACAATTTTTAGGTCCACTAATATATACTGTCATATCATCTTCTTCAAATAGCAAAAACTTGACTTCTTCCTTTCCATTTTGTATCCACTTGATCTTCTTTAGTTGTCTTAGTATTCTAGCTAGAACTACAAGTACTATATTGAATATATATAAAGAGAGTCAACAGCCTTGTCTTGTCCTTAATTTTAGTGGAGTTTCTTTGAGTTTCTCTTCATTTAATTTGATATAGGCTGTCAGCTTGCTGTATATTGCTTTTAGTTATTTAGGTATGTTTTGTGTATATCTATTCTTTCCAAGACCTGTATCATGAAGGGATGTTACATCTTGACAAAAGCTTTTTCAGCATCTAAGAAGATGATCATGTGGGTTTTTTTTCAGTTTGTTATATGGGAGATTAAAGTGGCTGATATTTATATGTTGAACCATTCCTATATCACTGAAATAAAGCCTACATTATCATTGTAAAGGATGTATGCTTTTGATTTTTGATGTATGCTTGTATTAGGTTTGCAAATACTTTTTGAATATTTTTGCATCAATGTGCATGAGTGATATTGGGCTGTAAGTCTCTTTCTTTGTTCAGTGTGTGTGGTTTGGTTATCAAGGTGATTGTGGACTCTAGAATGATTTTAGCAATGTTTCTTTTCTTTCTATTTTGTGGAATAATTTGAAAACTAATGGTATTAGCACTTCTATTTCCTTAAAAGTTATAGGTCTATTTAAATTGTTTATCTTGTCTTGATTTAACTTTTTAAGTAGTATTGCCCATTTCTTTTGAGTTTCCAATTTTGTTGAGTGTAGATTTTTGAAATGTGTCCTCATAATTTCAAGATTTGCATGGGGTCAGTTTTTATATCTGACTTTTCATTTTCAATTTTTCTATTTTGGGTATTTTTTCTCTGCCTTTTAGTTAGCCTGGATAAGGATTTGTCTATTTTGCTGATTTTTTTTCAAAGAACCAACTCTTTTTCTCATTGATTCTTTGTATTTTTCTCTTAGTTTCTATTTATTGATTTCAGCCATGAGTTTGATCACTTCCTGCCCTTTACTCCTTCTGGGTGAGTTTGCTTCCTTTTGTTGTAGAGTTTTCAAGCATTTAGTTAAGTTACTAGTGTAAGATCTTGCAAAATTTTTATGAAGGCACTAATGGCTATTAACTTTCTTCTTAGCACAACTTCACCATGTCCCAAAAGCTTGGGTATGTTGTACATTTATTGTAATTGAATTATAAAAAGTTTTCATTTCTTTTTTATTTCTTCCTTGGTCTAGTAGTCCTTCAGTATAACATTGTAGTTTTTTGTGAGTTCATTGCTTTTGTTGTTTTTGCAGTTGATGAAATTTACCTTTCATATGTCGTGGTCTCATAGGATACAGCATGTTATTTTGATTTTCTTGTTTCTGTTAATACTTTCTTTGTGACTGAGTATGGGATCAATTTTGGATAAAGTTCTATGAGGTGCTAAGAAGAACATACATTCTTTTCTGTTTGGGTGAAATTTTCTGTTGATATCTGTTAAGTTCATTTGAGTCATAACATTTGTTTGTTCCCCCATTTTTCTGTTTAATGTCTTTTGGAAGACCTGCTCATTGATGCGAATGGGGTATTGTTTACCATTGTTAATGTGGAAGGTTCAGTGTGTGATTTAAGCTTTCATGATGCTTCTTGAAAAAATGTGGTTACCTTTACTTTGGAAGCATAGATGTTGAGAGTTGAGAAACCATTTTAGTGGATTTCTTTTCCTTTGATGAGTATGAAGTGTCTTTCTCTGTGTCTTTTCTCTCTCTCTCTCTCTCTCTCTCTCTCTCTCTCTCTCTCTCACACACACACACACACACACACACACACACACACACACACACACACACACATACCACAGAAACTAGTCCTGGAACATATTCTACCTCTCCAACAAACCAGAATGTGCACTTTCATCTCCATAGGCTAGCCCAGTGAGTCTGCCTGATTTTCTTTTCCATGCACTGCTACTACCTTCTAAATCAAACCCAGGTCCTATATACAGGCCCCTGACCTAGTCTAGCCAACCCTGATTACACCTCTACCAAATTCAAGTATTCTACCAATACATAGCCTGCCAACGCTAACCACCAGTATTCTACCAAGCCAAATCTACTCCTACACTCCTGGTTCAGGCTAGGACACATCCTACACAATTTCATTCTCTCTGTCTACTTGAATTTATCCCACCTAAGTCATTTTAACCTCTAAGTTCAGCTCTTATGCGATCCTCTCTACTACTTCAACCATGTGCTGTCCAAACCAATCACAGAGCTAACAAAAGAAATCCATAGTCCCTGATATCATTGCAAATCTAAAAACAATATATAAGATCAAGCCATTATCAATTTGGGTTTATAGATGATGTGATATTATACACTAGAAATCCCAAATGTTCTGCCAGAAAATTTCTACAAATAATAAACAAATTCATCAGTACAATAGGATATGGAATGAACTTGCACAAATCAATAGCTTTTCTATACACCAATCAAAAACATACAGAGAAAGATCATGGACACACTACTATTCACAATCACACTTTAATAAAATATATAAAATTAACATTATATAGGAAGTAAAGGACCACTACAAAAAAGAAAATTTGAAACTTCTAAAGATATAGAAATCCACTAAAAAACTAAAATGAAAGTTTATGTGTTGATGGATTTAATTATGAAAACAAACATTTTACCAAAATCTATTTGTAGATTAATTGCAACCTAATCAAATTCCCTACCCTATTCTTCACAGAAATGGAAAACTTACTAAAGTTTATATAAAAACACAAAATATCCCAGTTATCTAATAAATAAAAAATATCCTGAGCAAAATTTTACTAGCAAAAATATAGACAAACACATTGAGACCAGTGGAACAAAATGAAAAAACCCAAACATAAATATTTGAACTCTAGCCATTATTTGATAAAGATGTCGACCCCAACAACACACATGAGAAGCCTTCTTTGGATATGTTGGTCAAAGTTATCCCATAGACTTTCAAAACATTATAGACTGTTGCTATATACTTCCTATTTACATATATATGGCCTGTGGGGGATACTTAGAGGTGTAAAGTAGTCCCTATTAACGAGACACCACATACTTCAGACATAGAGCCCAGAGGTCCTTTTGTTGAAACTGATATGCAATATTCTCCCATGAGACTAATTTTCATGGTATCAGAAGGCTCCATGCAAGCTCCCAAAGGAGGAATGTACCTAACAGTCCTCCCAGCTATGATGCCTATAAGTGACTACAATGACCTAATGGCTTAATAACTAGAAGTAAAGGGGTAGTAGTGGCATACACACTGAGAAATCACCAACAGATCCATAATTGGACTTAAGAACCACCAAAACCCTGCCTGCTATTGAAAATCTAGTCAATTACATAGCACCAGTGAATTCAGAGATCTTAGAGGGGAATCTACAACCTACCACCACTTTACTACAACAGCATAATCCCTAACTACATTCTAAAAATTTGTCCTTATGACCACAGATAAGTGTAGTCTTCTCCCTACACCAAGGAAACTTTTCTTTGCCACAAATGAAGACAATTCCACAAGACCTACAAACAATCAAAATGCAAACATGTATACTTGAGATCCAATTGATAGCACCTATAGTAAAAATGCTGCATTTAAGACTTGAGGATCATATTTGAAGAGGAAGTGGAAAGATTGTATGTGCCAGAGAAATGGAGTTTTCAGTGAGACTATGTCTCCTAGAAATGTCAGAAGATACATATGTCAAGCCTCACCAAAATAACTGCCACCAATATAAGCTTAACAAGGATAACATTAGATATTCTAATGCATATGGAGAAAGCCCATGAGGTCTCAACCCTGCACAAAGAAACACAGGCAACTAAGGAATGCTGAGAGTGAGTAGAAGAAATATTCTTCCCCAGAAAGGAGCATGCCAATTGATTATCTAATAATAAATGGTCAGCCCTGAAAATATACCTTCAATGTTATTACACAGAATGACAATGTTGTTTAATATACTTAGAAATATATATATACATATATATTTTATAAATATGTACATACATATACATTTGCAACATTAATGAAAAGGGGGACAATACATTTTAAAAGAGCAGAAAGAAGTATAAAAGGAGAAATTGGAGGGAGAGAAAGAAAAAGAGAAATTGCATAATTATGATTATATTATAATCTCAAAATAATAAACATTAAAAATACTGTACAAAAAAGAAGCCCACATTTATTCCCTGTATCAGAAAAAAAAAGTCGCTTTCTTTAGGCCATTGTTCAGTCTGTAATATGATGCTGTCTTCTTTGGCACTCTGTAGTTGACGGCTCTCTTTCCCTTAGTGTTCCACCATGCTGACTATGGTATGATGTTATATATCCTAATATTCTGAGAACAGAAAGGACTGTAACTTTTATTCAAGACCATGTTATCTTCAAGTGAAAGACAAAGACTTTCCACAATATTCATGATATCTTTTTTTCTTGACATAGGTAGACTAGAAGATCTATTCTTCCCCTTCAAACCATGATTCTGTAACTGTCCTACTAACTTATCTTTGAACAGTTGTTTAAACTCTGCCTCCTTTTTATAAACTGCCACATCTAGTAGTTATAACAATACCAAGACACAAGATGTTCCTACCCATATCCTGCTTCCTCCACATATTATTTCACATATTCACCTGAGAAACAGAAAATGAAGATACTCATTGACATGAGAGCAGAAGGTAATCTGGGCCTTAAAAGAAGTTTAAGGAGGAAGTAATTTTAAACCTATGCCTCAGGACCTCAAGTATCATAATGGTTGTTGTTGTTACTATTAGTAAGAGTAGTTCTGTAGCTACTGCTGTTGTTTTGTATAGTTTTTGTGTGCCTGCCTATGTAAAATCTACAGCAAATAAATACATTCTTCTCTACCTGGTTTTCAGATGGCAGCCTATATTTTACCAGGGCTCATTGCTAATATTTCCCCCCAAGTGAATGAAAATTAATGCTACTTCTCTTTTGAGATACAACTTGAAAGTACAGAGTTCATCAGAACAATAGAAATGCCCAGAGAGAAGTCTCTCCAAAATATCCTCCATTAGTCTATGTCCCATTATCATAACAATATATCTAAAGCTAAAGTAAGTGGGTTATGTTGATCATGACAATAGCTTTGGAGCCCAAACAGTATGCCAGGATAACTAGCTACACTATAACACTTAGAATAAATGAAAAGGGAATCAGACATATGCAGGAGAGACTGAGCATATAAAGTGAGTTCATTTTTTAAAAACTAACTTGCCTGTGAGATTCACATGAGTCGCATTGAAGAGTAAAGAAGTTCCCAATGACCCCAACACCTTCCAGTAGGAACTACCTTCACATAATCATACTGGGGATCAAGCCTAAAGATCACAAGCCTTTAAGGGAGGAAGCCAAACCACATCAGAGCCAAGCAATACATTAGCAAGCCAGGGTGGTGGTTTTGGAATTGGGACAGAAAACAGAATAATAAACAGATAGAAAACAGGGAAGTCAAAAACTAAATTCATAAATTAAAACATACCATAGTTCAAATCATATTTCAATTAAACCTACAATACTAATGCCTTGACTAATATATTAATTTTAGAACTACAGAGATCTGGCTATTCCTTGGTGGCCACCAAGCCAGAGTGATAGGAATAAGCCTAGCAAAAAGAGCTTTCTTTAGAGATGCACTATAGACTATTTTGTGGGATGGAGAAAGAGAAAGATAAGTACATTACAGAAAACTCACTATCTGGGGCTGGGAGCACAGCATGATAATGGCAAATCCAACTCGCACACACAAGACCTTAAGTATAATGCCAGCACTGAGCAACAAATATTACATTTCTACAGAGCATAATACTTCCTCAGGTAGTTTCTTAGTCTAGAAAAGAGGCTATATTTTCACTTAGCCTTGGGCTTTCATCTTCTGAATGTATGTTTCAGTCTTTTGAAGGACAGAGATGTTTTGCTTTTTTACCGAGTGGGTCTCGGTTATGACCTCCACTTACCGCGTCCGGTTTCTTTGTAGTCCGAGTTTTGTCCCAGGCAAGGAGCGTCAAGATTAAATAAGTCTACACTCAGGAGTCGTTTAGGTTCCATCATCCAGGCTCTCTACACACTGAGAGACCTGAGCTTTATTCTTCAGTACATCTTATATCTTAGACCTGTCTGTCCCTTAGCCATGCTTCTGTCTTGCCACTGCATCTCGCCTAGCTTTTTCCCCTCTAGCTTCCCGCCATGCTGGATTCCTTCTGCCCCTTCCACTCACACTGACTCTACTCCATGCTTGTCCCCAGCTTCTGCCTGCTCTCCCGCTTCTGCCTGAGTCTCTCCTCGTGTCTCTTTTGTCTCAGCTCTCTGTCACCTTCACTCTCTTACACACCCTGCCTCCTCATCCGGGCACGCCCAAGGTCATAGAGGATCCCAAGAGACTAGCACTCAGCAGGTGGCAGCGATAAGGAGATTTGTAGTTCCTTTTCCCCCCAGTAAACAAGGTTTTAGTCCTTAGGGGAAGAGGATGGGCCATAAGGCCCAGAATGGCACTTATTCGGGAGACAACATCTCACTCCCCTTTATTAAAAAAATATAGAGAAGGAAACCCCTGTCTTAGGATCGACCCCTAGCCCCTGCTATAGAACCCGTCATTGGATGTGCCAACTCCTGTCTTAGGTAGATATAGCAGGCGGGGAAGTTGCCCGTCTTTGGGTGAGTCCTTCTAACATTGATATGCATATCTGAGCATCAGTCAGGAGTTACAAGGCCAGAAGCCTGTTTTGTTATTTTCTGCTGATGACCTTGCTGCTTTTGCAGCGTATTAGAATGAAAAGACAGCATGCCAACCTTTGAGGCAAAATATTAAGAAGGGATATAAATCTAGACCATTGGGAAGCCACTAGTCAGGGTATTCTATAAGCCACTAGTCTAAAGGTATATGCTAACTGCAAGGTTTAATTTAAAGATTGCATTCTAGGGACCCCAAAAACACTGGTTTAACAATATGCAACTGCTGACTTAACATTTTCTATCTTACTTGAGGTAACACAAATATCAGAATATCCAAAGTTACACAATAGCAATTATTACATATGCAAAATGTCAATAGGGCAGTTTGTTGGTTGAGGGATAAATCTTAAAATGTATTTGTCCATTTAAGTCTCTGGAATTTCAAAGGCAGTCACCACTCTGGCTGATAGCTGGTTCATCAAGGATGCAGCTCTGGCTGTCTGGCTCAATGCATTTTCCGAGGCTGTAGCTCCAAAAGCAGCAGGGTGACTGTGTAGTTTTTCTGAAGTTTCTCTTTTGCACCTGGGAGATGGATCTTGGTCTGACGAAATGCCACTGGCATCACTGCAGCTGGAACTCGTACCAACAGGGCACTGGGATGTTCTTTACTCCAATCAGTTGCTTAAGCTGAAATTTAGAGCTGAACAGTTTAAGAGAAACCCTTCCCACCCTCCAGGGTTTGAATCTGTGTGAAGTGACCAAGAGGTATGGGGTAGCTTAAAAATGAGTGCTGGCATTCTACTTAGCAGTGCTATTAAAAGCAACTGCCTCAATCATATGTTATGAAAGCTTTTTGTATGGGCACCGTATTGGCAGCCGTGTCCGTGGCCTAAATTGAAGGCAAAAACAGTAGAAAACAAAGGGCTTTTTTTTTTTTTTTTAAACTTACTTACTTATTTACTGGCCTTACCAGAAGCTTCAGGAACCACAATCTTTTCATGTTGAACTGGACGCACACACCTCTCAGGTATCTAGATTGTCTTTTCAGCACCTGGTGGATAAACACAGACAACCCACCCCCAACTCTGGCCAGCACGTGCTGGCGGTTGCCATTGTCCAGAGGATGCATTGTGGCTGATGCCTTAACGTTTGAGCATTGAGATGAAACTTTTTGTGTAATTGTAGAGCCAAAATTATTTGGGTAGCTTTATCTGTCTGCGCATTGCCTTTGGTCAGTGGTCTAGGCAAGCCTGAATGTTCTCTAATGTGTCTTATAAACACATTGCTTTTCATACCATATTAAAATCTGTAAGCTTTGTAATTGGCTAACAATCTCTGATGATTCTCCCACATGAGGGGCCACTTCTAGTTGGGGCATAATATTGGCCATATATAAATATTAAGGGGCTCTTCAGGATATAATTGAAAGGCAAGTATCATAGCAGTAATTTCTTTCAACTGAGCAGAGGCCTGAGGCACTACTACGCTTTTTATATGATCTCCTTTTACAACTATTGCTTTTTTAGTCTTGGAGCCATCAGTGAAAAGTAGACGTGCCCCAGCTATAGGTTGAGTCTTTATTATCTTGGGAAAGATAAAAGGGCATAATTTAAAACTCTGAATGATTTTATGTTTAGGATAAGCTTGAACTATCTGTCCTTTAAAGGTGCACAAAAACAAACACCAGGAATCATCATTTTGAATCAAATTAGCAACCATTTCTTGGGTATAGGGCAAAACTATTATATCTGCATCTTTGGCAAATAAAGCCCGCCCCAAGCATCTACCCTTTCATAACAATTGAACTATTAATTCAGGATAAGGAATAACTGTGCGCCCAGGTGATGCAGAAAGATGTACCCAATAAATGGGACCCTTTTGCCAAAAAAACACCAGTAGGTGCAAAATTAGAGGCCAAGACTAAAAATTGCAAAGGCTGTTCATGTACTGACATATCTTGTAATGCCTGTTCTATTTTAGTAAGGGCTTTTTTGGCCTCAGGAGTTAAAATCTGGGTAGATGTGGGTTCAGCATCTCCCTTTAGAAGTTTAAAAAGAGGCTTAAGTTCTCTTAAAGGGACCGCGCCTTTATTCGCGGCCAGTGACTTGCTCAGTCACAAGTTCTCTTAAAGGGACCGCTTGCTCAATTCGCGGCTAAGTTTTCTTAAAGGGACCGCGTTTTTATTCGCGGCTAGCAAACAGAGCAGACCAAAGAAAATAACTGCTACTAAGAACTGTCTTTGTTTCTTTTTTGTTCAAAACAAACAGAAACCTTCAATCAATCACAATGTTATTGACTAGGCCCTCAGTGGACACTCGGTCCACACTGGAAAGCCATCTGCTATAAAGAGGTTTTTCAGTCTCAGCGGCCAGAAGTCTGAGACCCACAGACCTGCCACTTGAGACTGCTTAGGCGCTCGCCGCCCAGAAAATGACTCAGATGCTTACATTAACTTTACGCTGTTTGGCCTGTGTCTCAGGCACATTGCTTGCTAGGTCTTACATCTTAAATCAACCCATTTCTATTAATCTGTCTGCCACGTGGCACGTGGCTTATCTGTTCTTTTTTATAAGTTTTTTTTTTCTTTTCTCTTTTTTTTTTTTTTTTAAACTTACTTCAGCTGGATCTCTCAATGTCTTTTATACACTTTAAGGCTCCCCCCGTCAAGAACCATGTACTAAACTCCCTTATCCGAGTGCGGTCCGTCCTTTATTTAAATTCCTTGTTACCTTAGTAACTCTGGAAGTTCGGAACCAGCCGAACTTGCGCCTACTCCTGGGTTTATCCCAGACACTCCCCGGTCTCTGTACCGGTGACCTCGTCCGCTTGTCCCTCTTTATCCGAGTGCGGTTCGAGCTTTTATTTAAATTCTCTGTTTCCTTAGTAACTCTCCAAGTTCGGAACCAGCCGGAACTTGCTAGGTTGAGTTTCTCATATTTCTATATTTCTATTTATATTTATTATCTATTAGGCGCCTAACCCTGGGTACTTCCCAGATTCCCTCCCCCGGTCTCTGTACCGGTGAGTCTTGTACGCTTAATCCTACTTTCCTGGACCTCAGTGGGACCTCCATTTACCGAGTCCTTTCTTGATCTCGGTGAGAACTCCATTTACCGAGTGGGTCTCGGTTATGACCTCCACTTACCGCGTCCGGTTTCTTTGTAGTCCGAGTTTTGTCCCAGGCAAGGAGCGTCAAGATTAAATAAGTCTACACTCAGGAGTCGTTTAGGTTCCATCATCCAGGCTCTCTACACACTGAGAGACCTGAGCTTTATTCTTCAGTACATCTTATATCTTAGACCTGTCTGTCCCTTAGCCATGCTTCTGTCTTGCCACTGCATCTCGCCTAGCTTTTTCCCCTCTAGCTTCCCGCCATGCTGGATTCCTTCTGCCCCTTCCACTCACACTGACTCTACTCCATGCTTGTCCCCAGCTTCTGCCTGCTCTCCCGCTTCTGCCTGAGTCTCTCCTCGTGTCTCTTTTGTCTCAGCTCTCTGTCACCTTCACTCTCTTACACACCCTGCCTCCTCATCCGGGCACGCCCAAGGTCATAGAGGATCCCAAGAGACTAGCACTCAGCAGGTGGCAGCGATAAGGAGATTTGTAGTTCCTTTTCCCCCCAGTAAACAAGGTTTTAGTCCTTAGGGGAAGAGGATGGGCCATAAGGCCCAGAATGGCACTTATTCGGGAGACAACACTTTTTGTTGATTTGATTGTATCTCATGAGTGTTCTCACAGCTTCTTTCTCCATATCCTCCCACCACACAAAAATGACTTTTAGTGCTGCTTGTTTGAGTGCACCTTGTTCCTATTCTTGTGTGGTTGAACGTTTTATCTGTTATCTACTGCCTATCTGGATATTATCATCAAAGTGTCCTCAGTGCAAAGTCAAAAGTAGTGGATGTTCTGGTCCTAATAGTCTGTGCTGCATCCCAGGGTGTACCTGAAATAATATCCTGAGGGTCCACTAAAATATGTAATATAATCCAAACACGTTCTCTTAGTATAAGTAACAGGAATAGGAAGAAACAACAAAATCATTGGGAAATAGGTTATGATTGATGGCCAGAAATTCACTCATAAAGGGCATCCATTTTCAACAGATGTAGATAGACATTTATTTGACAAAATACCAAAAATTAAACAGACTATTTAAAATCCAAGATTAGTTTGAAATTGCAGAAGAAACTTCAAAAAGTTGAAAAGTATTTTCTGTTTTCTTTTATGTAGCTTTCCAAACAGTGCCACCCTCAGTCATCATGATGCATTTTCTAAGCCAGAAAACAGTTATACAGTAGTGTTAAATGTAAACTTATTTGTGTTTTGTCAGCTAGACATATACTCATTTTAGCGTGTGTCATTATGAAATTTTATCATACATTTAACTGGTGTAAAATCCCTCAAAAGAAAGACACACATTGCTGAAGAGGTATGCTGGACATATTAAATGTGCTAATTTTGGGGGGAGTTGGTGTGTGTGGTAAATGGTGGAATTATTGCTCTGTACTATTTATGCAAGTCTAGCTTATTCAGTGTTAGCTGTGTAGTATCTTTGTCTTAGGTAGAGGGAAGAGAGCTTTCCTGTATGGTAGCTGAATTTGTGAGACATGGAATGCATCAGGATCTCAGATTTGCAACACGGACAATTCTGGTCTTGTCTCCAGTCGTCTGTTTGGCCATGGCCAAAACAGTCCTTTATTTAAAGATTGATATTCACAGCATACAGAAAAACATTCCCACCTCACTGCATTTGTCATAACAGACAAGGACAGACACATAGAGTGGATACAGGTCCCACCACAGAAGATTAATGGGTAATGGTTGGAGAGATTGGAAGAGGTCAAGAAGGCAACTGCTTCTCTGTGTTCTGGGGCATCTTGGAGGTTCTCAGCAGGCTCAATGGAGAATTGGAATGCAACTATAGTACTGACAAATGAGAGTGCTGTGACAGGGAGATTATAACTTATTCAAGTCTTTGGAAAATATAATTGAATCTCTCTCCCTCCCTCCATCCCTCCTTCTCTATCCTTAAATAAGAGTAAGATCAATGCTTTAAAGTCCAAATAGCCTTTGGTTCTCACTTTAGTATAAAGTAGTTCTCTTAACCTCCCTCAGAGTCCTCTACAACCAGCCTCCTTTGCTTTGAATGTGACTTTTAAACATTTTGAGAATCTCTCATATTCCTAATGTATTATGTGGTCCTGATTTTTGTCATTCTTTTCTTTGTGTTAAATTTCCTTTGTTCTGGGCCATTTCTTTATTCTCTTTCCTTCACAAGTGTCAATTCAAATGTGAATAATATTGTTAGTATTTCATATTATAGCATTCAGCTATATATTTCTCATGAATAATTTTAAAATAAGTATTTTGTTTTTCTGCAAAGAATGTTAGAAATAAAATCATTTTGCTTGACTTCTTTTAAATACATTTGTTTTAGAATAAATGAGCAAAATCTACAAATCTAGCTTTACATTTTACATTATAAAGTTAACACTTTCTTCATTGACTTTTCTTCTTTTAACTGAAACTGATAGAAAGGCCTTCAATTGCCTACTGTGGAGAACAGCTTAAGTGGCCAGAACTCATTTGTAAGAGCTGGTAAAATGACAGTAAAAATATCAGTGATGATGAGCCAAAGTGAAGGTGAGTCTCTTTATATCTGACCCCTCAAAAGCAATCATGAGTAGGTCATGGTGATTCAGTGTTAAAGAGAAGATTTTTTTTCTATTTTCAAAACTTCCTTATTAGTCTATGCTCACACAACCATTGTAAATCCTAGACCTTGTAAAGTACCTGAGTGGTATAAATGAGTTAGCAGAACAATGAAAACTGAAACAATGAGATATCTACCTAATAAATAGATTTAAGCCAATTCCAGTGGAATAGCCAGAAAATTACCTCAGCCTGATGTCGAAATTGCAGGGTTTCCATGGGGTTGGTAAAAACACTTTTGCTATGCTATGAATGACACTTCAGCACCCTGTCCTCCCTGACCTCTATAACTATGATTCCCAAACACCAGATCAACCAAAATCTAAAGGCCTTGTCAAAAGTCTAATGTTGCACAAATAAAGGAAACTCAGATCCCAATCTCTGGGAAAAGCAGAGCTGTTAGAATAAACACCACAGTCAGATCTCACCCAGCTGTCTTCCAGGTTCCTCAGCCCTGCTCCTCCTGGCTTCTTCCTGCTCTGTCTTTCTATGTCTGCCTTAAATACTCTCTTTGCCCAGTTAAGACATGGCACCACCACTGCCTGCCTGGGAGCCTGGAACTCCTTCCGTAAACTAAGACAACCTCAAGCTCAGATTGGATTAAGGACATATGTCACCACTCACAGAATATTCCCTGTTCTGGGATTAAAGGTGTGGGTTACCACTGTCTGATTCTCCTAGACTGATTATCTGATATCTCTGAATGTTTTATTATATTCCCACATATCCCCTTTGTGTCAATTTTTTTAAAAGGCTATATCTAATATAAGAAAAACCATATACAATAGGTACAGTAATTATACACAAGATATAAAAAATAAATGAGAAATGTTCAGTCCATTAACAATTGACAATTCAAAGAAAACATTTCATTAATTATTCTATTTTGATGAGCCCAAAGGATTATACCTAATTCACTTTCTTTCTAACTTGTATTACTAGCTAAAAGCCATTATTATGATGTCTCTTAAACTTATACACTTTAACTTCAAAGTTTCTTTTCTAAAACTGTCACTAGAAAACTATAATTAATTATAACTATATCTTCAACTACCTCCGAGACTCAAGAAGGAAATAATCTTTACCCAAACAAACTGGAAGTGCAAGAAACTTCCAAAAACTAGAAATGACAGAGATGACACCTATCTGCCTGAGCAGTCACCCAAAGTTCCTTTATAAAGTTGGGGCATCCATCTTCAGCCTACCTGCCCAGAGTCTCTTTTCATTTCACAAAGCAGGAAATCTGCTCTGCCCATTTTGGTATAGTTCAGTCGCTTCTCCTTGAGTCCTGAAGAATATCTGACAGTCTGACAGTTTTCTCTGAAAAGCAGGAACCTGAAGGACCATCTCAGTTTGTTCTGTCAAAGTTCAGAGGTCACTTTCCTATGGAACCTGCATGTCCAGTTTAAACATCATACTATCAAACAGTCAATACAAGAACAGTTTCTCATCTAGTGGCTAACTGTTGTCAAAAAGAATGTAGACTCCATATGGAGTTTTTTTCTATGCCCATTTTTCTCTTGAAGTAGATTGACGCTGCCAGGAACAGACCTGTCTCACTGTTCAGAAAAGTCTAAGTTCTTAAAATATTTTAAATGCCATATTCTATGGATCTCTGAAGTGTTTGAAGAAGACCTATTCATCTAAAATATATTTGTTTGATGTTGAAAATTTATCTAATATGACTGTGTTTGAATGTAATGTCTAACTACTAACTTATATTGCTTTATATTGTAATTAACTGGTAATAAAAGCTTTCATGAACTAGCAACTTGTATTGTTAGATGAACTGAGTAAGTATAATACCTCAAACAAGCATAGAGACATTTGTACAGTAACACAATTAATCTCAATATACACAATTTGTATACAATATACAAAAATCCAATCCAATGTAAAATATTTAAAGCTTGTAAATATTTAAAGCTTGTAAGAAGATTCAATAATCTATCCTCGTATCCTATATATCTGTATCTCCTTTTTCTTTCTATTTTTTTAAACACAAATCTTGAAACTAATCATTCTTGTTTAACTTTTTCTAACCACAACCATTAACAGTTTTTAACCAATTAACCAAAACAATGACAATCATCTATAACCCATTGAATGATGAAAAGCAACCCACCCCACCTCTTGGGAATGTGGGCACAGTGTTCTTAAATTTACTTCCTGTTGTCTGGAGGTGACAGCATCTTTTGAGAACCCTGAAAAGAAAAGTTTTGTAAATGTCAAGTCCTGAAATAAGTAGCTACATCATTTGTTGTCCAGTCTCTCCATAACAGGAAAGTACATGGCTTGTCTTAAGTCCTGGCTATAGTAGTCTGTGAATCTGGTTCATCTCAGTGAGCTCCCTCAAAATTGTCCTGAGAAGTTTGTAGTCCAAATCTCATCTTTTGTTGGTGTTTGGTTGGCTTTGTCAGAGTCCATGTGAAATCATCATTGTGGGGCCCTATCTTCCTTTTGAGTACTTCAAGTTCGCAATTAGGCATTGTCATTGATCACTGTAGAAAACTGATAAAAGACTAAAACCCAACACAACATACAGGAAACTAAAGATATAGCCATTTATTCAGCATAGGATTAGTAATAATAGAATAGTACCTTATTTTTTGTTATTCTTCTGTCCCATATCAGGTGGCTCTTTTGATATGATACAGAGATTTTGTATTTTCCTTTAATGAATATGCTTGAGTTTAGAGAAGGAGAAAGCCACAATCCAACCCTAAAGCTAGTTATAAATTATAATTAAACTTATAAAAAATGTAGAGGTTAAGCAATGAGATTTTACCCTATGAAGTATACTGGTACCAATAGTTATGATACTCTTTTGCTTGTAAATTTTTCTGGATAGCCTCCCTTTTGCTTTAGATATTGAAATGTCCAAGGTCTTTTCACTTCTTGAAGATGGGTATTCCCAGTTTTCTGTAAAGACAAAAACAGAAACTTGCCCCCACCCTTTGTTTTTTCTTACAACATAAAGAATTGTAATATGGGTGGATGAGCTATCAATTCTTATTGTCATGAAGTTTCTCTGGATCAAATCAAGTCTTTATTAATTTTGATGGTATCCATAACTTTTCTTCACCTGTGGAAACAAAAGCAAAACCCTTCACCAATGTAGCACATATCCTGGCTTCCATTCATAGGTTAGTACATCTTTGAAGGAAACAGGCTGATTTAGTTCAGCTGGTTTTTTCTTTAGTCCAATGCCTTTCAGCAGCTGTTGTTCCTTTCTCATTAGCATTGAGAAAATTCAAAGTTAATAAAGCATTATGTAGTCTATCAGTCTATCTCTAGAGGTCTCTGTTATTCATTTCTGCTTTTTTTAACATACTCCTTAGAGTTTGATTTGGTCTCTGTATGACTGCTTGCCCTGTAGGATTGTGTGGTATTCCTGTAATATGCTTTATTTTATAATAAGCAAAAAAAAGTGTTTCATTTTACTAGAGACATATGCCAGAGCATTGTCAGTCTTTATTTGTACAGGTATTCCCATGATGAACATATCTTCTAGCAAATGTGTGATTACAGAATCAGCCTTTTCTGAACTCAAAGCAGTTGCCCATTGAAATCCTGAAAACATATCTATTGTATGATGGACATATCTTAATTTCCCAAATTCTGTAAAAATGAAATACATTCATATGCCAGATTTCATTTCTACCTATGCCTTTAGGATTACTTCCTGCTGGCAATGGAGTGTGGTTATAGAAAAAATAGGTGGGACACCTTTTTACAATTTCTTTGGCTTGTTGCCAAGTGATAGAGAAATCTTTTTTTAATCCTTTGCTATTGACGTGATGCTTTTTATGAAATTCTGAGGCCTCTAGTACACTTCCTATTAATAACATCAATTTCATCATTACCTTGTGATAAAGGTCCTGGCAGACCCCTATGAGATTGAATATGTGTTATATAGAAGGGATGATTCATGGTCCTGATTATTTCTTGTAACTAAATAAATAATGAAGTTAATTCTGATTCATCATTAATAAAATCAGCTGTTTCAATGTGTAGAACAACTCTTTATGCATACTGAGAGTCAGTACTATGTCAAGAGGTTCAGTAAAATTCACTAATACCATCATGATAGCATACAATTTTGACTTTTGAACAGAATTATAAGGGTTTTGTGCCACTTTACTTAGATATTCTGATTTGTAATATGCCTTTCCTGATTTTTTTGCATCAGTATAACATGTAGGGGCTCCAGAAATTGGTTTATCTTGTACAATACAAGGAAGAATTCATTTTCTTTAGAAATTCAATTCTTCTTCTTCGAGGATATTTGTTATTAATATCTCCCAAAAAATATTGCAGAATCTTTGTCAAGGTTCACTTTCTACCCATAATTGGTCAATTTCTTCATCAGTTAAAGGTACAACAATTTCTGCTGGGTCCATTCCTGTCCACTGATGAAGTCTTAATTTTTCTGTAAAAATAAGTTTGGAAATTTTTTCCATGTATGCCTTTAATTTCTTACTCAGTTTATGTGGAAGAAATATCCATTCCAATATAACATTTTCCCTTTGCATTAAGATTCCTGTAGGAGAATGCTTAGAGGGTAAGATAACTAGAATACAATTAAGGTCTGGATCCACATGATCCACATGTGCATCCTGTAAATTCTTTTCCACCAGAGCCAATTCTTTCTCAGCTTCAGGTAACAATTCTCTCAGACTATTCAAGTCCTTGTCACCATTTAAGGTTTTGAACAAATTATCCAGTTTATTATTTTTAATTCCAATAGTGGGTCATAAATTGGCAATGTCTCCTAGTAGTCTTTGAAAATCATTAAGTGTCTTCAATCTATCTCTCCTGATTTGTACTTTTTGGGTCTAATTTTTGTTGGCCTATTTTGTATCCTAAATAATTAATGGAATCCCTCTTTATATTTTTTCTGGGGCAATCTGTAATCCCCAAGCAGGCAAAATTCTTCTCACTTCTTCAAAAAATTTTTTCTAAGGTATCAATATTTGAATCAGCCAACAAGATGTTGTTCATGTAATGATAAATTATAGATTGTGGGAAATTGTTATGTATTTGTTCTACTGGCTTTTGTACAAAATACTGGCACAGAGTAGGGATATTCGGCATTCCTTGAGGGAGGACCCTCCACTGGTATCTCTTTACAGGCTAAGAATTATTGTAAGTGGGCACTGTAAAGGCAAATTTTTCTTTGTCTTGTTCTTGTAAAGGTATTGTAAAGAAACTGCCTTTTAAATCAATAACTATAATAGACCATTCTTTAGGTAACAGAGAAGGCAAAGGAATCCCAGACTGTAGAGCACCCATTGGCTGGATCACCTTGTTTATCACCCTTAAGTCTGTTACCATTTTCCACTTTCCAGATTCCTTTTTAATAACAAATACAGGAGAATCCCAAGGGCTGGTTGATTCCTCTATATGCTGAGCATTTAACTGCTCCTGTACCAGCTGCTCTAAGGCCAGCAGTTTCTCTTTTGTTAGAGGCCATTGATGAACTCATATAGGCTTCTCTGTTAGCCATTTTAGAGGTAGTTCTTTAGGTGTTTTTGAAAGATCAGCAGCTGTTTTGCCTTGTTTTTCTATAACCTGAATGGCCTGTGATTATTTCTCATAATACCATCTAATGTTTTTTTTTTTTTTTCTGGAACCATATGCTAGTTTATGGCTTATTTCTGTGTTTGGAGGAATATTAATCTGTATGATCCACTGTTGTAGTAAATCTCATCCCCATAAATTTATAGCAATGTCAGCCACATATGGCTTCAATATTCCTCTCTGTCTTCTGGTTCTATACACTCAAGCTGTCTTGCACTCTGTTTTACCTGAGATATGGACCCAATATCCCAAAACTGAACATTTACCTCCTGAAGGGGATAACTTGGATATCATGACTCTGGTGAAATTATTGATATATCTGCCCCTGTGTCCAATAAGCCTTCAATAATAACATCATTTATTTGTACTTTTAATTTTGGCCTTTGTTCATTGATAGAAGCTTGCCAAAATATTAGCTTTATAATTTTTCTTGATTTTTTTCTTTTTCTATAGATTTTCAATCATTCCATGTAGTATGTCTTTTTAAAATAGGTTTTAACTTTTTATATTGTTCTGTGAAGGTGTTTCCTTCTCAATGGCAGGGTAAGATTGGATTGGATTTGATATGGTGGCTTTTAGTAGTCCCCTGGGGCATTTCCCAAGGGCAGAAAGTTACCTTGTCTGTCCCTTGTTGATCCGCACTCATTAGTTCAATGTCTTCCTTTTCCACACCTTCTGCATACACCAGAAGTAAGAAGCATTCTCTTGGGATTATTCCTATCAAAAGCACTGTTTTGGGGAACGCCTTGTTTACAATCTCTTTTTATGTGACCTTTCATTCCACAATTGTAAGATTTAACATTTTGACTTTTTCTTTTACCTCTAGAAATAAGCTCTCCTACCCAGTTATCATCACTGTCATAAGACTCTAATTGTCTCACAAATCCAATCCTCCAAAGGTATTGGCCTTGCTTTTAAAGGTCTAAGTATTTTTCTACTTTGTGCATTAGCATTCTCAAAAGCCAGTGATTCGATTATTATTTGCCTGGCTTCTGAGTCCAGTACCATTCTGTTTACTGCTGCAGTTAATCTGTGCAAAAAGTTGTAATAGTTTCTTTAGGGCTTTGAATTACTTTTGTGAATGATTCAGTTTTCTTTCCTATTTCTTCAATCTGGTCCCAAGCATTAAAGGCTGTCATGTGACATAAATCCAGAGTATGTTCATTGTATAAAAACTGCCTTTTAATATCAGCATAATCTCCCTCCCCAAGAAGTTGGTCTTTGGAGACTTCTTCTATGCCTCTGGCCCTGCTTCTTTGTTCTATTGTTTTAGCCTGCTCCCTCCACTATGATTTCCATTGTGTAAGTGGTTCTGCCTCTAGCACAACTGTAACCATATCTAACCAATCTTTGGGGTGACCCAGTTACAGCATGACCAAGAATCCAACATTTGTTTTACAAATGGTAACTGTATCCCATATGTTATTGCTTCTTTTACTTTCTGTAATTGTAACATTTGTACTGGACCCCAGCTACCTTCTGTATCATTTCTATCATTCTTCATTTTTTAAGGTTACTGGGTATATTAATGTTGCCTGTTTTGTCTAACTTTAGATGACTTTGCTGAAATTGGTATTTCATCTTCCTCTGTTTGAATTTTAGCATCTTTGTGTTCTCTCTTGACAGGCTTTTTAATGACCTTTTCTTTGGCTTTATATTAGTTGACTTTTTAAGTGATAACATAGGAAACAAACAAAAAATATTCATAATAAACAGTATGATAAACATTATGATAGTTCCATCTACCTTATTTATGTTTTCCTTCACTGGTTTTAATACCAAATTGTCTAGTGAAAGATCACAGAAGGACCAAGCACCCTCCATTGCAGTAAACAAATTCCCTCTTTTAAAAAAATTGATTTACTCACTTTGTGGTGAGATTCAGGTGTCAGCTGATAATATCCGAGGATGCTTACCCAGGGTCCTGGGCACCTGAGGGGGGCGTGGCCAACCCAATTGATAAGGGGCTGCTGTGACCTTGGAAAGCCTGTTTGCCTGGTTCCTGGCTGCTGGAGAGACCGGTTTGAAATCCATTGTCCACCATTCCAGACTCCAGTCCCTGTTCAGGCTCCACTATAAGCTGTTACCTGTATCATGAGTGTTGGTTTATATTTTAATAAATATCTATCCTGCACTGGTGCCTTCTAAGTAAAACTTTGCCTACGTCACTTGATTGTTGTCTATTGATGATTTGATTGATTGTGAAGTAGGGCAGCTACCTAGTGTGATAGCATCCCAAGGAGGGGTACAAAAAGAAAAAAGGAACAACTCACCAGAAGAAAGAGGACACTGTCTGAAAGACTTACCCAGATGAGAGTAAAATGCAAACACATGTGGCCAGTCTCCCTAAGGCTGGAGGCTGACTCAGAACAGAGAACCTAGCCCACCAGTAATTACTCCTCTGACCACGTGTAGCTCTGGCTGGCAAGTACAGTTTTGGGGGGGTAAGGAAGGGAGGAAAATGTGCCCCAAATTTGGAAGCCAAGTGTTGCACAAATAAAGAAAACTCAGGGCTAGATCTCTAGGAAAGGCAGAAATATCAGAGAGAGTAAACACCATAGTCAGATCTCACCCAGCTGTTTCCAGATTCCTCAGCCTCACTCTTCCTGGCTTCTTCTTCCTCTTGTGTCTTTCTATGCCTGCTTTAAATGCTTTCTTCACTCAGTTAAGGCGTGGCACCACCACTGCCTGCCTGGGAGCCTGGAACTCCTTCTGTAAAGTAAAATGACCTCCAATTTAGATTGGATTAAGGGTGTAGGTCACCACTCCCAGGATATTCCCTGTTCTGGGATTAAAGGAATGAGTTACCACTGTCTGATACTCCTAGACTTACTGTGTACTCCTCTGACATCTCTGACTCTTTTTATTATATTCAAAAATATCCCCACAATATAATGTGTATAATTAATAAATTTAATGTAGAACCATGCATAAGTCTTTAAGTCTCTATAAATAAGAGAGACACACAGCCAACTTTTTGAGTTAGTGAATTTAAGGATTTTGATAGCAAAGTATAGAATGACACTGGCTGCCTAACACAGAAAATTTATTTTTAAAGTTTCAGTATCTCCATTTTTCAGTGCAGAGCATGCCATTACTTACACAGCAAATAGTCTTCTCTCTCTTACTGTCCACACCACCATTCTTATATTCTAATGTATGTTTATTCAGATATTTAGTATATCTGTTAAAGATTTGTAGTTCATTGTTTTGTAGTATGATGTAAGACCTACAAGCACACAAGAATAAAAATTAAAGTAGGAGGGGAGCCAGATGAGAAGAAGGAGGGTTAGCAGGAGTGGAGGAAACAAGAAAGGGCACAGGGATAAATAAAAATATTTTTATTTTCTAAAGTTGGTTAAAGTGGCTTTTTTGTTATTAAATCCCATGAAATGTTTTGTGTATCTCTCTCTCTCTCTCTCTCTCTCTCTCTCTCTCTCTCTCTCTCTCTCTCTCTCTCTCTCTCTCTCTCTCTCCATGTGTGTGTGACATAAGCACTGTGCATGCAGTTATTCATGCCTATACTCAAGCCAAGGGGCCAGATGAAGATATTAGATGTCTTGCTTCATTGCTCTAAACCTTATTTCTTTGAGGTAAGATCTCTCACTGGATATGGAGCTTGGCTGTCAATCAGCAAAATCCAGAGATCTACATGTCTTTGTCTCCCACAATGCCCCTGTAAAAGACAGCTCATTGGTCATGGTGGCTTTGGTGGCAGCAGGTTTGAATGCAATGAGTTCAGTGCAATGAATGTGAGTTTATAGGTGATTGAAGCTACAGTGATTTTTAGCAGTAACAACAGATGATCTATAAAGTGTGAACCTAGGAAGGGAGTTAACTTTGAGTCATGAGTTTTCGACCCTATAATGATCTAGGTAAATATTTGCCAAACTATGTCACCAACACATGCCTTCTCACCTGGCCTTTTACATTGGTGCTGGGCTCAGAATTAGGTCATTTTTACCCATTGAGCTATCTCTCTAGACCTAAACATTTCAAAATAGTCCTGAAACAACTTACTTAAAATACCATATTAAGTCTCTCAGATTGCTATAATAATATGACATAAACTATGTGATTTTTAAAGCAATAGAAATCTACTTCTACAAGTTCTTAACATACAAAGTCCAAGATCAAGAAGCCTCCTGACCTGTTACATGTTGAGGGTCCTCTTTCTGGTTCTCAGGATAGCATATTTTAGGGGCAGGTGCAGTACAGTAACCAGAATCTTAAGTTTATCCTTTAACAGTACAGATGACAAAGTAACCTTCACTAAAATCCTGTATTGGAACATCTAATCCTTTCTACAGACAGATACCAAAATTAACTACTATTAAACTAGTGACAAATGTAGTTCTTGAGTATTTTGGCCAAGATAGAGAATTGTGCAGCTCATCTCTTATCTATAGTGACCCTATTACCACCATGTTCAATTAAAGTTACAAGTCTGTGGTTTCTCTTTCACTTCTATGACTCTCCAAAATCTTCACTTTTTCACCATTTCCATAGCAACTGCTACTGCAATGGCTGCCATGACTATAGCTGCTTAAATGGCTGAGCCAATCTTGGTGTTAATTTGTCAGAGTATGAGCCTTCATCATCACAGGCTTTGGAACTTTTGCCTCAAAGTCACGTCCACTCTTACTTAGATCCATAAGTTTGGAGCAACTGTTGTCAGTTCTAAAATCTTTGTGATTTCTGCAACCTCAGAAATTGAAAGAATTGATCAATAAATTCATGTAGCTCACTGGCATTCTAAAGACATTAAATTATATATGCTCACAATTGAAAGTTTAGATCATGTAGTTCAATATCTTCTTAAAATTAATAACAAAAAAATGGCCACAAAATACCTTAAAAAGAGAAAAATAAAACCAAATTCCTCCATTAATGAAGATTCCCCAGCCTCTTTAACTGAATACAAATTTTTCCAGAAAACTTCCAAGTTCACTGAGAGCATTTTAGTCTATTTTACTTAACTTGGGCCTCTTTCCTAAAGATCAGAATGAAAAACTGCTTCAGGATCCTGCTGCTAGTCCAGCTCACAAAACATAATGGACTGAGCCAGCAATGGTTCGCTGGACATTCTACAAAATAGCATCTAGCAGCAAGCACATAGGCATCTGAGTTTTCCTGTGGTCCACGTCTTATCACCTCAGAAGGAGTTAGCCTTGGTATGATGTGGGGAGTAACAAAAAAGAAATAAAGAAAAAGCATACTGCTTGTTCTTAACTTGGGACAAAAATCCTATACCACTCTTATTTGAGAAATATGCACAAATACTCAGAATTAACTGCATGTATAATCCACATGCACAGAAATATCCTGGTTTCTGAACAGAGGCAGTCAAAAGTATAAAGCCAAAAAAAAGGGTGAATCAGATTCATTTGACTGGGTTTGCACAGCTGTGGTGGTGGGAATATAACCATGCATTATGTTGGCAAAGGGATAGAGTAACCAGACAGGAGAGCTTTGAGAGTCTGATCCTGATCCTGGCCATTTGTAAATGTGGATTTTTACCTTCTGTTCTAGACTAAGAAAGTCTCCTACAATATACTCTGCAAATCAATGAATCTATGTGCTAACATATCAGAAAAGGATACCAGTTTTTTGGGATTATCTGACAACTGATGCTAGGCAGGTGGTAAGGTCAGCTTGCTCATACTCTCAGGAGATAGCTTCTTGTTTTGCAGCTCTATTCTTGTCCTGGACCATAACATGAGGTGTCAGCAGGGTAGAGTTGATCTTCTTTGAAAGGAGAATGTATGGAGGATACACAGCCATAGCTGGGTATTAAACAAATCCATTGTGGGTTTGGAGTTGTAGCTTATTACTAGTGTAGCAGTTTTCCAATGTGTTTATCAATTACCAGCACTGACTGAAATACACACACACACACACACACACACACACACACACACACACACACACACACCCCTCCAGAATTTAATTTACTTCCAGAGATGGGTTTAGACCATTTATGGTGGATTATCAATGACTTATTTATCTTGGGATTTTAAAAATGCTAGAATGGGACTTCAAACTTAAATGTGTCTAGAAAGTTCTGTGCTCTGTCTGGGACACTTAGCCTTGTTAGGTCTCAGTCAAGGCTTGTCACCGGAAGATCTCATATGTTTAGTGTGGGCTTGGAAGCTTGTGGTAGTTCTGGACACCCACTGTCTGGAATGATCTAAAGAGGGACTTCTTGTATTGAGGGGGAAATTTTGCCTGGTGGCCTCAGAGAGTAGGCTGGCCATGCAATATAGTGAAGTATGGAATTCTTTGTAGGAGGAAAGAGGGACCTAATTGGTAATTAAGTTTAGATTTGAGACATTAATTTGAATAATTAGACCTCAGCTAACTTTAAGAGAGTCTGAAAGGCAGCCATGGTGGGATTTGGTAAATTAAACATGCAAATGGAGTTTATTATGATTGGTTGTTTATGTTTCCATCATTAGATTGATGTTACAGACTTCTACTAATAGAGCAATATTCCAAAAATACCTAAGTGGAGGTTTTATTATGACCCACATTCTTAAAAACATAAATATATTGTGAAAAATACCCATGTGATGGTATCCACCATTATTTTCTTTTAAAAAATACTCTCAGATTTGACATTCATAAATGCCCTTATATATTTACCCAAATAATTGTTTTCCTTGTGTTTCAATTTCTCTTTCCATGTTATCAGCCTAATATGTAAATATTGTGTTACCTGGTAGTAGTACATTAAGACCGCAAAACTCAGAGCAGGTTAGTAAATTAATGCCTCACAAGGACAAATATGTTTGTTAGAAATAGCATTAATTTGACTAGCCCTATTTTCCTCTCTTTGTCTTTATCTCTTTTCTCCAATGACTACAATGAGGTAGTAAGAGTTAGAAACTGTGAGAACTCAAAAACCCCCTGTTAATGTTAGAGAGGCATGGAGAATATAGTGGCAGATAGGATGATGCAGCACAGGGGATCAGTTGCTAACTGAGCAAATAATTAAATTTTGTGGCTGAGCACTCATACATTATGGACCTCTCCAGTGTCTTTGTGTTGGGAAGCTAGACAAGGAGCTGTCATGTATACTAGTCATTCTTGTAAAGCATGAAGAGCACTAGGCTCTCAGAGTGTGGTGCTTCTGTGGTCCTGGCTGTCAGCCTCTAGTCATTGCTTTGTACACAGAGACTACCAGTTAATTATCCACCATCCATCCATTCATCTATCTATCCATCCACACTTTCATTCATTAATTTATTCATTTTTTCATCCCTTGCTTAGTCATTAAGAGGACTAGGTGCCTGATTTTCTCACTGCTCATGAACTATGCAGAGTGACCCTCTCTCCTCCCTGAAGGGCTCTGTCATGAAGCTTGTGTACAGTGAGGGTGGCAGAGGAAGCATAAGATATCTCCTGCTATCTGAAATGTTCCATAGCCCCCAATCTGCTCATCTGAGGAACTTGCCCAGTAGTCTTTCTTCTTCCCCTGGCTTGATGTACAGGCAATCTGAGAGTCTTGAGAAGTGGTTCTTAATATGATGATATAAACAAAGATACTATAGAGAATATTAGTAAAATATAATTTTACAAATTAGTAGACTGATTTGTACTGTTTGCCCTATATGCCCCCTATGCACAGGCCAGCTTATCATTAAATGTGTAAAATTTCTTAGTATTTTAGCTGAGTGTGGTTAAGAAGCTGTGTCAGTGTTTGGGAAAATTCTACTCGGTTAATAAAGGTATTTAGAAACCAGGTGGCTAAGACTTTGCATGAGGAGAAATTCTTTTGTACTCTGTAAAACAATCCAAGAATATACACTGTCCCTTTTACATATGCTAGCTGGATGCCATTTGCTATGTTTCTACTGTGATCTACTATATAGTACCAAAGATTTCCTCTAAATGAGACATAATGACTCTGGGTACACATCCTGGTTTACATATCTTACTAACTAACAAGGTTCTGTTGTTGAAGATACATCATCAATGTAAAGACTGGCAGGAATAAAATTCCAAGGTGGTGCTCTGAGCTCATATTAATGGAATCTCACTTAGGAAGTGGACAATCCTAGCTTCACCCATGGAAATATGAGAGATGCAGGTACATTCTTTTAGCTGCAGAGCTATGGAGGAGTTGGTTCTGTGGGACACTTTTCTGAGGCTGGCACTGGCAAAACACCAACTGGCAGGTGTATAAGGAATCTCCTGCCCACATCCTCAGGGGAGCTCAGTGCAGACTCTAGAGCCTGCTCTTATCTACTCTGATCTCTGCTGGGTGCTTGCTGTTGGCTGCTCTATTGTGTCCTCTGCCAGCCCAGACTGAGATGGCCAAGTTCATGCTCCTTCTCCTGCTACTGGGACTTTCTCTTGTGTTCTTCCAAGGTGAGAGTGAGCTCTTGTAGGCTGAAATAGGGGTGAGAACAGGATCTGGAGAAGGCTGGGAGTAGCCCTGGGATGATAGCCTGAAGAGCTTGGATAA
The DNA here is from genome assembly GCA_033318265.1 of Phyllotis vaccarum. Lineage (NCBI taxonomy): Eukaryota > Metazoa > Chordata > Mammalia > Rodentia > Cricetidae > Phyllotis > Phyllotis vaccarum. Next base: position 94,505,089 of record JARWLC010000012.1, read on the forward strand.
TAATGTATCAGTAGTGTGTCATGGGAGATCGGGGTTATAATTATGGAATAAGATGACCCAATACAAGTGGTGATTTCTGTGTTTATTCCACCCTGCTCTAACTGGTGTGAGAGGTCAGAACTCTCCTGCATTCTCAGAGTAGGGCTAGTCACTTCCTAGGGAAGAATGAGTTTATGTGTCCTTGTACATCTGTGTCTTTGAGTCTACCTCCCTGACCCCCAGTAACAGCTTAAGACTTTCTGTAGAAGCTGGCTAGGACAGTCATCTGTTGGGAAGTAGTAACTGAAGAGCTTATCTTAAGTCAGTTTTCCATATCACGTGCATTGTTTTGATTAGTAGAACTGATTATCAGATGTCTTTGAGGAGAGGATTATATGTTAAGAAATACTATGAGCTTGCCTCCCTTCTTTAGTGCCAGGACAATAACTATATTTCATGCATTTTATTTTTATTACATTTACTGCATCTCTCTCTCTCTCTCTCTCTCTCTCTCTCTCTCTCTCTCTCTCTCTCTCTCTCTCTCTCTCTCTCTCTCTCTCTCCAAGCACATGCCATGGCATACATTTGGAAACCATGGGACAATGTTTGTAAGTTGACTCTCTTGTTTTTACAAGTGGTTTCCAGGGATTAAATTTGGGTCATCAGGCTTGACAACAGGTACATGTTGAGTAATCTCATTGGTTCCAGGGATGGTTTTTTTTATCTTATTTTATTTTTACTATATCCAAACTTTTGTTGCATTTTCACTCACTCTAAACATTTCTACACAAGTTATAGTCCTTTTATGTTTCCTTTTTCTTATAAACCACTAACTTTAATTCGGTTCATGTGCATGAGCATGTGTGCCGCCATTTTCCTATGTTGATTCTACCTCTCCAAGAGCATGGGAGATCTTTCCATTTCCTGATATCCTCTTCAATGTCTTTCCTCAAACACTTGACATTCTTGTCATACAGGTCTTTCACTTGTTTGGTTAGAATTACCACAAGATATTTTATGTTATTTGTGGCTACTGTGGACGGTGGTATTTCCCTGATTTGTTTTTCAGCCCTTTTATCCTTTATGTATAGAAGGGCTATTGTTTGTTAGTTAATTTCATATTGTGCCAAATTGCTGAAGATGTTTACCAGCAGTAGGAGTTTTCAGGTAGACTTTTTGGGTTCACATATGTGTGCTATTATATCATTTGCAAAAATTAAAACTTTGGCTTATTCCTTTTCAAGTTATATCTCCTTAAAAATCTTTTGTCTTATTGTTTTAGATAAGACTTTGAGTACTCTACTGAATAGATATGGCCAGTGTGGACAGCCTTGTCTTGTTCCTGATTTTAGAGGAGTAACTTTGAGTTTCTCTCCATTTAGATAGATGTTGGCTAACAGCTTGCTGTATCTTGCCTTTATTATGTATAGGTATATTTCTTGTATCCTTCATCTCTCCAAGACCATTATCATAAAGGGGTGTTGGATTTTTGCCAAAGGCTTTTTCAGCATCTAATGAGATGACCATGTTGTTTTTTGCATTACAGTTTGTTATTTTTTAGTGGTAGTGGTTGCATGTTTCCCTTCTTTGTAATTTTATGCTGTGAGACTATCTATTGCTTGTGTGTTCATGGATGCATCCAAGTTCCTTAGGCTGAATTTTTTCTTATAGTGCTTTCTGTAGAACTGGATTTGTGGATAGGTATTGTTTAAATCCAGTTTTGTTATTTGTTTATGTTTTTCTTGAAATTGGGAATATTGAACATATTAAAAATATATTTACTTATCATTCCTTTATATTCTTTTTTATTGCTCTCTATTCAATGCCACGTTTAAAACCTGGAATGTTTGCCTTCTTGACAATTTTTCTTTTATGTTTTAAATAATATTATTATTTATAAATAATATTTATATCACACAATTTAAAAATTCTATAGGCTGCTTTTTCATTCTTCATCCAACTGGCAATTTCCTTTGCAGTATTCAAAGATTTTCATGTTCATTATTTTTTATCATCAGTGATAGAAACACAGCTGCAAACTACAGCAGCTGCCTTCAGAGCACAATTTAGAGACTGCTGCCCACACAAAATTGGAATTTGTGGCTTGAAAAGACAAATTAATTTTAGGATAAAATAAAAAATAAATAAAAGGTAGATTTATTACAAACAGAAATAGGGGGTCCTGGGAAAACAAAGGAGAAGAGAAAGAGAGAGAGAGAGAGGAGTAAAATCATGTATAGGCATCTCAAAGGAAAGACTCAGTTTACTAAAGGAACATGGAATGTTCAGGGCAGCTCTGTAGTTACATCTCTAATCATGCTAAGAAACTGCCTCCCTTCTTTGTAACATTGTTCAGTATAATTTATAATGAAGTTATGATTTTGCTCAGTAAACAAAGTTTAAATGTGGGCTCATGGGAGCTTTATTAAAATCCAGACAAAAGAGGAGGGTACATGAGGAAGTCTTGGTTATATGTTACTATGGCCCTAAGTAAGGATGTTGTTGTAAGTTTCTGACCCAGCCTAACCCAGAGGTCCAGAGCAGCAGTCCCAAATAATTACACATAGTCTGATATTTATTGCAATCTGGTCGGCCTATCACTTGGGCATTTTGCTTTCTAACTTTTATTCTTAAACTAACCTATAATTTTTACTTTATTTTGTCACGTGACTTGGTCCATTTCTCAGAGCACCATTCTTGTGCTCTTTCCTCTGTGTCTGCTGGCATCTCTGCTCTGCTCTTCCTCTTCCCAGGGTTTTCTTAGTCTTGTAGCCCCACTCACGCTTCCTGTCTTCTTTTTAGGAGGCACAAGTATTTACAATGTACAAGAGAATAATACCACAGCATTTCCCCTTTTTATTTTTAAAACAAAAGCTTGTATATTTTTTTCTCACCACTATCTATAAAGGTTGTAACCAACACTGTAAACAAATACAAACACCCATAATCCATTTTTTGGGAGTGTGGGCATAGTTCTCTAGACTACTTCCTGCTGATTGGGGAAGGCAGGTGATCTTATGGGGAACTAAAGAAAGTTTAGGATTATGGACAAGTCCTTAGAGAAAATGTCTGTGAGGCAGAGTCATCTCATCTAGTCTCCTTGAAGCTATTCTAGATACAGAGATCAGAGGAAACTGCAACAGAGATGCTCTGAAATGCTGAATCATCTGGGCATGCATTTTCATCAGAGACTTTTCAGTGGTCCTCCTTGATCAAACCTGTTTTTTCTTAACCCAGAATAAATCCACAACCTCTCATTTTCTGTGGAAATTTTTTTAAAAAAAAACCTCTTCCTCAAAGTAACATATATTTTTACTTCGATTTTGAAGTTTAAGCATTTACAAATATATAGGCTGGATTAATCCAGCAACATTTATAATTAAATGTCTCTTAGTAGCTCTTGCTCATTCTTCAACAGCCAAGCAAGTCAAAACAACATAATAAACAGTATCCAGACTCTGTATATTTTTAATCTTTATGTGGCATATATATATATATGTATGTATGTTCTGCTTTATTTCTTTTTAATGACTATGTCTATCCTTTTTCTTTTCTCCTTTCTCTTCCAAGGCTATGTATATTTTTAAATACACTGTAAACTATTTAGTATGGGGTTTGTTTTTTAATCTGCTAAGGCATGACTAGAGTTAAATACTTGGATATGGCAGCTGAATCCACCCAACTCCCTCTATTCCTTTTCTGTTTCTAATAATACCTTTAATCTGCTAAAGTATGACTAAGATTAAAGGTGTAGTAAGAGGTTTCTGGCCCAGACTTTCGGGCCTAACCTCAAGGTCTAGGCCCACAGACCTGCAGTCCCGAAGTCCCACAGTCCCACAGTCCACAGAGGCACACAGATGCTTCCAATAGTTTTAGGCTGATCGGCCTCAGGCCCAGGCATACAGCTTACTAGCTCTCTACCTTTCATCTAACCCATGACTCATCCTGTTCAGCAATGCGGTTCGATAGCTTTTCTTAGGGCAGCATAGTTCTCCTCTGCTTCTTCCCGGCCTCTCTCTGGAATTCTCTCTGGTGTTCTGTCTGGCATTCTGCTCTCAGAGATTTTCTTAGTCTGGTAGCCCCACCTACACTTCCTGCCTGCCTTTGGCCAATCAGCTCTTTTTATTAAACCAATGGGTGGGACAATTATTTACCATGAAACAACACAATACCCCTTACATAAAGGCTTGGCTATGGAGGCTCCATTCAGATCCATCCAGCTCCTTGGTGTGTGAAGTCTTACCTTCATGGCAGAGTTACTGTCTGGAAGTACATTTACCATCTCAAATCTGGGGAATTTGGGGGTCCATACTGCCACTAAATAGAGTACCACCATCCTCTGCTCTTAAACACCATTTAAGTGTTCAGTAGCATGGCCTCAATGGAATCACACCTTTTTGTTGCTAATGCTGAGTCAGGAAGTATCTTTTAAAGGAGCCTTGTCTTTGCTTGCTCACAGCAAAGAGAGCCCTCTCTAGAAAATGCTACTACTAAGCAGCCATCTTTGTCTCTGTTCTCTTTTTGTTTGTATGAACAGAAACCTTACATCTATTATATACAGCTTGTGCTTGCATTTAGGCTCTTGTGAGACTTCAGGAACTGGCCTCATTGCAGTATAAGATGCTACATTTTGTAGCTCAAGCCCACATGCATCTTTGTACCAAGACCCACTTAAGAAATACAACTAGAAAGCTATATGTTGCTCCATTTTATGTTCTAGAATCCTTTTTGAGCATTCTCAGGTATTATGTGGATGTATATGCCCCATCTTGAGATGTCATTCATTGGTAGTAAGAGTGTCTGGCCCAGCCTAGTCCCTCTCCAAAGTAAGGACAACCACATTATTGTCCTTTACATCCTTGATCAAAGTGTCTCTTAAAATTTATCATGTATCACTAAGTAAACAAAATCTGCTCCTTATCTTTGATAAGATGACTTTTGAAAAACACATATTGTTATCTGTAGCCATTAGTCTATATTGGTGGAATTTGAATTCAGTGTCTTTCTTGGGGCTACAAGCATACAAGCAGGTTAGGTTATGGGAGAAAAAATTATCCCTGACTTGGCATTTTCTCCCTGTGTCACCATAATTTCCCATCATTTTATCTTGTCTAAGTCCCATTTGCAGATTATTAAAATTATTGCAGTAGAATCCCTAGGGCAATAGAGGCCTCTTCAGGAAGCTTCTTTCCTTAGTCTATTTCTTGGAGTATACTTCTGACTTGTTCCTATGGCAGGTTCAGATTCACATTGAAGTCTTTGCTTAGTTTGGAGTTGATGTCTATTCAAGGTGAGAAAAAATGATCATGTTCATTCTTCTGCACAAAGATATCTGGTTTTCTCAGAATCATTTGTTGAAGATTCTGTCTTATCTCCACTGTGTCTCTTTGACAACTTTGCCAAAAATTGGGTGCTTGTAGTTTCTTGGTCATATATCTAGACCCCTTATTCTATTTGATTGACTTGCAAATCTGTTTTTATATTTATCCCATGTTGTTATTATTACTATTATCATGCATTTAAAAAAGAACTTTAAGTATCATGTTGGTTCTCATAGACTATTTTGTATTTTATTTCACAATGATACTATATGCAAGGAATTTCCTATCACTCTATTTCCTCTGCAAACAAAACTGTGGTTTCAAACCCTTAGGTTCTAAAGAAAGCCATGTACCCAATCTGATGCAGTCATTCAGGACCTGGAGTTGAATTAGAAAAATTCCCAAGGGCTATACTTCTTATTTGCATTTCTTAACCCTCAAATATTTGTAGTCACTTCAGTTCTTTGCTCACCATTTATATCTGCTCTTCATAGCTCAAGCTACAATGTGCATGGTCTGCAAGTCTTTCAAAAGAGGACACTGTTTGGTTGGCAAGAGTAATTGCACTGCACTATTCAGTCCTGGATGCAGAACCAGGAATTTCTTCGTATTCTCACAAACAGGTAATGTGTTTGAGCTACTCAAAGGCATCCTTGATAAGATATAGATTCATACCTGCTCTGGAAAACAGGGTTTCTATTGAGGAAGAAAGTCTCCTCACTATGAATGCCAAGTGTTTTGGGGGGGCACTAAGTATAAATGTTTTTATCTTCTAGATAAATGGGTCCACAGACGCACTGAATTAGACTGTACTAATGGATGTTTGGATGGAAATATGTATATGGAAAACTTGAAGATAACTACCTTTTGCTGTAAAGGTGAAGATTTCTGTAACAAATATCATGGCCAAGTAGTGAAGAAGGAAGTTTACTAACTTCCAATTCCTTCAGCAATGACACTGTATCCCTGCTCCTTATTTACTCCTCCAAGCATCTCTCTCAAAATCCCTCTGTGTGTTCAGCATGAAGTAAACGTCTTTACAAACTATCAGTTTCTGTTAAGAAAAAAGGCAAACATAGGTAACAGAAAAACAGATAATACATAAGTTTCCTGTAAGATTGCACTCAACTTAGAAATGTGCAAAACAAACTCCCTCCATTTCACTACACTAAGTCTCCAGGGTTCCTATTATAAAATCAGAGTGCTCTTAGTAAGAAGTAAAGATCTGTAGTGTGAAGTCCGGGAAGATTAAAAAAATGAACCATAGTGGGCGCTAGAAAAGTAAATAGTGGATTCAAATGATTTGAAGAAGGAAAGAGAACTGGGAAGAAGGAGCTTTCATTAGAAAGAATAGAGGATATAAACTGAAGAAGAAAGAGAAGGGAAAGGGTAAAATAACAATAATGATGTCTAAAATTTTCTAAAGAATCAATGTAGTAGTGAGGTTTCTCAGGTCCCGGGCGGCCGAGAACCACAGACCTGCCACCCGAGACCTCTTAGCTGCCTAGCCCGCTCAGGCCCCAGAAATGACTCAGACACTTATATTAACTTTATGCTGTTTTGCCTATTGCTCAGGTACATTGCTAGCTAGCTCTTACATCTTAAATCAACCCATTTCTATTAATCTGTCTGCCACGTGGCCTGTGGCTCACCCAGCTCACCCGTGCTCTTACGTGTTGTTCCTGTGGGCTTCTGGCTCGATCTGCCTCTGACTCCGCCCTGCTTCTCCTACCTATGCTTTGATTTCTCCTCCTACTTCTTCTATGGTGCCTGCCATGGCCCAAAACGGCTCCTTTATTCAAAGATTGAGATTCACAGCATACAGAAAGGCACTCCCACATCACTTCCCCCTTTCTGTCTAATCAAAAAGGAAGGTTTCAATTTTAGCATAGCAAAATTACATATAACAAAACAGCTATCAAGCAAGAATTACAGTTACAATATCTAGTCTGTATTTAGCAAAATTAAATACTCTATCATCTATCTTATCTTTATGAATCTAAAGTTTCATATATAATATACCTTTTAAATGACTAAGAAAAACTATACCTATAATTATCTAATCTTCAACTACATCAAAGACCACAGAAGGATATATTTACCCAAGTAAACCAGAAGTGCAAGCAACTTCTAAAATCCAGAAAGGACAGAGATGACACCTATCTGCCTGCCACAGTCACCCAAAGTTCCTTTATAAAGTTGGGGCATCCATCTTCAGCCTACAGTCCCGAAGTCTCTTTTCATTTCAGTGAAGCAGGAAATCTGCTCTGCCCATTCTGGCACAGTTCATCAGTTGCTTCTCCTTGAGTTCTGAAGAATGTCTGACAGTTTTCTCTGTAAAGCAGGAACCTGAATGACCATCTCAGCTTGTTCTGCCAAAGTTCAGAGGTCACTTTTCTATGGAACCTGCATGTCCAGTTTTAAAAGCACACTGTCAAGCAGTCAATATAAGAACAGATCCTTGTCCAGTGGCTAACCATTGCCACAAAGAGAGTAGACTCCATATGGAGTTTCTTCTATGCCCATTTTTCTGCTGAAGTAAATTAGTGCTGCCAGGAGCAGACCTGTCTCACTGTCTAGAAAAGTCTAAGTTCTTAAAACATTTTAAATACCATATTCTGTAGGTCTTAGAAGTATTTGAAGATTACCTACCTAATTGAAATATATCTTTGTATACCTAAAAATCCTAACTAACCTAAGTTTGATTATCAAAGGTGACTATCAACCTGCATTTCTTAATTTTACACTACAATTTTAAAACAGTTACATGAACATCATACCTTAAACAAGAATAGAAAAACACATACAGCATAACAAAATTGACCTTAAATTTGTATCAATAAACAAAAATCTATACCAATGTAAAGCATTTTGAGATTAACAGCTGATTTCCTGATCTAAGTAAATTCAATAATCTAATTTTTTTTAAATCATCTATCTACCATATCCCCTTTTCCTTCTTAGAAAGAGATTAACTATGACCATTATCCATTTATAATGAAAACAAACATTTAGAAACAATATTTGGGGGATTTTGGCATAGTTATCCATTACTACTTCCTGCTGATTAAGGAGCATTGAAAATCTCATGGATTGTTGAGACTGGATCATAATCTGCAGCCATGAAGCTGATATGGCCATCTCTTCCCATCAGAGGTTTTCTTCAGGGGGTCTTGGTTGATGAAACCATATTTGCCTGGAAGCAATCCACAGGTTCTCATCTTCTGTGGAAACAAAAGCAGAACTCTTCTGAAGCAATAAATCCTTAGACACAAATTTCAAAATCAAAATACCTTTAAAATATATATTCTTGTTTAACTTAGTAGCCTTTGCATTTGCAATTCATTGTCTTTCTGCAGTTAGCTCATTAACAGTTAAAAAATTAAAAGAAAACACAATAACAATCAAAATCCAGATTTTGTGTCTATTTTCCATCTTTACATAGCTTATTATATTTTTATTACTCTATTTCTCTTTTTAAAGACCTTTTCTAACATCTTTCTTTTCTCTCTGAAGCCTATGTACCTTTTACAAACATTGTAACCCGTTTACAGGTTTTTCTTTTTATTTGAATCTGTTTTATTGTGAATCCTTAATCATCTTCTAACCATAAGAGCTTTCTAAAAAGAAGCATAGTTTTTGCAAATTAGGCTGAATCACTAAGTTCTCTTAAAGGGACCACGTCCCTATTCATGGCCAGTAAACAGAGCACACTCAAGAAAATGCTGCTACTAAGAAAATTTGTTTCCTTTTTGTTCAAAATAAACAGAAATCTAAAATCAATCACATGCTACTGAGTCTTCTGTGAGATTTCAGGAACCCGCCTGATTGCAGCTGCAGCTTACACTGCCTGCTGCCAGTCCACCAGTGCCATTTTGAATGTGACCCGGCCGCCACACTTTATTTGTACAAAGACCTGCTTCCTATACACAATTTGGAAGCTGCCTTTGCTCAGTATCTGCTAAAACCATAGGCCAAACAGCATGGACTTAATATAAGCGTCTGAGTCATTTTTGGGGGCCTGGGCAGCTGGGCGGCTAAGTGTGCTTGGGAGGCAGGTCTGTGGGTCTTGGCTGCCTGGGACCCAAGAAACCCCACTACTACAAATCAGTGTATATATTTATATAAAATTACATATAACATATACCATCTTAACTTTAGTAATTAATTAGAAAGGAAACAGAAGGGGAATATAATTGAACTCACTGAAGGATTTTGAAATTTTTTTAATAAATCAAAGTCTTCAAATATTAAGGGCATTGAAAACACCAATAATCAGCATTCTAATTTGGCATAGGGAATCTGTTTTCATCAATAATATACAAGAATATAGACATTCACATAAATAACATGTCTTATGGAGTATATGTTTAATTTTTCTAGAAATTTTAATTTATTTATCTTATTTAAAGAATGACATTATTATCTATGACTTCCCCTCCCTCTTCCCTCCTCCCAATCCCTCCCAGTCAGTCTTCAACCTCGTCCCTCCTCATCCACTCATCCTTTCCCCCAAAAGGCAAGAAATCCCAAGGTAGATCAGCTAAGCACAACACATCCACTCTAGGCAAGTCCAATTCACTCATTCCCAAAGTCAAGGCTCTGCAGGGAATGGACCCTAAGATGCCAGACCATGCACAGAAACACAGTCAGATCCCATCCTTCCACACACTGCTCATGCCAGTCAATAGTCACCTACCCTTGGTGATCCCAGCCCCTTTCCCGATGGATCTCTAGTGCCACTCATGATTCGGTGAGCCCCCCAGAGTTTCAGCTAGACTGCAGGAACTTTCCTCACAGTCCCATCCCCTTACTGACACAGACACCCATTCCCTGCTTCCAGCTAGACCAGAGGCTCTGCCCAGCACTCATTCATAGATCTCTGCCTCCACCTCTATTCCATGTTGGATGTGGGTTCTGCGATGACACCCAGGGTGGTCACCCACCTAACCATAGAGGAAGTCCTGCTCAGGTACCCCCTCCACTATTGTTTGGAGACTTGGACAGGGACATCCTGTGAGTTCTTGGAGGTTTCCCTAGCACCCAGTCTCTTTCCAACTCCACATTGGCTTCCTCTATTGAGATATCTATCTCTTTCTATCCCACTCTTGGCTTTTCTTACTCTAGCATCTCCTTCTCTCATAATTTGTTCCCACCTCTTCTTGGTTGCAACCCATTATGACTCCAATTTGCTAAAGTAATCTTCTCTGTTTTCTCTTCTTGAGGGAATATCTGAATGTCCCTCTTAAATTCCTTCTAATCCCAAACTGTTCAGGGGTTGTGGTTTGCAGTTTGGGTATACTTTGCTTTTTGTCTAAAGTCCACTTATGAGTGAGTACATCCATGCTTATCTTTCTGGACTTCTGATACTATATTCAGGAGGATATTATCCAAGTCCATCCATTTGCCTGAAAATTTTAGGATGCCATTTTATTAGTGGCTGAGTAGCAGTCCGTTGTGTAGTTGTGCCACAGTATGTTAATCCATTCTTCAGTTGAGAAGCATCAAGTTTGTTTCCAGGTTCTTGATATTACGAATAATGCTGCTATGAACATAGTTGAGCTAATACCTTTGGAGTACAAATGTGCATCTTTTTGGTATATGCCCAATAGTAGTATTGCTGGATGTTAGGGGAAATTGAGTCCAGGTTTTCTGAGGAATAGACATACTGTGTTCCAGAGTAGCTGTACAAGTTTACACTCCCATCAGCAATGGAGGAATATTCCCTTCATTCCACATTCTCTCCAGCATTGGCTCTTATATGTGTTTTTGAATATAGCCATTCTGACAAGTATAAGGTTGTATCTCAACATTGTTCTAATTTGCATTTCTCTAATGGCTAAAGATGTTGAACAATATTTTAAGTGCCTTTCCGCAATTTGTAATTCTTCTGTTGAGAATTCCCTATTTCCTTCTTAGCTCTGAACCCCATCTTTAAATGTGTTATTTAGGTTTGGGGGCTCTAGTTTCTTGAGTTCGCTATATATTTTTGAGATCAGTCCTCTGTCAGATGTAGGATGGGTGGGATCTTTTCCCATTCTGTAGGCTATTATTTTGTCTTATTGACTGTGTCCTTTCCCTTTCAGAAGTTTCTCAATTTCATGAGGCCCCACTTATTGATTATTGTTCTTAGTGTCTGTGCTACTGGTGTTATATTTAGGAAGTGGCAACCTATGCCAATGAGTTGGAGGGTATTTCCCACTTTATTTTCTATGAAGTTCAGTGTAGCTGGGTTTATGTTGAGGTCTTTGATCCAATTGGATTTAAGATTTGTACAGAGTGATAAGTTTGGATCTATTTCCATTCTTCTACATACTACCATCCAGTTATGGGAACACCATTTGTTGAAGATACTGTCTTTTTTCCATAGAATATTTTTGGCATCTTGGTCAAAAATCAGGTGTTCATAGGTGTGTGGGTTAATGTTGGAGTCTTTGATTTAATTTGATTCCATTGATCCACAAGTCTGTTTTTGTGACAGTACGAGGCTGCTTTTCTTATTGTAGCTCTATAGTACAGCTTGAAGTCAGGGATAGTGATTCATCCTGAAGTTATTTAATTGAGCAGGATTGATTTTAGCAATCCTGAGTTTCCTGTTATTCCATATGAAATTGTGCATTGTTCTTTCAAGGTCTGTAAAATATTATGTTGGGATTTTGATGGGGATTGCATTGAATCTGTACATTGCTTTTGATAAAATTACCATTTTTACTGTGTTGATTCTACCTATCTAGGAACATGTGGGGATCTTTCCATTTTCTGATATCCTCTTCATTGACAAAGTTTCTGTCAAACAGTTCTGCTACTTATTTGGTTAGAGTTACACCAAGATATTTAATGCTATTGGCAGCTTTATAAAGGGTGATGTTTCCTTTATTTCTTTTTCAGCCCTTATATCCTTAGTATATAAGAGGGCAATTGATGTTTTAATTAATCTTGTACCCTGCTACCCTAATGAAGATGTTTATCAGCTGTAGAAGTTCCCTGGTGGAACTTTGGGGGTCACTTAGGTATGAGATCATATCATCTGCAAACAGAAATTGTTTGACTTCTTTCTTTCCAATTTGTATCCCCTTAATCTCCTTTTTTTCTCTTATTTTTTTAGTTAAACTTCAAGAACTGCATTGAATAGATAAGGAGAGGACAGCCTTGTCTTGTTCCTGATTTTACTGTAACTGTTTTGAGTGTTTCTCCATTTAGTTTGATGTTGGCTGTCAGTTTGCTGCATATCACCTTTATTATAGTTAGATATTTCCCCTGTATTCCTGATATCTCCAGGGCTTTTATCAGGAAGGAGTGTTGGATTTTTTTAAAGGCTTTTTTGGCATCTAATGAGATGATAATGTGGTTTTTTTTCAGTTTGTTTATATGATGGATGACATTCAGTTTTTTCATATGTTGAACCATATCTGAATCTCTAGGATGATGCCTTCTTGATCAGGGTGGATGACTTTTTGATATGTTGTTGGATTCAGTTTGCCAGTATTTTTGCATCAATGCTCATGAGGCAGATTGGTCTGTAATTCTCTTTCTCTGTTGCATCTTTGAGTGGCTTGGGTATCAGGGTGATTGTGACCTCATACAAAGAGTTCAGCAGTGTACCTTCAGCTTCTACTTTATGGAACAGTTTGGGTAATATCAGCATTAGTTCTTCTTTGAATAGCTGGTAGAATTCTGCACAAATAAGTCTTGTCCCAAGCTTTTTTAACTTGGGAAACTTTTAATAACAGCTTCAATTTCCTTTGGGCTTATAGTTTTTCTTTAGGGCTTTAATCTGATATTGATTTAATTTAGGTGAGTGGTTCCTGTCCAGAAAGCTGTCTATTTCTTTTAGCTTTTCTATTTTAGTGGAGTATAGAATTTTGAAATATGACCTGATAATTTACTGGATTTCCTGGATATCTGTTGTTATGTTCCCCTTTTCATTTCTGATTCTGTTAATTTGAATTCTCTCTCTCTCTCTCTCTCTCTCTCTCTCTCTCTCTCTCTCTCTCTCTCTCTCTCTCTCTCTCTCTGCTTCTTGGTTAGTTTGGATAAAGGTTTATCTATCTTATTGACTTTCTCAAAAAACTAACTCTTTGATTCATTGATTCTTTGCATTGTTCTCTTTGTTTCTATTGTATTGATTTCAGCCCTAGGTTTGATTATTTCCTGCAGTCTACTCCTTCTAGGTGAGTCTGCTTCTAATTGTTCTAAAGCCTGCAGCTTTGCTGTTAGATCTCTTGTGTGAGATTTCTCTAGGTTTTTCATTTAGGCATCTGATGTAATGAGTTTTCCTCTTAGTACTACTTTCATTGTGTATCATAAGTTTGGGTATGCTGTGGATTCATTTTCATTAAATTCTAGGAAGACTTTGATTTCTTTCTTAATTTCTTCCTTGACCAGAGGTGGTTCAATTGAGAGATGTTCAGTTTGCATGAGTTTGTAGGTTTTCTGTGATTTTTGTTGTTGTTGAACTCTGGCTTTAGATCATGGTAGTCTGATATAATACCGGAAATTATTCCCATTTTTTGTTATCTATTGATACTTGCTTTATGTTTGAGTATGTGGTCAATTTTAGAGACAGTTCTGTGGGGTGCTGAGAAATAGTATATTCCTCTGAGTTTGGGTGGAAGGTTCTGTATATATCTAATAAGTTCATTTGGGTCATAATAACTGTTAGATTCCTTATTTCTCTGTTGAGTTTATATCTAGTTGACTTATCCAAGGGTGTATAAATATTCAGAACTGAGACTTCATCTTGATGGATTTTTCCTGAGATGAAAAAGTAATATCCATCCTGTTCTTTTTTGATTGATTTTAGTATGGAGTATACTTTCTTAGAAATTAGGATGGCTACATCAGCTTGTTTCTTAGGACCATTTGATTGGAAAGTCTTTTCCCAACCCTTCATTCTGAGCCTGTGTCTGACTTTAAAATTGAGATGTGTTTCTTGTATGCAGTAGAATGACTTTTTTTGTATCCATCATGTTAGAGTGTGTCTTTTTATAGGTGAATTGAATCCATTGGTATTAATGGCTATTAATGAGCAATGATTGTTGTTTCCTGTTATTTTTGGTGGTAGCTTATGTGTATTTCCTTTCTTTGGGTTTTCTTCTGTGGGATTATCAATTATTTGTGGTTTCATGAGTGTATCTGGATTTCATATTTGGAGTTTTCCCTCTAGAGCATTTTGTAGGGCCAGATTTGTGGATAGGTGCTTTTTTAAATCCTGTTTTGTCATGAAATATCTTGTTTACTCCACTTATAGTGACTGACACTTTTGCTGGGAATAGTAGTCTAGGTTGGCAGCCATGTTCTTTTAGTGTCTGTATAACATCTGTCCAGGATCTTCTTGTTTTCATTGTTTCCATTGAGTAATATGGTGTTATTCTAATAGGTCTGCCTTTATAAGCAACTTCTTCTTCCTTTGTAGCTCTTGCTACTTTTTCTTTGTTCTGTAGGTTTAGTGGCTTAATTATTATGTGGCAAGCCAAGTTTCTTGTGAGGGGAGAGGGTTCTAGTTTATTTTGTGTTCTGTGAGCTTTTTGTATCTTTGTGGTCATTTCCTTCTTTAGGTTGGGAAAGTTTTCTTCTAAGATATTGTTAAATATGTTTTCTGTGCCTTTGAGCTGGTTTTCTGCTTCTCCTTCAATTCCAATTATTCTAAGGTTTGGTCTCTTCATGGTGTCCCAGATTTCCTGGACATTTTATGTTACGACTTTTTTGGTTTTAGTGTTTTCTTTAACTGACCTATCTATTTCCACTATTAAATCTTCCACTCCAGAGATTCTTTCTTCCATCACTTGCATTCTGTTGGTTATGCTTGCATCTGGGATTCTGGCTGATTTCTTTAGGTTTTCTACTCCCAGCTTTGTCTCAGTTTGTGCCTTCCTTATTGCTTCTATTTCAATTTTTTAATTCCTGGAATGTTTCTTCCACCTATTTTGTTTTCTTTTTCTTGGTTTTCTTTATTTTCTTTCAGAGATTTGTTCATCTCTTCCAACTTTTGTATTTTCTTCTACTTCTTTAAGAAAAAAATTTATATCATCTTTTAAAGCTTTGATTACCCTCATAAAGTTGTTTGTATGTTATCTCCTTCTGTTTCCTCTTCATTGTTATGCTTGGATATTGATGTTGTAGAGCCATCAGCATCTTTTGGGGAGGGTTATGTTGTTCTTTATATTCTTAATTATTCTTGCACTGACATCTGCCCATTGCTTTCTCAGTTCACTCTTTGTAGGCTCTTAGTCAGTTGTAAGCCTGGGGGCAGTTACTCAGCTCATAGTCAGCTCTTAGTTCTTAGTTAACTCTATTTGTGGACCAGGAGGGGCGATTTAGGATATCCAGTTATAGGTGCATGAGGATGTAGGTTGTGGTTTGGGTGTGATTTGGCCTGTGGGATGTCCCTAGATCTGTGTTTTCCTGGGGATTGGGTTGTAGGGGAGGGCTTTCCCAGGTTTCTTTGGTTTAGGGTGGAGTTGGGTGTAGATGGGGTGCCAAGGACAGTGTTCCTAGGCTGTTTTTCAGAGACCAAGGTCTGTACTTGACCTGAGGGTTGGGGTTCCATTCACCTCTTAGTTAGCTGTGGGCCAGGAGGGAGACTTCTCCCAAGGTTATATATATTATTATGTGCATATTTTAATTAAGTAATTTGAGTATTGCACAAGTGGACTTTTATACAATTAAAAATATATGACACTATTCTTAATAACAAAATTCAAAAACTATATAAGTTGTACAGCATATTCTTTTCAAACAAAACAAAGTATAAAATAGAATAAGAAGGAACTTTTATCTCTTGCCACAGACAAAAAATAGAAATAATTACCAAATTAGTATCAATAAATGCCTATGATGCTGAAAGTATAGTTTCCCACTAAAATGAACTTGATTCCTCATATAAATACATAATACCAGCTCTAGAGAAGAAATTTTACAATATATCCTAGAACACTCTTGCATGTGACAGCAAAACTATTAATTCCTTCTGCAATTAAAATAATTCAGCAACCAACAAGATGACAGTATTTTACCAATTTCAGACTCAGTGGAAAAGTAAAACTGTAATTTCTGAACATTCTGAGTATGATTTTTTGGCAGACAGATCTATGTCCATTTGAATCCATTCTTGTCTACATAGTGAGCTCCAGGCCAGCCAGGGTTAGATACTAAGACTTTGGCTGAAATATATATATATATATATGTATGTATATATGTGCACAGTTGATGCTTTTAGAAATGTGTGTTCTATTACTAACGCCATCTAATGCCTTCTGTGCATGATCCCCAACATTTAGTAGCAGACAGTTAAGCCATTCACTGATGCATGACAACCTTGAGCAGAGAAAATACAGCCAAGTAGTCCTTTTGCCAACAATGGACCAGATTTTCTCATTGTAGCCTGACTGTTTGGGAGTCACTAACGTCACTGTAGAAGATCAATACGGCCACAAATGAAGATGTGCTCAGGTAGCCTGCATTGCCGTACAAAGCAGAGTGAATCTCAGGTAACCCTTCTTGCCCTGCAGCTATTAACACTCCACTCAGACAAGGAGCACCTCCCCAGGTTCTCCAACAGAAGCCCTTTGTTTGGTAGTAAGACTAGATTCTGGCATGGTCCTTCCTTTAGGTGAAGAATGTGCACAGACCCTTCATACATAATCTTCTGTCTAGGCAAACAGGCTCCTGTGTTCACCTTTCCAGCCTTCAGAAGACACACTCCAGTCCTACCCATGATGTTGCAACTCAGGCTCAGTAAAAGCCTTCTTCCAAATGTTTTTCCTTACCTAGTTTTGATCTCTAGCATTAGCAGTTCAGTTTGCACTCATAGCATGGAAAAAGGAAGAAAACCAGGGGTGGTCACCATGTGCAGCTTATGGTAAGATTACCTTACAGGTCATGTATTTCATTAGTATCACAAGAAGCAAGGAAATGTGAGAGGAATGAGGAAATAAGTAAGTCACAGAAGAAAGATTTGGTGTATTGCCCATGTGGGAGGGACTTACATTGAGATCTGCTTCTGGGAAGCCACTGTACAATGTCATTACCTGAGCAAACTATATATTCACTAGAGTCAGGTCTTTTCCATAAGTGACTTCTGATCACCAGAAGTTTCACATGAACATAGCTTACTACAAGAATCTGCTCAGGAGAAATGGAAAATCTACTGAAGCTGTGTCTCTTTCTTCTCTGCTTTGAAACCAGTAAGTATTACCTGCATGTTGCTCTCTTGTCTGCTGTAGGAATAAAACTTAATGACCTTCTATTTCACCCTGAATTGTCTGTGGTATTAAAAGCATGTTGTTGACTAGAGCATGTATGCTAGGCAAAACATGGGTACAATCAAGTGATCCAGGATTCCAATTTTCATTTAGAAGTGGCATTGTGGCATCTATCTCCTCTAAGCAGTCTTTATCTTTGCAGCTCTCACTCTAAAGTGTACACTGTGTTATTCTTATAAAAATGATGACTGTATTCATGAGAAGCAGACATGCATTGCACGACCTGGAGAATCTTGTATGTTCCGTGAACTCTGGTATATAAATGAAGGTAAGTATGTGGTCTGTGATCTGAAGAATTCCTGTCTCTCCTTCAGAATTTCAAGAACATCTCTAAGATACTGTAATTAAAGACAAAGAGTCAAATAATAGCTAGGTGTGATATTCTTAACTTTATGCTGGGGTCAAACATTTACCAATGGTAAAACTAAGCATATACTGAGTAAGTGGGGCTTCTCTCCATCATTGTAATGTTATATATGTAGATTCTCTGATTTCCAACATCTCTGTTCTCCATCATTGTAATGTTATATATGTAGATCCTCTGATTTCCAACATCTCTGCTGTTTGGGATCTTACTTGGTTAATTTTCCATTACCGTGGCAAAAAGTGTAGTCAAGGAACTTATAAAGAAAACATTAAAACACTTGATTTGGGGCTGGCTCTCTGTCACCGGGGTAAAATCCATGATGACAGTAGCAAGCAGAAAGGCCTGGTACTGGAGCAAGAGCTGAGAACTTACATATTGAGTTGCAGGCATAAGGCAGAGAAAGAGAAATTGAAAACGACATGGGCTTTTGAAATCCCAAAGCTCATTCCCAGAAACATAACTCCTCCAAAAAGGCCACACTTCCTAATTATTCCCAAACACTTTGAACAAGTGGGGATAAGCATCTAAATATTCAAGCCTATGAGAAATGTTCTAATTCAAGCCACCACAAGGTCCAAAGGCTATAAAATATGTCTTTAAATGTGCCATTTCTCACACTTTGTCCTGGGAGCTATTGCTTTTCTAATGTTCGTTGAACTTCTCTCTTAGTCTAGTCACCTTCTCTGGAAAACTTTTTCTCATCCACAGGACAACATGCTTCTAAAGTCTTTATACTTTGTTTCTTGGGATCTTTCATGGTGTATCCTTCCTGTAATTCCACAGATTTTGATTCTTGGGGGCTGATATTATTTTGATCTCTACCCATCCAATTGCTCATCACTGAGTCTGGATCCTAGAATGTATTAAGAAAGTGCTTTATGTATTTCTGCTTTAGGGGAGATGATGTTATGTGCCTTGACAGGTATAATGTCAAGTTCACCACTAAGCATGTTATTTGTATAGTAAAGACTCTTGTATAAAGAGACTTTCTCCAGAGATAGCTTAAAAGATTGCAGCAGGAAAAACAAAATAAAACACTAACTGCTATTGAATAAAATTATTTTATCAAAAGCGTTCTTAGTCCAAAAGTACTTGGATATAAGGTTGTATCCTGGTCCCAAAATTATATCTTTTTGCTCTCTTCTTCCACAGGTAATGTGATGGAAAGTGGAGAGGCAAACTGCGTGAAATTCTGTCAATTTGGTCACAAATATTCTAAATATGAAATAACACATACATATTGCTGTAATGATGAAGATTTATGCAATGATTTTCCTATGGGACCATTCTTCTCTCCAAGACCGTATGACTAAAACTACGAAGTAAGATAGCTTCAATTGACTTCATCAGTCATTTCCTTTCCTTCCTGTCTTTCTTTGGGTTTCATCTCTTTCTAGACTAAAGAGTTTTCTAAGCTTCACATTTGTGTAAGTCATAGAAACTGAGGACACACAGAAATACCTTAGCATTGTGAAAGTATAATTAATTATATCACCTACTCCTTACTTATGATATTTCCCAGCCCTCATCACCATGAATGTAGCTAATAGATGGTTTCCATGAATGAATTTATCATCTCAGTGTGCGCTGACAAAAGAGAGAACTAGATAAAAGGATGGTAGAGTGTCAGGAAGATGAAGAACAGGCCAAGTACCCTTTGTACACATGCCTTATGGACATGGTTAGTTTTCATCATTGTGACTGATACTTCCAGGGAACAATCTATAGGAGAAAAGACTTTGTAGATCCTGGTTTGAGCCCTTCATTGTCTTGTTCCATTACTATGGACTTATGGGAAGGCTAAACATCAAGGGTCATATCATACCCAAACTGTGCAGCTCATGGTGTCCAGGAAGTGGCAAGACAGAGAGAGGTTTGGGGTTAAGATATGGGTGCTAATGAAATACACAGTAGCCTGCTCTGACTAAGTAGACCCCACAGCTGAAAAGAAAGACATCTGAATGGCCTTGTTTCCATTAATGATGAAAATGACTTCTACCATATTGTGATATCAAGTTTCACCTAGTGGAAAAAAATCTGTCTACTTTTTGATTATATTGCTGCCAGAAAATAAATTCACTAAATGGTTCCTCCTCTTTGAAAGATTTTTTTTTCTGATCATGTAAAATCATGATGTTGGGTATCTTTCTATATGCTTTAAATATCATTCATTAATAAAAATAACTGTCTTGGCCCATGCCAGGGATCCTAGAAGTAGGTGGAGAAATCAGAGCATAGATAGGAGAGAAGGAGGGTAAAGTCAAAAGAGATATCATCCAGCTGCCCAAGAATCAACATGTAATAGTAGCACAGGAAAACCATGGGCCTTGTGGCAAGACAGATTAATGTAAATTGTTTGAATTAAGATGCGAGAGCTAGCTAGAACATGCCAGAGCCATAGACCAAGCAGCATGGAATTAATACAAGCATCTGAGTCATTGGAGGGGGGCGGGGGGGAATATAGCTGCAGACAGGTCCAGACTGCAGAGCTAGGCAGGCCAGAAACTTCATACTACAGAATCAGGAATGAAAATAGTGTTGACTTTCACCTACTTTAGGAATGTAAAAATACACCGTATTGCTTTTACACCACTAAGAGGGAATTTAATTTGTTAGCCCTTGCTCCCTTTACCCATCTAAGCCCAGGTTCATTGTAGTTATACTTTCACTTCACTGATTTAATGCATTCTTAGTGCTCAGCACTGAGTGGAATTAGATTTCTCCACTGTGTATGATAAACATATAAATCAGTAAATCATCAGTCTTTTATTTAGCACACCTAGGATTTATTAAACAATTAGCGATAGATTATTTCCGCTTTATTAGTTAGAGATATTGTAAGCATTATGGGTGGACAGAGGGGAAAGTCTCTGTGGAAAATTTAGTCATAAATGGAATATCTAGGCCACGTTTCCCTTTACAAGGCTCAGTGACCACTACAGATAAAAGGGTAAAAAAATATTGAAAGACACATAAATGATGTAAACCTGGTGAAGAACTGTCTTCTTCTGAGCATCATGTCTAGGGTCATTGCACTCATAAACTCACATCAACTGTGGTTCCCTACACAAGATCTGCACTTGTTCAAGCCAGTCAGCATTCCAGCCTGGACAGAGAAGAACATCATTTCCCACCCATAGCTGAAGGGCTACTGAAAATTAGTGGCTATAAGAAAAAAGGATAAACAATTTCTCTTCAGAGGTATTGTCCTTTGTAGGTTGGCCATGCTCTGATAGATGCCTCCATAACCATTGTTGTTTGAACACTAATTATTTGACTCAGTGTTTTTAATAACATGAAGTAAGTGGCATGGAGAGGCTCTAGAAGTGGTTTGAGGCCAGAATGAATGAAGTTACTATGATCCAAATAATTTGTATGCATGTATGAAATTCTCAAAGAATAAATAAAATTTTATCACATTTATGTAAAGGGTGAGTGTAAAAGATTGTATGAAGGATGAGTGACATCACTTGCTATTTACAACTCTGTCTCCAAGGTTGATATTGTAGGACCCACTTTAAATCACAGCTTTCCTGGGCAGAGGACTCCTGCTCTGGCATTTAACACCTTGGAAATTCTTTCAAAACTCTGCTTTATGCTCGTGGATCCACAGGATATTCTCTAAGGGCTGAAGTGTCTGACACTCTATGCTACCATTGAGTTTTTATTTTTCTTTATAAAGAAAAGTGAATGTAAAAGAAAGGATGTTTCAAAAACAAGGATCAAGAAGTAAATTTGAACTGCAGAACTTAGGGTTTTTTCTTGACACAGACACACACACACTATGTGCTTCTGATTATTTTTATCATAGTTTATATTATTTTATCATTTACATAAAATTCAGGTGTCTCGTGGTTGTAAATAGTTCACTTCAGTGGCTTGTCATGCAACTTCCAGCACTATGTACTTGCCGAGTATTCTCATTATGCTTCTCAGATACTATACCTTGTGATGATTCTCCTCACAATCTGGAACCATGAGTCTCTGTCTCTACAGAGTTGATCCATCCCAACTTTTCATATGAATACCTGTTGCACAGTCTGAGTAAATCACCATGGGTTCCCTTATTGGTGATTTCTTATTGTCTCATGGAAAGACATTTAGTTAAAATTACAACTGCACTCTGCTTTAATCTAGCAGCAAAATCTGACTGGGAGAGCTTCCACTTCAATTAACTTGGAGAGACTAGAATGGGATTAGAACACCATGGAAAACTAGAGCATTTTACTTGGTGGAAGAAATGCCCTGATGGTAGGATAAACAACAGTGGACAATGAGAAGGCTTCTAGAATAAGACAAGAAGATACAGTAGATGGGGATCTGTAGAAAAATCTAATGGATTTCCTTTAGAGCATGCAAACTGTAAACCTTCTTTCTCAGTTTTTTTTTTTATTAAAAAGTATTTTCCCATTTCCACCACTGCTCTCCCTTCCACCCCTACACCCAGTCCTCCATCAGCCTCTCCTGATTCCATTCCTTCATCCATTCTCCAAGGAGGGCAAGGAATCCCAAGATGGGTCAGTTTGGTCTGGTATATCCAGTTGAGGTGGGATAGAGTCCCCCCTCCAAGTATCAAGGCTGAGTAAGGTGTTCCTCTGTAGGGAATGGGATACAAGAAGATATGCACCAGGAATAAATTCTTGCCTGACTGCAAGAGACTCCATAAAGTGCTCAGGCCATCTGGCTATTATCTATATTCGTAGGGTTTAGTTCCTTTCCATGAAGGTTACTCAGCTGTCCTTTCATAGTCAGGGAGCTCCCAACAGCTCAGGTCCACTGTCTCTGTGAGTCTCCTCCACATGATCCTGATCCCTTTGTTCATATGCACTCATCTCCCTCTCTTCAGCTGGAACAGGAGCTCGATCTGGTGCTTAGTTATGCATCTCTGCCTCTGCCTCCATTAGTTGCGGAATGAAGTTTCTATACTGGCAGTTAGGGGGATCATTCATTTTATAAT
The DNA here is from genome assembly GCA_033318265.1 of Phyllotis vaccarum. Classification (NCBI taxonomy): domain Eukaryota; kingdom Metazoa; phylum Chordata; class Mammalia; order Rodentia; family Cricetidae; genus Phyllotis; species Phyllotis vaccarum. The sequence continues at coordinate 94,527,976 of JARWLC010000012.1, forward strand.
AGGGAAAGTCCTGTTTAGGCACCCTCTCTAGTACTGCTTGGAGACCTAGCCAGGGATTCTTGGATGTTTCCATATCACCAGGTTTCTCTCTAACTCCACAATGGCTCCTTCTACTAAGATATCTATTTCTTTGTTCTCCCTCACTCTTGCCCCCCTGTCAATCATCTCATTCTCTCATGATCTCTTTCCACGTCCACTTGCTCCCTCCCATTTATGACCCCAATTTACTCAGGAGATCTCTATTTCCCCTTCCCAGGGGTATCTCTGGATTTCTCTCCTGTTTCCTAGCTGTTCAGAGGTTGTGGTCGGTAGCCTGGTTATTCTTTGATTTCTGTCTAAAATCCACTTGTGAGTGACTACATTCTGGCAGCAGAAATTCTCTTAAATACACCAATCCAAGCTTAATATTTATTAAAATATATGCCAACACTCACGATACAGGTTACAGTTTATGTAGATGCCTGATAGACTGGATTATCCACGTGGTGGATGATGGATGCCAATGGATGCCAAACCGGTCTCTCCAGCAGTCTGAAACCAGGAAATAGGCCTTTCCAAGATCCCAGCAGCCCCTTATGAATAGGGTTGGCCACTTCCCCTTCAGGATCCCAGGACCCTAGATAGGCGTCTTCGGACCTTATCAGCTGACACCTGAATCCTACCACATCTCCCCCTTTTGACTAACTAAGAAGCTTCTAAGCTAAGACTATATACAATAGGAATTATTATGAGGTAGTATCTAGGAGAGGATAAGGCACAAACTACAATCAAAACCTAGCACATATAAAGTACATCATATATTTCTAGAATATTGGTAGATGGTAGGGTGTATAAATTACTTCAAAAATGTTGATCTGGGAAACTGAAAATCCAACATCTTAATGTTCCTTGCTAAGGGATAATAGCGTAGTATCCTTAAATACCTATTCTTCAATCCCTTCAAGACCTGAGAAGGGAAATGTATCACCTGAAAGTCAGAAGAACATGCAAGTAGTAGCTTCCAAAATTTGGGAGAGAACAGCAACACAGCTACCTGGACAATCACCTATGGTTTTGTTGGCCATTGGAGCATCCATCATATTGGCTACAGGTCTTTGGTATCTAACAGATATTTTCACAAGCAGGGAATTTTTGGAGGGACTGTCTTATCCTGTCCAGGCAGGTTTTGTCAGTCTCCATCCGTCATCTGGTTCATCCAGCTTGGACATCATGTGGGTACTGTCAGCAATCAAGGTAAGGGCAATTCTTTACCCAACCAGCCATTCTCTACCAAAAGGACAAACTCCAAAGGAATGTCCTTGATGCTCAACACCATCTCGGGAAAGGAGTAGTGACACCAGGAGTCATTGCGTCTCTCACGGCCAAATTCCAAATAATAATAAATGTTAAATGCCATATTCTCTGGGTCTATGAAATGGTTGAAGACTCCTGTCTATCTATGATATTCTAACCTGTATCTGAGATGACTGTGACATGGAAACTTAAGTAATGTTGACTGCAGTTTCTATCATCCTAAGGATTAAAACCTGTACTATAAAATTAGATTATCTATAAAGGGGTGTATAATCTCTGAACAATGACTTTTAGTATGACTATCAAACATTAGCCAGAATTTTATATACTATGTAAAGTGGCAACAGTATTTTAGATATGTATATACATATATATCATTCAAACAGAGTTATATAAAATATCTTGTGCATATATCATAGCTAGTACAATCATACATTATGACTAGTATAGTTAAATGGAGGTAATAATTGTATAGTGGACATGACAATAATGTGCAAATATTTTAAACAGAGGTAGAAGCATATATAAAATATAACAGTTAAAGATTCAATTTTACCTAACAGTTACAGATTCAGTTTTATATCAATGTACAAATTGCTTTGGTTATATAAAGCAATTTCATATTTAACTTTGTACCAATGTACACATTGTCTCAATCAAACATATAAAATTATTTCACATTTGTATCAATATACAAATATCTAAGCCATTTCAAATTGTCTTTAGCTTAGCCCATATATTCGACTAAAAATTGTTTATAGGTAGGTAGAACAAAATTGTTTATAGGTATGTAGAACAATCTACCTTTATCTATCCTATCTATTTCCCTTTTCTTTTCTTTAAAAGAGATCCTTGAGGCTATATTATTGTTCTGTCCTCAACCCAATTTTAACTTATAAATATTCTGTAGAATAATAATTATCCATAACCCTCAGAGCACAAAACTTATTGGGAAAGGGGGTGTAGTCTTTCATAAGGTTGCTTCCTGCTGACTTAAGAGTGATGGCATCTCTCTGAGATCCTTTAAAAGCTAAAATAATGGTTAGATCCTAGTGGATTGATTATACACATCCATAACCATTCTCAGAGTACTGGGTAATTCCATCTGGAATTATTATTAGAAATATGACCCGAAGGATAATCATAGAGAGCTATCTGTTTTTGAATAATCTATTTTCTAAAAGCAATCATTGATCGATGTACACTAGGTTCTTGATTTTTCTATTTCTGCTTCTGTTTATCTGTCTGCCTGCATGTCTCTTTCTCTCTCTCATACTCTCCCTTATTCCTATTTCACCAGTAGGAGTTGTTGCAGAGGGGGGCCATCTCAGTTACAGATTCTTTGTAGATAGCTGATAGAAGGAAATGTTATTTACAATGCATAAAACTTAAGCATTGTTGATACCCAAAGAAGATACTTATATCCTTTATGGCTTCAAGATAAGATTGTATGCAGACAGGATGTTTGGAAGGTAAAAATACAGAGAGAAACAAGGTTCAAGATGAAGTCACAATAATCTTGGTCCCTAAACATTCTAACTGTCTTCTGTCTCACACCAGGTGGCTTTTCTGATATGAGACAGAACCTCTCACATTTTCTTTACCAATATGCTTGGGTTTAGAGAGGGAGAAAGCCACTTGCACCCACTCCAAATGAAGCCCTATTAATAGTCAAATAAGGACCACAATTTTTTTTAGATGTGTAGATGCAAGATGCAAAGCAGTAAAAATTGAGAGATTACCCAGTAGTGCATATGTGTATCAGTTGGTCTCATAGTCCATTGTTTACATTCCTTCATCATCGGTCTCTCTTACATTGCAAGTGATTAATCATTCAATGTCCAGTCAATGTCTTAAAAACAGTTGTATCCATTTTCCCATAAAGACAAAATTGAGACCCTGCCCCAGGCTTGTTAAATGTGTTTTCCTTACCATGTATCCATTTGTCATATCAGGTATGAGCAATGACTTCTCCTCTTCAGGAAGGGACTCCTTTTCAAAGCGGACCTTTATTAATTTTGTCAGTACCCATACCTTTTCTTTTCCTGTTGAAACAAAAGCAAAACCCCTACCCCATCAAAGCACATATCCCGGCTTCCATTCTGAAGTCAACACATCCTTTAAGTAGATGGGTTGATTTATCTCAGAAGATTTCTCTATTACCCAATGTCTCTCAGCACCTGATGTTCCCTTTTCATCAGCGTTAAGAAAATTCAAAGTCAATAAGGCACTATGCAACCTCTCCTTGGGTTTTTTCATTTCTCTTTTCTGTTTATAAAGCATCTTTTTCAAAGTGTGGTGAGATCTCTCTACAACTGCCTGTCCTGTAGGATTGTGTGGTAACCCCGTAATATGCTTTATATTATAATATCCAAAAATCAGCTTCATTTTTTGGGAAATGTAAACTGGAGCATTGTCAGTCTTAATCTGAGCAGGAATTCCCATTATGGCCATGGCTTCCAAGAGGTGAGTAAGTACAGCATCAGACTTTTCAGAACTCAGGGCAGTCTCCCATTGCATTCCAGAGTAAGTATCGATAGTATGATGTTCATATTTCATCTTTCCAAATTCTGGGAAGTGAAACACATCCATTTGCCAGATCTCATTTCTCTGTGTACCTTTAGGATTACTTCCAGCAGGTAAAGATGGTTGGTTATAGAAAGAGCAAGTGTTGCAATTCCTTACTATTTCGTTTGCTTATTCCAAGTGATGGAAAAACTCTTCTTTAGTCCTTTGCTATTAACATGAAGTTTCTCATGAAATTCTGTGGCCTCTAGCATGTTTCCTACCAGCAACCAATCAATTTCATCATTACCCTGCACTAGAGGGCCTGGGAGACCCATGTGTGCCCTGATATGTATTATGTACAAAGGATGTATCCTATCTCTGATGATATCCTGTAGTTGTATGAACAATAAGGTCAAGTCTGTATCATCAGGAATGAAGTCAGTAGTTTCAATATGTAAAACAACTTCTGCATACTGAGAGTCAGTTATTACCTTAAGATGCTCTGTGAAATCCAACAACACCATAATAATTGCATATAGTTCTAACTTCTAAACAGAGTTATAAGGGTTCTGAGCCACCTTAATTAAGTTTTCCAATTTGTAGCAAGCCTTTCCTAAGTTGTTTGCATCAGTATAAAATGTAGGAGCTCCAGAAATGGGTTTATCCTGTACCACATGAGGAAAGATCCAATTAGTTTCCTTTATAAATTGAATTCTATTGCTTCGAGGACATTTATTATTAATCTCTCTTAAAAAAAATCACAACAAGCCTTTTGCCAAGGTTCACTGTCTGCCCATAATCAATCAATTTCTTCATTAGTCAAAGGCACAACAATTTCTGCAGGGTCCTTTCCAGTCAATTGGTGAAGTCTGAATTTACCCTTAAAAATCAGATCAGAAATTTTTTCGATATATATTTTCAGCTTCTTGCTTGGCCTATGTGGCAGAAATATCCATTCTAATATAATGTTTTCTCTTTGCATTAAGATTCCTGTTGGAGATTATCTAGAGGGTAAAACAACAAGTATGCAATCTAGGTCTGGATCCACACGATCTACATGTGCTTCTTGAAGTTTCTTTTCCATCAACTCTAATTCTTTCTTGGCTTCATCGGAGAATTCTCTTGGACTATTTAAATCCTTTTCACCATCCAAAGTCTTGAACAAATTAACTAGTTCATGGTTTTTTATACCAATAATGGGCCATAGATGAGCAATATCCCCTAGTAGCTTTTGAAAATAGTTAAGAGTCCTCAATTTATCTCTATTCAATTTCACCTTTTGTGGCCTAATTTTCTGCAAACCTATTTTATATCCTAAATAACTGATAGAATCTCCCCTCTGTACTTTCTCTGGGGCAATTTGTAGTCCCCAATCAGGCAATATTTTCTTTAGCTCTTCAAACAATGCTTCTAATGTATTTGGGTTTAGGTCTGCCAACAAAATATCATCCATATACTGGTAAATGATAGATTGTGGGAAGTGCTTGCCAGCACTTTTAGTGGTTGCTGTACAAAATATTGGCATAAGGTGGGACTATTCAACATTCCTTGAGGAACGACACTCCATTGGAACCTCTTAACTGGACATGAGTTATTAAGAGTAGGCACTGTAAATGCAAATTTCTCTTTGTCCTGTTCCTGTAAAGGTATGGTAAAAAAGCAATCCTTCAAATCAATAATCGTAATAGACCATTCCTTAGGTAACAGAGAAGGCAGAGGAATACCAGATTGTAAAGAGCCCATAGGTTGAATCACTTTATTAATTGCTCTTAGATCCATCACCATCCTCCATTTTCCAGATTTCTTCTTGACAACAAAAACATGAGAATTCCATGGACTGGTTGATTCTTTGATATGCTGATCCTGTAACTGCTCTTGTACTAACTGTTCCAGAGCCTGAAGTTTTCCTCTTGTCAAAGGCTATTGCTGAATCCAAATAGGCTTTTCTGTTAATCATCTCAAAGGCAGTGCTATGAGTATCTTTTTAGGTTCTGTGGTTATTGGGCAATTCTTTTGTACAACCTGAATGGCTGGTGAATTTTCTTCATAGCACCTCAAAGCATCAGTTTTGGAAACATAATTGAGCCTCCGGTTGATATCAGATCCTGGAGGAATTTTAATCTGGGTATTCCATTGCAATAGAAGGTCACAGACCCACAGATTCACTACTATGTCAGCCATATATGGCTTCAACCATCCTTTCTGACCTTCTGGCCCTATGCATTCGAGCCATCTCATTCTCTGTTTCACTTGAGATACTGTTCCAATACCAAGAAATTGGATATCCACTGCCTGTTAAGGCCACCTTGGATGCTATGATTGTGGGGTTATGATTAAAACATCAGCCCCTATGTCAACTAAGCCCTGGATATAAATATTATCTGCCTGTATTTTCAATTTTGGTCTTTGTTCAATAAATATTGAAGTCTGCCAAAATATTTGTTTTGTGATTCTTCTTGGAACTTCCAATTTCTCTCTTGAATTTATTCTATTATCCAATGCCATATGATCTTCTAGATCAGGCATTGGATGCCCTACTTATCCTGAGAATGCTGGTCTTCCACTGTGACTGGATATGATCTTATCTTCCTCAATTTTTGAGTCTGATTTTTGGGGGCTTCCCGGGGGAAGCCGCAAAAGGTGTTTCCCAATGGTAAAGGGTTACCTTCTTTGTCCTTGGTAGATCTACATTTGTTAGTCCAATGTCGTCCTTTGCCACAGCTTCTGCATAACCCAGAAGGCAATGGCCTTCTGTTCGAATCAAACCTAAAACGGGTATTATTTCCAAGAGTACCTTGTGTACAATTCCGTCTTAGATGGCCTGGTTTACCACAGTTGAAACAATTGATGCCTTGGTTCCTCACCATAACATTAGCAATGGTTTGGCCTACTCAATTCTCCTCATCACAATGGAGAGATTCTGCATTAATTATGTACTGAATCCATTCTTCTCTTGGTGCAGATCTGACCTTTAAAGGCATAAGCATTCTTTTACATTCCAGATTAGCATGATCAAAGGCCAGAGAAAGTATTAATTGCTTCCTAACTTCTGAATCTGATATTGCTCTATGTACAGCCATGGTAAGCCTCTATAGAAAGTCAGTATAAGGCTCTTTTAAGCCTTGTTTGACCTTAGTATAAGGCTCAATTTTTGACCTGAGTCCAAAATCCTTTCCCAAGCATTCAGTGCAGCAGTATGCCATAGCAATAAAGTATGCTTGTCATAAGTAGTTTGAGCCTTCACATCAGAAAACATGCCTTCACCAAGGATTTGGTCCTGAGAAGCAAAGAAACCCTTAATTTTTCCTTGTTGTTCTAAGGCCCTGGCCTCCTCCCTAAACCAGCTTCTCCATTGTAAATTTTGACTTTTGTCCAAGATAGCACCCATTAACTGCACCCAATCAATTGATAATATCCAGTTTTTTTGCTGACCATGAATTTAGAAGCTTCTTTACATAAGTAGAGTGTATACCATGTAATGATATTGCCTCCTTAAAATCCTTGATGTCTCTCATATGTACTGGCTCATAACTATACAAATTCTGAGGATCCCCCAAATGCTTTCTTTGTCTGAACAGTAGCTGGGAACAATAGTGGTGGGGAAGGGGTAGCCCCATCATGTTTACCACCTTAGGTAGAGTGTCTCCAGTACCATAATATCCCATCGAGGGGTTGACCTGAACTATTCTGAGCATAAGATACAACATTACCCTTTTCCAGTACTGCAATATGATCCTCCCATTCCTGAAGCTTGGATACTACTGATTCTCATTCCTGTATTTTGGATACTACTGGCTTCCATTCCTGGGGTTTAGATACTACTGACTTTTCTAGAGCTTGATTTTCCTGATGAAGCAGTCCTTCCAAGGACCTCACAGAACCAAAAATTTTTCAATCCACATCATTAACATAATTAATGATTTTCTTGTTCTAATCATTAATGTAGTCAGCAAGTTTCTTGTTTTCATCATTTACATAAAGCCTATATTTTTCTTGTACAGCTTTATCCATATCCAAAGAGGACGCTTTATCTAAAAGCTTGTTGTAACTAATTTCCAGAGAATTAGTTTTATCTGCCATTTTAGTATTTGAAATTTCCACATCACACATCCTGGACATTAATTGTTGATTTCCATATTTCACCTCTTTCATCATTCTCATATTTTGAAACATAAAATAGAGAAACAAGCTGAAAAATAGTAGGAGTGGGGTATTGAAGCCTTCAAGATATTCATTCAAGAATTGCTCGATCATCATGAAAAAATATGACCTGAAGTCATTAATGGAATAATTTTCAGCCATTACCTCAATTCAGGTGTAATGATGACACCTGGTCAGCAGGTGTCATAGTAATGTTCAATGCTCCATTCACCAGCAATATGGTGGATGCAGGGACTCTCAGCAGCATCAGGCTACCTACAGACCCTATGCGGTCTTAAGGGGCCTCAGCAGGCAGAATACAACCCTTAGAAAAAGTAAAATCTCACAAATTAAGACAGGATGGCAATCAGAAGGTTTTAAGTGGCACCTGGTCCTGACTCAGTCACAAACAGTGACAACACTTGCACGGAGGTGGGGTGAGACCTCGCTCACGTTTGCACACCAGCAGCATGAGGTGAGATTGCACCCGCACTTGCACTGTGTGCTGAGGTCATTCAGTTGTGGCTCAAAGTACAGAAGTTGTGTTGGCTAAGAGGCAGCAACTATGAGCCTATGCTCAGTGCTGAGAAAAATCAGCGCAGAGGGGCGACCCTCGGCTCAGCTGGTGTGGGCAGGGGACCACACGTTGATCTGCCAGCTGGCTGGAGAATGAGGGGTGGGGCCCAATATGAAGAAAGGACAGGCCAGTGAGGGAGGGAGCTTTCATTCCACACACCAGAGTGCAGGTTCCCAAAGCTGAATACTCTGCATGTCCTCTGATTTCAACAGTGTTCAAAACACAAATGGACCCCCTATACCCATGGGCAGAGGCCCAACTTTGGGTCACCAGATGATGGCGGAAATTCTCTTAAATACACCAATCCAAGCTTAATATTTATTAAAATATATGCCAACACTCACAATACAGGTTACAGCTTATGTAGACACCTGATAGACTGGTTTATCCACACGGTGGATGATGGATGCCGAACTGGTCTCTCTAGCAGTTTGGAAACAGGAAACAGGCCTTTCGAAGATCCCAGCAGCCCCTTATAAATAGGGTTGGCCACTACCTCTTCTAAAGCCTGGGACCCTGGATAGGCATCTTTGGACCTTATCAGCTGACACTTGAATCCCACAACATTCCATGTCTATCTTTTTGGTCCTGTGTTACCTCACTCAGGATGATACTCTCCAGATCCATTAATTTGCCTAAAAATTTTAGGATGTCACTTTTTTACTGCTGAGTAGTATTCCATTGTGTAAATGTACCACAAATTTTTAACCCATTCTTTAGTTGAAGGACATTTAGGTTGTTCTCAGGTTCTGGCTATTAAAAATAATGCTGTTATGAACATATTGAAGTGATGTCCTTCATATATGAATGTGCACCCTTTGGGTATAATCCCAATAGCAATATTGCCTGGTCATTGGGTAAGTTGATTTCCAGTTTTCTGAGGAAGCACCATACTGATTTTAAAGTGGCTGTACAAGTTTACATTCCCATCAGCAATGGAGGAGTGTTTCCCTTGCTCCACATCCCCTTCAGCATAGGCTGTCATCTATTCTAGGTTTTTTTTATTATTTGTATTTCTCTGATTGCTAAGGATGTTAAGCAATTCTTTAAGTGTCTTTTAGCCCTTTTAAATTCTTCTATTGAAAATTCCCTATTTAGTGCTGAACCATACTTTTTAATTGGATTATTTGGTTTTTGGGCCTCTAGTTTCTTGAATTTTCTAAATATTTTAGATATCAGTCCTATATCAGATGTAGGGTTGGTAAAGAACTTTTCCCATTCTGTATCTGTCATTTTGTCTTATTAACTATGCCCTTTGTCTTACAGAATCTTCTTAGTTTAAGAATGTCCCATTTATTAATTGTTGTTCTTAATGTATGTGATACTGGTATTATATTTTGAAATAGGTCTCCTGTGCCAATGTGTTCAAGGCTATTTCTCACTTTGTTTTCGATCACTATTAGTGTAACTGGGTTTATGTTGAGGCCTTTGATCCACTTAGACACGATTTTTGTGCAGGATGATAGATATGGATATATTTGCATTCTTGCATTCATACATAGCACCATCCAGTTATGCCAGCACATTTTGCTGAAGATACTTTCTTTTTCCCATTGTATATTTTTGGCCTCTTTGTCAAAAATAAGGTGTTCATAGGAGTGTGAAATAATGTTGTGATCTTCTAGTTGATTCTGTTGAACCACAAGTTTGTTTTTATGCTAGTACTAAGCTGTTTTGTAGTAATGTAGCTCTATAGTAGAGGTTTTAGGGATGCTGATGCCTCCCTAAGTTCTATTGTTGATCAGGAATTTTTTGGAAATCTAGATTTTTTGGTTTTTCCATATTAAATTGGGTATTGCTCTTTTGAGATCTGTGAAGAATTGTGTTGGGATTTTAACAGGTATTACATTGACTCTATAGATTACTTTTAGTAAAATTGTCATTTTTACTGTGTTGATCATATTTATCCAAGAGCATGGAAGATCTTTCCATTTTCTTATATATTCTTCAGTGTCTTTCATCGGTGATTTAAAGTTCTTGGCATACAGGCCTTTCACTTCTTTTCTTGGAGTTACCCCAAGATATTGATGTTATTTGAAGCTACTGTAAAGGAAAATTCTGTTTCCCTTTCTTTGTCAGTTCTTTTATCATTTCGGTATAGGGGATTGGTGATTTTCTTTAATCTTGTACCCTGCTACATTGCTGAAGGTGTGTGTCAGCTATAGAAGTAGGGGATTGTTGATTTTCTTTAATCTTGTCCCCTGCTACATTGTTGAAGGTGTGTATCAGCTATAGAAGTTCCCTGGTAGAATTTTAGGAGTCACTTATTTGTTCACTGCAAATATGTTTCATCTGCAAATAATGATAGTTTGACTTTTTTCCCCCAATTTGTATCTTCTTGATCACTGTTAGTGTCTTATTGTTCTAGCTAGGACTTTGAGAGCTATAGTAAATAGATACAAGAAGAGTGAACAGCGTTCATTTTTCTTGATTTTGGGGGGATTACTTTGAGTTTCTCACCATGCAATTTGATGTTGACTGTCAATTTGCTGTATTTTGCCTTTATTATGTTTAGGTATGTTCTCTGTATTCCTGATCTCTCCAGTAATTTTATCATGAAGGAGTGTTAGATTTTGTCAAAGGCTTTTTCAGGATTTAATGATATGGTCATATGGATTTTTCTTTCAGCTTGTTTATATGATAGATAACATTGACTGTTTTTTGTATGTTGAACCATTCATGCATCTCTGGGATGAAGCCTACTTGGTCATGGTGGATCGTTATTTTGATATGTTCTTGAATTTGGTTTGTCAACATTTTGTTGAGTATTTTTGCATCAATTTTCATGAGGAAGATTAATCTGTAATTGTCTCTCTTTGTTGCATCTTTGTGCACTTGGGTATCAGGGTTAAGATAGACTCATAAAAAGAGTTTGGTAATATTCTTTCCATTTCTATTGTGTAGAACAATTTGAGGAGTATTGATATTAGTTCTTCTTTGAAATTCTGGAAAGATTTTGCACTGAAGCCATCTGACCCTGGGTGTTTCTTGCTTGGGAGATGTTTAATAACTGCTTTTCTTAATTAGGGCTTATAGGTCTATTTAGGTCCTTTATCTGGCCTTGATTTTTATTTTTTTAATGTCATCTGTCCAGAAAGCTGTCCATTTTTAGTAAACCTTTTTTAGAGCTGAGAGACAGAGAAAAAATAGCCAAATTATGAAAATTATAAGAAAGGGGGACATACCTAGGAAATCCAGAGGGTTGTTTATATTTTCCAATTTGGGAAAGTATAAATGTAAATTTTTATTATAAAAAATGTCATATTATCTATGTAATCACCTGTTCCCTCTCCCTTCCCTCCTCCCAAACCCTTCCAGTCACCCTTCAACCTTGCCCCTCCCCATCGACTCATCCCCTTCCCCAAAGAACAAGAAGTCCCAAGGTGGGTCAGCTCAGCTTGTCACATCCACTCACAAAAAGTCCAATAATCACATCACAAAGTCAAAACTAGATTAGGTGTTCCTCTGCAGAGAATGGCTTCCAAGGTGACAGTCCATGAACAAGAACATGCTCTGATCCCACCCCTTGAGGCTCCACATATTGCTCATGCCAGTCGACAGTTGCCTAGCCAATGGCTATTCTTGATTCAGTGAGCCCCCCCCCCCAAGAGCTCAAGCTAGCCATCACTGCAGGGATTTTCATCATAATCCCTATCCCTGGGCTCATAAAGACTCTCCTCCCCTGCTTTCAGCTGGACCAGGAGCTTAGCCCCGTGCTTAGCCATAGATCCCTGCCTCCACCTCTATTCATTGTTGAATGTAGGTTCTGTGATGACATTTAGGGTGGTTACTCATTTTATTATAGGGGTAGTCCTGCTTAAGCACCCCCTCCACTATCATTTGAAAACTTGGCCATGGACATCCAAGTTCTTGGGGGTTTCTCTAGCACCATGTCTCTTATCAACCCCACATTGGCTTCCTCTGTTGAGCTATCCATCTCTTTCTATCTCCTTCTTTGCTCCTCTCACCTAATCATCTCAAGATTTGATACCAATTCTTATTGTTTGCAAACCATTATAAACCCAATTTGCTAAGGTTATCTTCTCTATTTTCTCTTCTTAGGGGAATCTCTGGATGTCTCTCTTAAATTCCTTCTGATCCCAAGATGTTCAGGGGTGGTGGTTTTCAGCTTAGGTTTTCTTTGCTTTGTCTAAAATCAACTTATGAGTGAGTGCATCCAATGACTATCTTACTGGGCTTGTGATGCCTCGCTCAGGAGGATATTCTCACAATCCTTCCATTTTCATGAAACTTTTAGAATGTCTTTTTTTTTACTGCTGAGTAGTAATCCATTGTGTAGCTGTACCACGGTTTGTTAATTCATTCTTCAGTTGAGAGGCATCAAGGTTGTTTCCAGGATCTTGCTATTAGGAATATTGCTGCTCTGAACATAGCAGAGATAATGCCTTTTAGATATGAATGTGCATCCTTTGGGTTTATGCCCAATAGTGGTATTGCTGGATCCTTAGGGAGATTGATTCCAAGATTTCTGAGAAACTGCTATACTGCATTCCAAAGTGGCTGTACAAGTTTACACTCCCACCAGCAATGGAGGAGTGTTCCCTTTGTTCTGCATCCTCTCCAGCATTGGCTGTCACCTGTATTCTTGATCTTAGCCATTCTGAAAGGTGTAAGGAGGCATATCAAAGTTGTTTTGATTTGTATTTTTCTAATGGCTAAAGATGTTGAGCAATTTTTTAGTTGCCTTTCAGCCATTTGTAATTCTTCTGTTGAGAATTCTCTTTTTAGCTCTGAACCATATTTTTAATTGGGTTATTAAGGTTTTGGGGCTCTAGTTTCTTGAGTTCTCTGTATATTTTAGAGATCAGTCCTCTGTCAGATGTAGGGTTGGTGAAGATCTTTTTCCATTCTGTAAGCTATTGTTATGTCTTATTGAATGTGTCCTTTGCCTAACAGAAGCTTCTTCTCAGTTTCAGGAGATCCCACTTACTGATTTTTTTCTTAATGTCTGTGCTACTGGTATGATATTTAGGAAGTGGTCACCTGTGCCAATGCATTGGCCCACATTCTTTTCTATCAAGTTCATTCTAGCTGGGTTTATGTTGAGGTCTGTGATCCAACTGGATTTGAGTTTTGCACAAGGTTATAGGTTTGAATCTGTTTGTATTCTTCCACATACTACCATCCAGTTATGCCAACACCATTTGTTTATGATGTTATTTTCCATAGAATATTTTGGCCTCTTTGTCAAAAATCAAATGTTCATAGGCGTGTGGGTTAATGTCAGTGTCTTTGGTTTGATTGCATTGATCCGCAAGTCTGTTTTTGTGCCAGTACCAGGCTGTTTTTATTACTGTAGCTCTATCGTATAGCTTGAAGTCAGAGATGGTGATTCCTCCTAAAGTTCTTTTATTGAGCAGGATTATTTTGGCAATCATGAGTTTCTTTTCATTCCATATGAAGTTGAGTATTGTTTTTCAAGGTCTGTAAAACTTGTGGTGGGATTTTAATGGGGATTGCATTGAATCTGTAGATTGCTTTTTATAAAATTGCCATTTTTATCCAGGAGCATGGGAGATCTTTCCATTTTCTGATATCCTCTTAAATTTCTTTCTCCAGTGACTTGAAGTTTTGTCAAACAGTTCTGCTACTTCTTTGGCTAAAGTTACACCAAGATATTTAATGCTGTTTGCAGCTATTATAAAGGGTGATGTTTCCCTTATTTCTTTTATCCTTGGTGTATAGGAGGGCTATTTTTTTTAAATTAATCTTGTCCCTGCTACCTTGCTGAAGGTGTTGATCAGCTGTGGGAGTTATCTGGCTGTATTTTGGGAGTCACTTATGCATAAGATCATATCATCTTCAAATACAGATGGTTTGACTTCTTCCTTTCCAATTTGTATCCTCTTAATTGCTTTTTCTTCTCTTATTGCTTTAGCTTACATTTTGACGACTATATTAAATAGATAAGGAGAGGACAGCCTTGTCTTGTTCCTGATTTTAGTGGGATTGCTTTGAGTTTTTCTCCATTTAATATGATGTCAGCTTGCTATAAATTGCCTTTATTATAGTTAGGTATTTTTCCTGTATTCCTGATATCTCCAAGACTCTTATCTTGAAGGAGTGCTAGATTTTGTCAAAGGCTTTTTCAGCATCTAATGAGATGATCATGTTTTTTTTTTCTTTCAGGTTGTTTATATGATGGATGGCATTCACAGTTTATTTATGTTGAACCATTCCTGCATCTGTGTAATGAAGCCTACTTGATCATGGTAGATTATTTTTTTGATATAATGTTGGATTTGGTTTGCCATAATTTTATTGAGTTTTTTTGCAACAATGTTCATGAAGAAGATTGGTCTATAGTTCTTTCTCTGCTGCATCTTTAAGTGTCTTGGGAATCAAAGTAATTGTGGTCTCATAAAAAGAGTTCAGTAACATTCCTTTAGTTTACTGTATGGAATAGTTTGAGAAGTATTGGTATTAACTCTTCTTTGAATGTCTGGTAGAATCCATCTAGTCCGCAGTTTGGTTCCTCTCGCCCCCCCCCCTTGGGAGACTTAATAATAGCTTCAATTTCCTTTGAGGTTATAGGTCTGTTTAGGTCTTTAATATTACCTGATTTAATTTAGGTAGGTGATACCTGTCCAGAAAGCTGTCCATTTCTTTTAGCTTTTGCATTTTAGTGAAGTGTAGATTTTCAAAGTATGACCTGATAATTCTCTGGATTTCCTGGTGTCTATTGCTATGGCCCCCTTCTCATTTCTGATTCTGTAAATTTGGATATACTCTCTCTGCTTCTAGGTTAGTTTGAATAAGGGTTTATCTATGTTGCTGGCTTTCTAAAAGAACCAACTCTTTGATTCATTGATTCTTTGTATTGTTCTCTTTGTTTCTATTATATTGATTTCAGCCCTAAGTTTGAGTATTTCCTGCCATCTACTCCTTTTATGTGAGTTTGCTTCTAATTGTTTTAAAGCCTTCATCTTTGCTGTTAGGTCTCTTGTGTGAGATTTCTCTAGGTTTTTTCATATAGGCATCTAGTGCTATGAGTTTTCCTCTTAACATTGTGTCCCATAAGTTTGGGTATGTTGTGGATTCATTTTCATTAAATTCTAGGAAGTCTTTGATTTCTTTCTTAATTTCTTCCTTGACCCAGAGGTGGTTCAATTGAGAAATGTTCAGTTTCTATGACGTTGTAAGTTTTCTGTAGTTTTTGTTGTTGTTAAATTCTAGCTTTAGACCATGGTGGTCTGATATGATACAATGGGTTGTTCCTATTTTTGTATCTATTGATATTTGTTTTATGACTGAGTATGTGGTCAATTTTAGAGAAAGTCCCATGGGTTTCTGAGAAATATGTATATTCCTTGTGTTTGGGAGGAAGGTTCTGTATATATCTATTAAGTCCATTTAAGTCATAACATCTGTTAGATCCCTTATTTCTCTGTTGAGTTTCTGTCTGGTTGACCTATCCAAGGGTTAAAGTGGGGTATTGAAGTCTCCCACTATAAGTATATGGAGTTTGATGTGAGGTTTAAGCTTTAGTAGTGTTTCATATATATATAGGTGCCTTGTGTTAGGGGCATAAATATTCAGGATTGATACTTCATCTTTGTGGATTTTTCCTGAGATGAATATGTGATATTCTCTTTTGATTGATTTTAGTTTGGAGTCTAATTTTTTAGATATTAGGATGGCTACACCAGCTTGTTTCTTAGGGCCATTTGGTTGGAAAGTCTTTTTTCAACCCTTTACTCTGAGCCTATGTCTGTCTTTGAAGTTGAGGTGTGTCTCTTGTATGCAGCAGAAGGATGGCTTCTGTTTTTGTAACCATCATGTTAGGGTGTGTCTTTTTATAGATGAATTGAGTCTATTGATATTAAGGTATATTAATGACAAATGGTTGTTATTTCCTATAATTTTTGGTGGTAGCTTGTGTGTATTTTCCTTCCTTTGGTTTTTCTTCTGTGAGATTATCAATTGTTTGTGCTTTCAATGATGTATCCTGTTTCCTTAGGTTGGAGTTTTCCCTGTAGTGCTTTCCGTAGGGATGGATTTGTGTATAGGTATTGTTTAAGTCTCATTTTGTCATGAAATATCTTGTTTATTCCTTTTATGGTGATTGATAGTTTTTCTGCGTATAGTAGTCTGGGTTGGCAGCCATGCTCTTTTAGTGTCTGTGGAACATCTGACCAAATCTTCTTGCTTTCATTGTTTCTACTGTATAGTCTGGTGTTATTCTGATGAGTCTGCCTTTATAGGTAATTTGGCTTTTTTCCTTTGCAGCTCTTTGTATTTTTTTTCTTTGTTCTGTAGATTTAGTGGTTTGATTATTATGTGGCAAGCAGATTTTGTGGGGTCTAGTCTATTTGGTGTTATGTAAGCTTCTTGAATATTTATAGGCATTTCCTTCTTTTGGTTGAGAAAGTTTCCTTCTATGATTTTGTTAAACATATATTCCTTTCCTTCAATTCCAGTTATTCTCAAGTTTGGTCTTTTCATGGTATCCCAGATTTCCTGGACATTTTGTGTTATAACATTTTTGGTTTTAGTGTTTTCTTCCACTCCAGAGATTCTCTCTTCCATATCTTGCACTCTGTTGATTAGGCTTGCATCTGTGGTTACAGTTCATTTCTTCATGTTTCTATTTCCAGCTTTGCCTCAGTTTGTGCCTTCATTATTTCTTCTATTTCAGTTTTTTAATTATTAAAATGTTTCTTTCACCTGCTCATTTTTTTCTTAGTTTTCTTTATTTTCTTTCAGGGGTTTATCTCTTCTGATGCTTTGTCTGTATTTTCTTCTGTCTCTTTAAGGGAATTTTTTATATCCTCTTCTAAAGCTTCTGTCTTCATAAAGTTGTTTTTAATGTTGTTTCCTTCTGTTTCTTCTCCATTGTTATGCTTGGATCTTGATGCTGTAAAGCCATCAGCTTCTTATGTGGGTGTCTTTTTATTCTTTATATTATTATATGTATTCTTGCACTGGAATATGCCCATTGCTTCCTCCATTCATGCTTATCAGCTCTTGGTTGGCTCTTGATCAGTTGTGAAAACCTGGGGGCTGAGTGTTTCCAGTAATTGCAGGGCTACTCTTTTCAGCTCTTAGATGGCTATAGGCCAGGGAGCTGTGTGTCTCCAGTTGTCATAGAGGTTGTTCTTGGTAGGGTCTTAGTTGGCTCTTAGCCAGCTCTTAGTCAGTTCTTAGTCAGCTCTTAGCTAGCTCTTAGTTCTTAGCCAGCTGTGAACCCAGTGGGAGGCTTCTGGGTATCCAGTTGTTGGTGGGTGATGATGTAGGTTGCAGTTTGGGATGTGGTTTGGATCATGGGATATCCCTAAGTTGTGTTTTACTGGGGATTGGGCTAGAGAGTTCTCTTGGCTTTCTTTGGTTTAGGGTTGGGCTGGGTGTGGATGGTGTGCCAGGGGGAGTGTCCCCAGGCTGATATTCAGAGACCATGGTCTCTACTTGGCCTGGGGGTTGGGGTGCCCCTCACCTCTTAGTCAGATGTAGACCAGGATGGAGTTATATATTTTAAAATGTATTCTTGTGTAGAGATTTTTCTGAAGTTGTCCAAGAAGAATGAATGATCATAATTTTCAAAAGCAATTTTTCATAAATGAAGACTTTCTCACCCTTGAAAGTAAAACTTTTAAATTAAAAACCTGGAACTGAGCACTCATTTTTACCACAAATACATAAAAGTTAATAAAAAAAAACTTTCCCTGAGTGAAATCAGGGTGGAGAAAACCGCAGGTACAAGGTCAGAGCACCAAAACTTATCTGAATGGAAAACAATCCATGTATTGTTTGTTATTATGTTGCTTTAGACAATATTCCACTAAATGACTTGCTCAGTTTTGAGGGACTTTCTTTGCTGAGCAATTGTGATCACTACTAGACAATGACACTGTCTCTTCTCCTGGAAGCATCATTATTTTAAAATTTGCAATCTGTATGAAGACATAGAGGCTGCAGGTAATCACTATAATGTTGGCTGAAGACATACTCCAGAACCCTAAGACAGCCTTTGACAGCAGTTCTTTAATTCAGACAGAATGCAATGAATTCCAGGGTCAACACCCTGCTTATACCACAGTTAATGTTCATCAAGGCAGAGGTGTCAGGGGATCCTGTTTACATTTTTGTCAACTGGACACAACCTAGAGAGATCCAGAAAGATGAGCCTCTTAAGAAAAATACCTCCATCAGAATTCCTGTAGGAACGTCTGGCAGATCCTTTCCCAATAATTGATTAGGAGGGTTGTTTGTTATTATTGATATGGAAGGGTTCAGTCCACAGAGAGTGGTGCCAGCCCCAGGCAGGTGATACTGAGTTATATAAAACAGCAGACTCGGCTACCAAATGGAGAAATCTGATAAGCAACATTTCTCTGTGACTTCTGCTTTAGCTCCAGCCTCAAGGTTCCTGCCCTGACTTTCCTTCATGGAAAAAATGTAAGCTGTAAAGTGAAATCAACCCTTCCTTCTTCATGCTTTTTTTGGCTGTAGGTTTATCAGAGCAGTAGAAACCTGGTACAGAAATTGGTACCAGGCTCATCATATACCACTGTGACCAACCAAAGTTCACTGTTAGGGGAAGACTCTGGAAGGATTCTAGAACTTTAGGCAGGGACAGACATTGAGTATTTAATGATAATGGGACGTTGTGGCATGTGGCAAGATTGCAAAGCTAAAAGAAATACAGATTGTACGGGTATAAATTTTCAGAAAGAAGCCTCTACTCTACCAGGACTACATGTGTGATTCTTGAATTAAGAATTTTTGGTTTGGGTCATCTTCAACTCTAGAAGCATGGGTAACAAAAGAATAGTACCATTGAAGTAAAACCCTTTTTAAAATGGGATCGTTGAGGCTGGTTAGCTAGGTCTGAGGGATCAGCTGTGATTGAGAAGCTAACATCACTGAAGCAAATCTTTGGGGGAGTGTTTTCTTAGAGTCAGGACAGAAGAGCTGTGGTCCATGGTGACCTAGGCTGCATCTCATGTTGGAAGTTAAATTTGGTCATGTATGAAAGTCACAAACATGGTACTGGCTTTAAAGTAATGTAGCTATCATGGAGAGCAGATACTGCTTGCCACTGTTGGTAGGGATAAAGTTCCCGAAGAGAGGCCAGGAAAGGCTGTTGATAAAGGTGCAGCCTCAGGTCCAATTATGATTGTTGCATATTGGAGATGTCAATACTATGGGAAGATTTTCTACAGATCCTCAGCACCCATTGGACCAAGAGGTGAGTGACACTTCACCCAGCCCAGGCAGAGAGCCAGGCCTCTGCCTCTGAGACCCAGGCCCTGGGACACAGTCCTTGGAATCCCACCCCAATTCAGCTATCCCCTAAATCCAGACTAGCAGGGAAAACCCCTGCAGGCCAGAAGCCTCAATAAAATCCAGCTCACAGGACTTCCTCAATTACACATTCTGCCCCAACCTCCAACCCATCCCATCACCCAGCGTCCTCAGCAAAGGAAACCAACAGTCTCCTATCAACAATGGTTCCCTAAAATGTGAAGTTCCTCAGCACCTACTGGATTAAAAGCAGCTACCTGAGACCCACAGTGTTTCAGTATCTACTGGATTAAGAGGGATTAAGAGGGGAGCCTGAGACCCAAAACTTGCCAGCACTTATTGGATCAAGAGCTCCTATAGGATCAAGAGCTCAGTCAAAAAAATTAAAACCAAAAAATTCATAACACAAAATTCCATAAAATATGGGACACCATGAAAAGACCAAAGCTGAGAATAATTGGAATTGAAGGAAAATACCAGCTCAAAGTCACAAATATATATATATATATATATATATATATATATATATATATATATATATTCAACAAAATCATAGAAGTAGCTTTCCAAGTCTAAAAGTAGAAATACCTATAAAAATATAGAATGGTAAAAGATCTTCAACAACCCTATTTCTGACAGAGGACTGATCTCTAAAATATATAGAGAACTCAAGAAACTAGAACCCCAAAACCCAAACAACTCAATTTTAAAATGGAGTTCAGGGGCTAAATAGGGAATTTTAAATGGAAGAAATTAAAATGGCTGAAAGACACTTAAAGAATCGCTAAAGATCCTTAGATATCAGAGAAATGCAAATCAAAAAAGTCTCTGAGATATCATCTTAATACCTGTCAGAATGGCTAAGATCAAAAACACAGATGACAGCCTGTGCTGCAGAGGATGTGGAACAGGGAAAACACTCCTCTATCGCTGGTGGGAATGGAAACTTGTACAGCCACTTTGGAAAACAATATTGGGGTCTCTCAGAAAACTGGAAATCAATCTACCCAATGATCCAGCAATACAGCTATTGGGATTATACCCAAAGATGCAAATTCTTACCCCAAGGGCATTAGCTCAACATGTTTGTAGCAGCATTATTCATAATATCCAGAACCTAAAAACAACCTAGATGCCCTTCAACTGAAAAATGGGTTTAAAAGTTATGGTATATTTGCACAATGGAGTACTACTCAGCATTGAAAAAATTGACATTCTGAAATTTGCAGGCAAATAAGTGGATCTTTAGAGTATCATCTTGAGTGAGATAACTCAGGCCAAAAAAGATAGACATGGTGCATTTTAGACATGAAGCAAAGAATAATCAGACTACAGTTAACCACAACTTCTAAAAAGCTGAAACAGGAGAGATGCCCTGTTACAGGAGGGATAACATAGGAAGGGGAAATAGAGAAGATCTCTTAAGTAAATTGGTGTCAAAGGGGAAAGCAAGCAAGGAGAGATGGGAACAAATCATGAGAGGACATGGTTGAATGGGAAGCACAATAAAGAAAGAGAACAATGAAATAGATACCTTGATAGAGGGAGCCTCTGTGGGGTCAGAAAGAGGCCATGTGCTAAGGAAGCCTCCAGAAATCCACAAGATGTCCCTGGCTAGGACTACCAAGCAATAGTGGAGAGGGTGCCTGAACAGGACTTCTCCTATATCAAGTGAATTGTCACTCTAATTGTCATTTTAAAACCTTCATCCAGCAATGGATAGCAGAAGCAGAGATCCATAGCTAAGCACCAGGTTGAGCTTTGGTCCAGCTGGAGAAAGAGGAGAGAGTATATGAGAAAAGGGATCAGGATCATGAAGAGGAGACCCACAGAGATGGCTGACTGGAGCTATTGGGAGCTCACTGACTCAGAAACAACAGCTGAGGAAACTTGATGGATAGGAACTAAACCTTCCGAAGACAAATGACAGTCTAAAGGTTATTTATTGATAGTTTGAGAGCCTCTTGCAGTAGAATCAGAGTATATTCCTGGTGCATGAAGTGACATCTCAGAGTCCATTCACTACAGAAATTTTTGAATAAAAAATGAATAGATTTTTAAAAAAATTTTTAAAAATACTTCCAAGGACATCAGCAAGTGAGATGTGCAATGTGTGCTATGAACAGCAGAGTCAACAATGTCTGGATGCCTGGATTCAAGTCCTTTGGAGTCCAGAGGATCATGAATGGGTCCCAGACATCAAACACACAACATTCTACATGACTGAGTTTTTGATTTTCTTTGATTTGATTGTGACTCTGATTATTCCCTCTTTTAGTAAAAAGTATGTAACTTAATTTTGAGTTTGCAAAGTTGAAAAACTTTGGACTTCAAAGGGAATGTTGTCTATTTTGAAAATACACTTTTATAGTTTATATTTTTAAAGACTGGGTGTTTTATGTTTTGTGTTTTATATTATGATATTGTTGAGCTCTTGGAAACTAATATTGAAGCATTAGTGTTTAAAGATAAAATACTATGTCATGTTAACAAAGAGTTAAATATTCTGTTTGTGTTTTGTAAACTTTATACAATCTAGAGTTGTATGGGAAGAGTAATTTTAACTGAGAAAATACTTTCATCAGATTTCTTGTATGAGATCTGTAAGGTATTTTATTTGTTAATGATTAATGTGAGTGGGTTGTGTCCATGGGGCATGGTGTCATCCAGGAACAGATATTTCTGGTCATACAAAAAAAGGAGGCTGAAGAAATGACAGACAAACCAGTAAGCAGTGGTCCTCTCTGATCTCTGCTTTAGTTCCAATCTCCAGGCTCTGCTCTAACTTCTTGACCCTAATTTCTATCCATGAAGGATTGGAAGCTGGAAAATGAAATAAATCCTTCTTTTCCCAAGTTCCTTTTGGTCATGGTGATTTATCCTGGCAACAGAAATGTAAAAAGAGTCCAAGGTGAAATTATGCCTACTGGATTGCATATTTTGCTTTCTTATGTGTTCCTT
Organism: Phyllotis vaccarum; assembly: GCA_033318265.1. Taxonomy (NCBI): domain Eukaryota; kingdom Metazoa; phylum Chordata; class Mammalia; order Rodentia; family Cricetidae; genus Phyllotis; species Phyllotis vaccarum. The sequence continues at coordinate 94,550,720 of JARWLC010000012.1, forward strand.
GATCACCTACCTCTGGACGGCATTGTCCATAGAGAACTGGGCAAGTATGTATGCATTGATCTTCAATCAAGAACTGCTCCTTAGGCTTGCCTATGGAACAATCCAATCTGGGCACTTTCTCAACTGAAGCTTCCTCTTCTCAGAGGGATTCTAGTTTGTGTCAAATTGACAAAAAAATAACTAGACAACATAATTAATATTCTGTCAATCACATCTCTTTTAAACCATAAAATTTCACTTCTTGTGTGTCTCCAATATATCATGTTGGTATTAATATCAGAATATAAAACAAAGTATAACTTTAAAAGTTCCACTGTCTTTGTAATTTCAACACTTTGAAAGTCCACATTTTAAAATGTAGTTATCTCTTCAAAAATCTAATGTCTCTCTAAACACACAAGTCTTCATAACTGTAGATTTATATATACATATGAGTGTTTGCTAAATATTTTCTTACTCCAAGAGGAAAGAACCAGCGCTCTGTCATAACCAAGATCCAGCAGTATAAAATATGTCCTCTACCCCAGTATACTACATTTCTTGGGTTGTACCATTCACCAACACACCATTTATCACACAGCTGACACTGACAAAAACTTCCCAGCAGAGGTACCTCGGTGCTGCTGGTCTCTGTGTTAAATAAACATAACCAATTCTTTGGTCCTAGCTGACCAGCTTCTATTGTTCCAATGAAGCACAAGTTTTACTTCCTTCAATTCTTAACACAAAATATTATATGAACAACCCTGATACAGTCTTTATTTCCCTCTGAAATTTCACAAGCAAACATCTATCATCTGCATTGTTCAACATTATCTCCCAAGTGCTCACAGAGCAGCCCATTAAGGACTTAAAGGATTTTTCACCCAACGTTACAAAGACTTTTGAGAATCTTCCAAAAATAAGGTCAGGTCTATGACAGCATTATTCTCTGAACCTGATACCAATTTCTTTCTTAAGTTATTATTGCTGAAATGAAAACTATGACCATAAGCAACTTGGAGAGGAAAGTTTTATTTTATCTTACATCTTATAGTCCTCCACAAAGTGAACAAGGATAGAAACTCAAAGCAGGAATCTGTAGGCAGAACTACAGAGTTACTATGGAGGCAAAACAGAAAAGTTCTATTACTGTCTTATCCTACCTGGCTTCCTCATTCTGCTTTTTTTTTACTCCCCAGGATCACCTGACTATGAATGCCACCACATAGAGTGGGCAAGACCTACCCACTTCAAAATTAATATTCAAAAAGACCATTCCTTGCCTACAGGGCAATATGATGGATTCAATTCCTAAATGAGGAAAATGCAGTGGACACAGGGTAACTGCTGCTGACCAAATCTGATCATGATATATCTATAACTCTTGACCTCAAATCCTTGATGATACAGTTTTTGTACAGTGGCACAACTACCCAGGAGTGGGGAAAGTCCTGAGAGTCAGTCTTCCTAAAACGGAGAATGATTAAGATTCAGTTGTGAAACTTGCTCTCTGTTCTACTCATTTCATGCTCCTGTAATTGCAGGAAGCAACAAAGACAGGGAAGAGATAAGACTTCCTTTGTGCTTTATCAGATTTTAAAAATAAAATATTCTCACGTATTGGGTGAATGGATGGTGTGTTGGACTATCTAGTTCTTGTCATATGGATGAGCAGCACAGATTTTAAAGTTGAGATAACAGTCTTAAGTATTTGGTAGAACAAAAAACAGAGGTGAATGAAGAACTCAGAGGTTGTTGAAAATTCTAGAAACACTATGGCAGTACAATGTGTAACATATCTTCATCCCCAGTTCATGTTGGTTGATGAAAACAATTGCACATTCCTTGGAAAAAGGTAGAGATAAATGGGATAGAGACTTGTCACTGTGTCTTTAAGAGTGTGTCAGTTTGAGAGCATGAACAAGAATGTTTGTTTACAGATTACTCTTTAATGATTAGTCTTCATTGTATATTTGTTTGGGTGTATATAGCTAGAATATTGTGAGACATGTTCTCGGTGTATCTCTGAGGATGTTTCCAGGGATTATGTTTTAATGTGGTTGGCACCATCCTGCAATCTAATATGAAGATGAAATAGAATGAAAATGGAGAAAGCTATTGGAACATCCATCAAGATATCCATTTTCCTGTAATTTGTGGGCTGTCATGTCCTTGACTGTGCTTCTCCACTATTCCATGCCTGAAAGGATAAATGAAAATTCTAAAACAAGGGACCAGAAATAGACCTTCTTTCCTTAAATTGTTTCTTTCAATCATTTGACCAAAGCAAAACAAGAATACAGATAGACAGATAGATGATAGATAGATAGATAGATAGATAGATAGATAGATAGATAGATAGATAGATAGATGACATATAGATTATAGATGTCTATAGATGATACATTGACATATATTGATATATCTTATCATGCATATATCATACATCACATTTATATATCTCTGATTACAAGTACAAAAGAATCATAACACATCAGCATGCTATGTTTTCAAGTACTTTGAGGCACAGAATGAAAGTCAACTGATTCTGTAGGCTATGAAGACTTTCATAAACTCAACTGTTGTATTCTCCATTTTTTCATCTCTAATAACATGTAATGTTTGCAGGAAAGTTTATTCCACATTGTACACCTTTTCCCTTTCAAGACCTATTAAATCTCTGCTCTATATAGACTATTCTGGATCTTTCTGTGAGTTTAGATGTCCCCAGTGTGTGCTTTTTGACTCTGAGATGATTTCTCATTATTTTCCTTATGATTGCTCTTCTTTTCTTTGAATCACACGAAGTTGTTTTACAAATATATTTTAAATATTATATACAGCTTGATACAATGAGGACTATTCACTTACCACACAAAACATGAAAAACTATCTGTACATTATATGTTGCTGAACTCTCAGAATAAGTCTCAGTGAAGAATGAACAAAAAAGTAGGACACTGAGAAGGGATCTAGAACATTGCTGATATTGGTGTCAGGATCCTTCCACTATTCTTTTGAGACTAGGTTTTTAACTGTACTTGGAACTCATTAGTTTAGCTAGTTGGCTGCCAATGATCTTCAAGGATTAACCTGTTTCTGCTCCTCAGTGCTAGAGTTACAGATACATGCTATTGTGCTAGTTTTTCTATGGGATCTAGGGATCCAAACTCAGGTTCTCATGCTTACATAACAGTCACTCTTCCAGCTAAATAATCCCCCTACCACCACCACCATTCTTCTTCTTAAATTTGTTTTTAAGAAATAAAACTCTTTTGATAACTAGTTGCAGTCCTAATCATGGAGCTCTTTTGAAATCCTGAAAATTCTTCCAGATGTATCCTTCTTTTCTCTTGTATCCTCAAAGCCCCAGATGATCCCAGAGTGGTTGCTTCTGTGCCAAACATAATCTTATGCCAGAGATGTACAGAGACAATTAGTAGGTAAATTGAGAATTTGTGCAGATTAAGGTGATATTAGACTTAACAGAATCATTTGGACTTAGAAGAGTGAGCCTGAAGATACATAGAATTCTTCTTTGTAATGATGTTTATGTTCCTGAAGCCTAGAGATTTTATAGCTAACATATTCTATGGACAGAAACATTATCCATAATATCTTCTGAAGGGAAAACTAGAGCTAAGAAATCACAAATAATTGGGATAAGAACATCTAGGTTAATCTAATTAGAAAAGTCTCTGTTCCATAGTTCTGAGTGTTGTCAGACAACAAGAAAACTGCACTAAAAATGGGAAAAGTTGTTTTTGACATGGAACTTTAATCCTGCTTAATAATGTATTCAATCTAGAAGCACTGAGTAAGACTGCTGTCTTCCCAACTGTCCTTTTTGTGCTCCAAATATGACAGTCCAGCAAATACCACTGGATTCATAAAATAAGAGCAGTTTTTCCTCTTTTTATCTGTGACTGTAGACACTATTACTACACTACTGACTCAAGAGAGAATTTGCTTTAAAATTTGAAAAAAAATCTCACTGTGTATGTCTTAGTCTGTCTGTGCATCTGTCTGTATCTCTACATGTCTCTATCTCACTCTGTCTCCATCTGTCTCTGTGTGAGTGTTTCTCAAACAATAAACAAAGCCAATAAACATAGTGTAATTTCATTCAGCTATAAAGAAACAAGAAATATGCTGGAAAAATGATAAACCTTTATCTGAGAAGTATTTTTAACTATGAAAACTCAGAAATACAAAGAAAAATACTCATATTTTCTCTCATATGCAGGCTGTAGTTTAATTTAAATGTGTTTGTCATGAATTGGCTACTCATGTTCTTTGTGATATTATAATGGTACCTAAAGTTGACCAGTGAGCCAATCCTAGGCTCAGAGGTATCAAACTCCATCATTAGTCTCTGTTGAATATATCTACATTCAGAAATTATAGGCAGTACTACATTTCCTTACATAGTTGATTGAGTCTGCTCTTTTGCCCTTTTACATTTTAGCTTGTCACATCAAGTTCTTCTGCTCACTACCACTACTTTCTAGACAGTCATCTATTCTGGCAGGTTACATCCAGGCTCCCTGTCTTGTGGTCCTCTTATCAGGCACCCATGGAAGCTGAGTTTTTAAAAGTAAATAATTTTTCCCTTGATACATGACTAAGTTGGTGCCCAGTTAGTCATACTTTTAGCTCCTTCCTAATGCTGTTCCCTGAGTATATTATAAAATAACTGTGGATAATCTGAGCAGCCAGTGATCAACAGTCATCTAGCTCAAGTGCTCCCTCATCTCTAACACAACTTTCTTCAAGAGTCAGATAATGCCCAATGAGAAACCTAATGAAACAGGGTCTCCTTCTGCTCTGCATAGGAATTGGTAAATGCTTAGATGTTGGTTTGATGATAGTTACATTATCAGATGAGGGTAAACCTTGCTGTATTTTTAATCAGGACTTTCATTCCCCTCATGTGCTTATCCTATTCTTCAAAGTAAACTTATGAATAATACAATCTAGTGTGATATAAAAGAAGGTTCCATATCTGGCTACCTGATTTCTTCCAATTTTTATTTTCCTGGATTCTTCCCAAATCCTGTCCTCCACTGAAAATGTCAGATCATAAATTTTCTACTCTCTGAACTATGATCTAAGAGGGGAGTAAAGAATAAAAAAGTTATCTTCAACCTGAGGTGTCTCTGTAATCATTCCTGGGAATTTAGCTCAAGTTCTAGAAATGTAAGATGTTCTGTGCTCTCTACTCTACATGTGGTCACTGTAGTAAACCACAAGATAATCCCAGGGCTGGTGGCTCTATACAGAGTGTTTAGTGCTTCTGACTGCCAGTCTGTTGTTCCCTTGTCACTAGCAGCTGAGAACTGCGTAGTTCTCTGCTTCCTCTTGTTTGTCTGTGGGTTGGAACATGTCTGTGAGGTCATTTTTAAGTCTCTGCTTTTTTTTGTACTGTGGCAAAATGTTTCTTTTCTCCTTTAAACACGGTCTCACTTTTTTCTGATAGCCTTCCCTCTGTGTAGATATTGTAGTTCCTATAGAAACAGGATCTGTGTTCATGAACTGGTAAGAACATTATGTCATCCATAGAGTTTTGATTGGGCCATAAAACTGTAAGAGTATTCAGTAATCCAGTGAAAGCTGTTAGACTTCCCTTGTTCAGAGGTCAATCTACCCTTTCCTTAAAAACTTCAAATGAGGGCCATGTTTGATACTCAGGCCCTCTGTAATGATTTTTGTTTGTCTTTGTTTCATATTTTGTGCATATGTGTGAGTTTGTCTGCATATATGTACCTGTACCACATGCATGCCTGCTGCTAAATTATCCAGAAGAAGGACTGAGATTCCATGGAACTGCAGTTATAAATGATTGTGAGCTGACAAATGGGTTTGGGGAACTGAACCTGAACAGTGAGTGCCTTAAATATTAAGCCTTCTCTCCTGCACAGATCTGGAAATTATAATAAGAAAGGGATATTTAGGTAACAGATTTTCCACCATTTTATTCATGATTTCTTTATGAGTATCCATAGCCACAACTATTTCTTCGGGGTACAAAAGGTCTAATTTACTGAGTCTAAACATGCCACTCCTCATGCTTTCTTCTCCTTTACTATACTAATACTATTCTAACTTTGGTCTCAGCTCAGATGCCAATGTCCTGTAAACTACCCCTGGTCTACAAAGCTCCCCACTAAGCTCTTCATGTCCCACTGCTGTACCCATCTCTGGACATCTGCCGCAGTGAATTCTAATCCCCTGACATTCCAAGGTACCTGGTCTGTAATAGCTGACTTTATATTCATCTTCACCCACCCTGGTATTTATCACAGAAACTGGAACCCAGCAGGAGTTTGCATGTGCTCTGTATCTTCTGCCTGAGATGGATAGTCTACTGTATGTATCACTGCCTAGAACAGTGGTTCTCAATCTGTGGGTCAACACTTCTTTGGTGTTGTATATCAGATGCCTTACATATCAGATTTTTTCACTGTGATTTATAACAGTAGGAAAACAACACTTATTAAGAAGCAACAAAACTAATTTTGTGGTTGGGGATCACAACAGTATGAGGACCTGTAATAAAGGGTCACAGTTTTAGAAATGTTAAATGTGACTGCTCTAGAACCTCAAGCTCTACACCAAGCTCTACAATAAGGTATTAAGGCAACAGTGTATATACAGTCCCATGTATACAAGAGAAGAACACACATTCAGCTCTTGTTGGATGAAGCATCATCTACTAGGTCTATTCATGTTGTTGTGATCTCTTGTCTCCAGTAATGTGGATTGAACCTGGGCCTCATGAATGCTAGGCAACTGCATCACTGCTGAGTTATGTCTCCTACCTTCCTTTAACTTTTTATTTTGAAATACAGTCACTTAATGTCCCAGATGAACATTGACCTTGCTCTGCAATCCAGGCAGCCTTTGAAGTTTCAGTTCTTCTGCCTGGTCCTCTCAAGTAGTGGAATTACAGGGCTGTGCCACCAGACCTGACTTATAGTGTTATACACATTTTGTTACTTAATTGCCTTTGGTGTAACTGCTCTTAAGGGTGATGTTTGGGTCTCTCCAACTATACTTGAATTATACACTTTGTAGTGTGGAATGTCTTTGTGTATGCTGTGAATAGCATTGTATAATGGAATTGTTTGTTTGTGTCTGTGGCAGAACATCTTAGAAAATCCAAGCATATATATAGGGTAAAGAGGGTAGAATCATGAGAGACACTGCAAGGTGTCACCAAGAGAGCAAGATGTAAAAGTACAGGTAAGCCACATGGTGAAACATAAATAAGTAGAAATGGGTTAAGATGTGAGAATGAGCTAGCAATAAAACAAATAGACCAAACAGCTTATAATTTATATAACTCTTTGTGAGATTATTTGGAACATGTGATCCAGATCTTCTGGCTAGGCTAAGCCAGAAACTCTTACCACGATTTTGTATTTTAATTTGTCTGGTTTTGATTTACTTATTTTCAAGTCAATTAGAATCATGTACATGTATAATTGTCACATAATCTAAAGGGATTAAAATTATATAATTCATCTTGTGCTTTCTAGCTTTACCTTAGTAGGACAGGAAACATTTTAACCAGTAGCCTAGCAGTAGAGATGTTCTGCTCAACAGCACTACATGCCAGTCAGCCTTGTCTTGCTTTAAAACGTACTCCTATAGATGGCAGCAGCAGTGAGATGTGCTGCCATCTGCTTGCTCATATTTGAGGGGTGGCCGTGGTCCATTGGCAAGATGGCTGAAGTTAAGATCTCTGAGTCAACGCTTCTCTAAGTTCTGCTCAGCTCTGCAACTCCCCTAAGTTTGCAGGGTACTGTTTCAGGATGTATAATACAAGAACGGGCTCAGGTATGCTGTTGCTGTTTTCAGCACAGTATACACTGGTCTAGCTAAAGTGGACTAGTCAACAGAAGAAACTGGCTATACTCTTGGCACAGGAATTTCATGTGCATGTCTGATTTTAAGGATCATCTCTCTGTAATAAGGATACAGAAAGAGAGCTGACATTTTTAAATATAAAATTTGCTCTAGATTGTAAAGTTGTATTATTATCATTATTTAAATATTTCATACAAGAGTAATTTCCAACATAAAACAAAGGATGAATATGAGTGGCTATTCCAGGGCCATCTGGGAAACTCCAATGATAACTAGACACTTTAATTTTCACTTAAAAATATTTTTTTAAAAAATTAATGTTTATGCAGATTTGTCTATATCCCATATATGTGTGGATGTCTGAGAAGGGTGTCAGTTCCACTGGAGCTGGAGAGACAGGCAGTTGTTAGCCAGCCAACTGTGTGTGCTGGGAACTGAACTCTGGTCCTCTGAAGAGAACAAGCATTGTTAACTGCTGAGCTGGATGCTATTCCCTTAATTTTATCTTTTAAGTGATTAGTCACATCATTAGGAGATTAACTCAACAGCGTATCCAAAATATTGTCCATTGTGAACATACGGTATTGGTCCCTAGCATGTAAGACTAAATAAACACATGCATATTGATCAACTTGGTGTGTCTAGCAGACTAAAATATGAAAACTAGTTGATACATTCAACTAGGTTAAATGTTTTTACTTGTTAAATATCTATCAAAATTTTAGGTTTAAAAGGAAAGCTGTTCGACATAATAAAAGCCATTTATGAAAGTAAGCCCACAGCTAGCATCAGCATCAGCAAAAAGAAGCAGAAAAGTGCACACGAGCATTCTTGCCTCAGTTCAGACCTTAGATGTCAGCAGTCTGACTGGCATGAAAACAGATGTAACCTGAGACAGGGCTCAGGGAAGAAAGCTTTTGCAGCACAAGCCTGAGGGCAGAGTTCAGGCCCCGGCACCTGTGGAAATGATGGGAGGGCATGGGGGCCTGCCTGTATTCCAGGAAGAATTTGGGAGGTGAACACAGAGACCCCAGGAGAAGCAGACCAGCTTGACTAAGAGAGTCAGCAACTCTCTGGGTTCAATTGAGAAATCCAATCTTAATTAACAAGATGGAGAATAAGTTACCTTGGGTTTCAAATGTACACACACACACACACAGAGACAGACACACAGACACCACATGTACATACAGAGGAGAAAACAATGAAAAAGAAACGCAAAAAGAGGATAGACAGTATCTTCAACAAAAAGCAACACACAAACACCTAGACAAGACCTATATTTCTACTTGTAAATGAATAGAAATTGCACATAGATGAAAGATTAAAGTTCTACATGTGAGGAATTGAAACTCCAAGATTTCTAGTAGAAAATGTAGAAAGAAAGTATGTAGGTTATGAAGACTTTACCATATAGTTGATATAATCAAGATGCAGGACATCATGCTGCAGTACAATTAAGAGCTCAAATAAAGAAATGATGAGAGGTAAGAGGGGACATGGGGGAGTTAGAGGGGATTGGGAATTAAGGAGAGAGGGGGAGACTGCTGTAGTCAGAATAAATGAATGAATGAATGAATGAATAAGTGAATGAATGAATGAATGAATGACACATTTGACTCTGGGAACTTGGATGAGGCCATGACTCTACTTGGATCCATTGGGTGAACATCAGTGAAATATCAATACAACTCAAAGAATGAATAAAACTCCATCAGTCTGAGAGACAAGAAGGTTCTAAACATGGTATCTAGTCTAGAATGAACACTAACATCCATGAACAGTGAGTCCAGAGAAGATTAGTGGCTGGTACAGGAGGAATATAGGCCAGAAGGAGAGGAGAGTGTGAGAAGGTAAGTCTTCCGGGGCCAGCAGAGGCCAGGGCCAGGTGGATGGGCCTGGTTAGCACTTCTCTTTTTTTTCTCATTTGCTTGTAATCTCCAGACTGTTCTGTCTACAGTATGACTGTCCTCAGTTTGTGAAATATGTGTTGTCACTTACTTAGCTAGGAAGAGAATCAAAGAGCCCTTTACAGTGGAAGTCTGTGGCACTAGTCACTTCCCCCTGGACAATAAGCCAGGAAAGCCTCTTGTTCCATTCAAGAAGGCTGGAGGAGCACGGGCTAGGTGGCGCTGAGGATGTGGAAACTGTCCCTTTCTCAATGGGTGTGACAGACACTGAGAATCAAGGTTATCCCAAGTGAGATAGGCACAAATAAGCCTTCAGGGAGAAAGCAAGATGCAGAGCTGAGGGCATCGTTGCCTTCCATATTTTTATTTTGTTCGATTATGGGGGCAGGCAAGTTACATTTACCCAGGAGCCTCACAATTTCAGAGAACTTGCAGAGCCTTTGAAATCACTAACCAAGATATAAAAACACAAGAAATAGAGTAAAACTCTAGACTTTAAGGATTATTCATGGACATGGTTACTTCCTAAAATCTATTAGGAATTGTTAGCACTCTGGGCTCTGAATTTATACCTTTACTGATTAAAATGGTTGCTTTCAGAACTGGCAGAAGCCCCACATTCTGGGACCCCCTCAGAAAACAAACAAACCTTGGAAATAGAGATTTACAGAATCCAAACAAATGGCAAATCAGGGGTGGGGGCAATCTTTAAAATGGTATGGACGTTTTATGGACTTTTTACTGATCTTGACCCCAGACCTTGTTTTGTGTACATTTGTACTAACAAACCCATGTACTTGAAGAAGTGGAAGGGACTCATACCTGTTTCATCCAACTCAGAATGTAAACAGAAATGCAACAGAGAGTTTTTACAAAACTCATGAGAGATGAAAGAGACACAGCTCTCTGCAAGGAGAGATTACTCACTGAGACTATACAATAAGTCAAGGTGGAGATGACTTCTTGGAGAATAAATGGAATCAATACTCAGTGAAAGTGACAAGCTGCCACAGACCCAAGAGAACTTTGGAAGCCATGGAAGTTCCTGGGGGGCAAACTACTTGAAAAGGATATGACCTTATGCTTTCACTTTTGACTGAGCTCCATCCTGTGAGACAAGACAAGGGTCACTACCCCAGCTGCTACATTGCTTATGCTCCAGGACAGAGTTCCTCCTGTGGCTCTTACAGAGCTTCCAGAAAGAAGCAGAAGACCTGGTCTCTGCTTTAAGGATGCATGGACTTCTTAGGTCCAATAGGAGAACACCAAGAAGGGGTTAACCAAGCTCAAATTGAAACCTTAGCCCCTTCCAGTTGATAGTATCCAGTGCTGAGGCCATTTACTGTTCAGATTCTGAAACACAAGCTAGAGGACTTAATGTTGGTTCTACCTTGAACTTTTTTCCTGACTCTAATAAATCCTTTAGTCCTCAAAAGAAGAACTCTCCAACCCAGCCAATACCAGCTCTAAGAGAATTTAGGAACCTAGCCATTTGGAGAGCCTTTGGAGACCACTTTCAACCAAGAATCCTTTCCTTTTAATCTGGTCTACTGTGGAAACAGCTCACGCACCCACTGCTTGTGGTCACATTATTTATTATCACATTTTTGATAACTTAGGTGGATTGTCACAAGAATCACACATAACATGATCCCTTTTCCGCCCACACTTAAACTTTCAGTTTGTTCCCAAGCAGAATAGCAGATTCTGATGCTTGATTGATCTAACAGGGCCCAGGTGGCATTTCAAAGTCCCACAGCCCTTTTCTCTGTCCACAGCTCATTTGCCTTGTGTCTTTTGGCTCTTGGCTGTGTGGGTGCTGGATGGGAGGGAAGGAACTTCAAACGCTGAAGCTTGTTGAGAATGAAATTGGCAGGATATGGACAGAAGGGAGGACCTGCAAAACCAAGGCAGGCACTCAGGCAAAGTTGTTTATTGGAACAGGAATATCTTTTTCTGGGAAGCTATTGCAGTAGCTTTCATTACAGCAGGAAAAGACATTTTTCTCCAACTTGATGAAGCGCACATACTCCACACATCTTCTCGGGCAGCTCAAGACAGAATGTTTGTACAGATATTCTGAAGAGAGAAGGGTAGTGACATAGATATGCAGGTTAAAGCATTGATTGGAAATGTTAAGTTGTCCCTCCCTCCCCTTTGAGCTTGAAACTGAGGACTCCTCCACATAGGGAAAGTCTCTTCCCAAGATGACTTGTTTCCACACCCAGCACAAGCATACAGTATCACAGAAGTGATGTAGCAGACTCGTCTGTTAGCTTCAGTCACTGAAGATAAGAAATGGTTGGGAATTTGGAGGCCACCTATTAAACCAAATCATTCTATATATGGGAACCTTAAACACAGGATAGAAGGAACACATCCAAGACCACCAGCTAAGTCAGTACCAATGCTGATGGACCAATAAGGTATGATTCCAGATGTAGTTAGTATTCTTCTCCTTCCTTATCCAAGTTATCAAGTCAGTCTCCTACCCCTCCCCTCCTATTGCCTTTCCCTCACCTCCAGTTTTGCTTTGAACATATACTTCTTTGGTTTGGCATGCAAAGTCAGGATATCTGGGTCGACAGCTCCCCAAGCTCTTTCTGCAGGTCGTGCCAAAATATTCATCACAAGAAGTGCAAAAACTAAATTTTCCTACAGAGCATAGATATTGTATCAGAATGATGGGGAAGGCATTTCTGGTGGGGGAAGATTGAGAGAGAAGATTAGGATCTAGTGGGGACAAGGGAAAAGGAGATCTTACTTTAGTTACTTGTCAAGAACTCTACCTCAGTTAAGAGAAATCTTGTGCTTCTCTAGTAATGTTTATCACATTCTCCATCAAAGAACCTTCTTATTATAATCCCAAGAACTAGATTCTGTTGGAGTTACTGGACAGCAGGGTCATGAGGAAAAGCTTCCAATGTGAAGCTCAGGACACCATATCCAGACCCCAGAGCCCTGCTCCCTTCTTGTCCCCTCCATGACACTCACTCATTACAGGAGACTGACACAAAACCAGGACTCCTGGGAACAAGAGGAAGAGGATCCAGTCCATGTGTTTGGGCAAAAGAATAAAGTCAAGAGGGATGAGGCGTGCAGTCAGTGTCCAGCAAATGCTAAGGAGCTGTGTCCTTGACAGATTGTGAGATGGGGCAAAAGCTGACCTTTCCCTTGGCTTCTCACTCTGTTATATCCTGAGCTGTGATCAATGTGGCCTGTTTATTGCTGCTGGTAGGCTGTGCCTCTGCAGAGTGGGTGTTCTGCTTCCTCTCCCAACTGAGCCAGTCTGGGGTGTTAATAGGAAAATAACATTGGCAAAAGACAACTACAGTTATGGGGGATGCACGATAGCTTTACCTCACAGGCTTGCAATCGCATAGCACATATAGAGTGTAGTTGATTCCCCATCCAAATACATATCATATAACATTAAGCTGAAGAAAGGGGACCCCATTAGGGTGAGGACCAAGTTTACTTCCGAGTTTCCGTATTTTGGCAGGAGATTATGCATCAGAAGCCGCTCACAGGATAGGAAATGTGAATGTGCCAAGTGGAGACAATTCAGTTTTATCTGGGTAAACAGAAATAACAAAGCTATATTATTATTCAGGCTATTTTTCTTTTTAATATTCCTTCCTTTTCTTTCTCTCTCACTTCTGACAACCCACTGATTAATCTCACATACTTTTTCTCATGTCTTTTGATCAAGTTGTTTTGGGAATGTTTCTAATGATATAGTCCAAGAATAAGCCTCAAGGTTTAGCCTGGATAAAGCAGGCTGCTTTTGCTAGCGGTCTAGTGACTTCCCTTGCCCCATTTCAAACATCTCCACTCCTCTGTGGGCAAATTTAAAACTCCAGATAAGAAGTCTATTTTGATCCCTACGGGTTTTTTAGAATCTAATTCCTCCTTTCCAAATGGTTCACAATATTGTTCATCTACAGGGACACAAATCTACTCAAGGAAGGAAAAGTCACAGCTTTGTATGACTGGTGTACAGATGGGCTGTGATGTCAGGAACTTTAAAACTTGTCTGAGTGGAATTAAAAAGAATAGCTTTCTTTACTGAAAGGAAGATTGTGTAAAACCCTAGAAGTCAGAGGCCACACCATAGATCACATTTTTTCTTTATAATGTCTTTATTCTTAAGTGTTGACCCCATAAAATAAGTTAAGAAGAAATAGTTTCTGTTTAATATGTGTGTTTTTATTTGTGTGTGTGTGTGTGTGTGTGTGTGTGTGTGTGTGTGTGTGTGTGTGTGTGTGTGTATTCTTGGAGGCCAGTAAAGAGTGATGGATCCTTTCCAGCTGGAGTCAGAGAATTTCTCAACTGCCTGATATGATGCTTGGATGTGAATTCTTATCCTCTAAGCAATATTCCAGCCCAAAGAAAATTTTTATAAAATTGATGTTATTTCTACCCAAAAAAAATATTGGTAGAGTTCACCAAGAAAGCTATCTTTTCTCTCATTGTAGTAATTATAGTGGCAAAACCAATATGCTCAGTAATATTTATTGACTCTTCATGAACTTTGATCATTAGAGTCTTTAGGAACTATCATCACTTGTAATAAGCATGAATAACTGCCATACATCGGCCTTCTAGATATAAAATTTCATTTTGGAACTAGAAACTCTTGGATATAGAATGGACTTCAAAACAATGTGTATTACCTGTTAGGTCACAAACCCTCTAGCTTCCTTTCTCTGTCTCCCAAACACATAGGTCTCAGTCCCTGCAGCATCTCCCTATAGCAAGAGGTTTCTGGCCCGGACTTTCGGGCCTACCCTCAAGGTTTGGACCCACAGACCCACAGTCCCACAGAGACTCATAGACACTTACATTAATTTTAGGCTGATCTGCCTAAGGCCCAGGCATATAACTTGCTAACTCTTTACCCTTAAACTAACCCATGACTCTTATCCTGTTCAGCCATGGGGCTCAGTACCTTTTCTCAGAGCAGCATAGTTGTCCTCTGCATCTTCTGGCTTGTCTGTCAACTCTGGAGTCTCTGTGGCATCTCTGCTCTGTTCTTCCTGTTCCCAGAGTTTTCTTAGTCTGGTAGCCCCAGCCACACTTCCTGTCTGCCTTTGACCAATCAACACTTTTTATTAAACTCACAGGTGGGACAATTATTTACAATGTAACTATCATAAATCCATTACATCTCCCTCTTCTGAAAAAGTTGATAAGCAAGTCTGCACTAACTAGATACCTCTCTGCATTTTCTTCCTCCATCTTGCAGCTGCAGCCTGACCCCTACTGCCCAGAAATAAGACAACTTTTGTTACATTTATCACTGCACAGGTCTAGTACGGCCAATCCTGTCTGTACCATAACCAACCTCTAGACTGCTAGATCTACTCCCACACTCTGGGCTTGGACAAGGATACCTGTCTTATACCAGTCCAATATCCTCTGTCCAGGTGACTTTCGTCTACTAAGTCATTTCAAAACCTAAGTTCAACTGGCCTGTAAATCCTCCCTTCTTCTCTAGTTGGCTTTATTCATATAGACAAAGAACTAACAAGTTCACTTACACAAATCTCATTGTAAAATACAAATATATGAAGGATTAAGACATCTCACTTCTAGAACCTAACAATCCTATATAAATGTTTGTCAATGATAATCACCTATATGAACCCTAGGACACTGAATGTAAAGGAAAAATCATAAACTTCATCAAAAAATTGGAGTACTTTAAAGAAGGCACAAATAAAAAGTTCAAAGAAATTAAGGAAAGGGGGCTTAAGGACAATAAATGCCAGAGTGATGCCCAAGAAAATACAAACACAGTCTGAAGGAAGTGATGAAGACAATCCAGGATCAGAAAAGTAAAGTCAAGGATAAGAAGGGTCCCACAAGCCATTGAAAGAGTTGGAGACAACCTCTGATCCCACTGTTAGAACTCCCACAAGAGGAACACGTTACACAACTGTAACATATATGAGGAGTATCTAGGTCAGTCTCATGCAGGCTCCCTTGATGTCAGTTCAGTATCTTCCAGTCCCTATGAACACAGGTTAGTTGATTGTGTGAGGGTTCCAATGGTGTCTTTAACCCTTTGGCTTCTAAACTTCTTTCTCCTCCTCCCCCGCAGGATTTCCAAACTTTACTAAATTAAACAGCTACTTATTGAATAATGAATGAGTCAAAGAAAAAATTTTTAAAAATTCTGAAAGTAAATGAAAATTAATGTATGATACAACAAATTTCTGAGACATATGGAAAGCATTCCTAGGAGGGAAATTTAAAACCCTAAATGCCTACATTAGAAAAATCAGAAGACAATAGACAAATAAATCATAAATGACTTAGGAAAATTTAGAAGATCAAGAACAAATCAAACCTGAACCCAGTTGATACCAAGTAATAATAATAATAATAATCAGGGCACAAATCAATGAACTAGAAACAAAGACAACAGTATGAAGAATCAGGGAACTTAAAATCTTGATTCTTTGAGAAGCTAAACAATATTGACAGACTCTTGGCCAACTAATTAGAAGGAAAAAGGAGCCAAATTTAGCAGAAGCAGAAATGTACCAGGAACCATCACAACAGACACCAAAGAAATTCAGAATATTATAATGGAATATTTATTTTCAAATAATTATTACATTTAATACGCAAACTGCAGTTATTGTTCTAAGATCTGATCGTCTAGGATATACAGTAGAAAATAAGTTACAAGAAATCTAAACAAAAACTAAACAGTATTTATATTTGATTTTTGCATAAAACATAAACAGTAGTAATTAAGCTGATAAAATCCAATGAAAATAACCAGAGCAGGTATCTAAAAACATTTATATATACATAAAATATTCCAATTCTCTTCATTAAAGCAACAAAATTGTATATTTGAAATACAAAGAAAATGCATATACACCATCTAGTGGTAAATGAGAGGGCGAGCACCAAGGCACAGTATAAAGCAGATTAAAGCAAGTCAGGGAAGGGAAACAAGAAACCCAAAGATCATAACAAAGAATAGGCTTCAGTTGAAGTCAGTAACTATCAGAAAAGAACTTATGGTCTGCATTACAGTGAATATCGGTAATTAACTCCTGAGCCATAACAAACACAGAGAAAATGTACTTTAACTAAATCTCTGTCTCTAGATGCATTCCTATATAATGGACATTATAAACAAAGATATAGCTAAATTCTATAGCCTCGGTTACTAATAATTTTAGAGTTTAACCCTTTATATTGACACAGCTAAATGAGAATGAGAGACAATGCTGGAAGGGACTGGTATAGAAGAGCAGTCAAATACGCAGACACATTTTACAGACACACTTTTAACAGGCTTTTCATAAAGCATGAAATAAATTATTAGAGTTATAAAATTATTATAATAATATAACTCTATATTTTTAAGATACTTGTCAGCTATCCTAAAAGTTGACATGAGAATTAGAACTTGAGCAAGAATTCTTGCCAAGTGAGAGGAGATAACAGCAATAATTAAAACTAAAAACTTTAGTTACAAAACTCAAGAACAGCATATAAGACCTGATCCCTCAAAGTATATATTAGTCACTTTTATTGCTTGTTTGTTGTGCCCCTAAGGAAAAGAGCAAAAATTAATACGTTAATGTAGTTTATAAAATGCAAAACTGTGTTTAAAGAATAAAAATAAGCAGAACATAAACACTGGAGTTCTATTTAGTTATTAAAACAAAAATAATATATAAATAATCAAAAGGCAAGGATGGGATTTCACTTTACATAGGTTCATAACTAGGCTGTACAAAGAGAGCTACATAAACATGAACTACAACCGATATCGGGGGTTCAGTGGTTCAGAGTGTTTTCCATTTTTCTGGAGAATCTGAGGTCACAGAACCAATGTTAACTAATATTGTCTGTAACTCCAGTTTCAAGGTTTGTGAATCCCTCTTCACTTAATCCCCAAGCTACCTGCACTCAGAAACCACACATTCACACATGCACACAAAAAATTACAAAAGTTAAAAAAAAAAAAGTTCAAAGATTATTATCACAATATTTGTCTAAGTTTATCATGTTTGTGCTTGTGAGTTTAAATTTTCCTGTGGAGATCTTTTCATGGTATCATACCATGATATATAAAAAAGAATGAACCCATTGTTGTTTCCTGTTAACATTCACAGGCTTTTCTCACAAATCTAATTCCACATTGCAAATTCTGTACAATACTACTAGATAAGAATTCAGTAATCTATATAAGTGAATATATAGGCAGTTTTTAAGATTTTTAATTACCATGGCCAATTTTATTTGTGTTCTGTGTTACACTGGTCCTTCTATAATGAGATACAATTCTGATGGCTATTGTGTGATTAGGTGAAGAAAATAGCATTATTTCATATTTATTTATTTAAACATACATATAATCTTGGAAACTTTTGATGAAATGTCTGAATACCATCCATTTAACTGATAACCTTTTGAACTTTACCACCAGATTCAGAAATTGCCATAGGAAAAGATGCCAGAGAGACCAGCGGAGAATCCAGCAGATGCAGAGAACAACTATGCTGCTCTGAGAAAAGTAAACTTTTTGTCTTGCTCAGCTAGTAGCTCTAGGATACTGAGGTCTGGTTTTCACACATGAAGAGAAGGCAGCTGTAGCCTTGGGGAAGGAGCAGTAAAATTGATTGGCAGCCATGTGGCTGCTTCCATCTTAATGAGGTTATCAGCCAAGAAAGAAGAAAATCACATGGTTACTATATAAAAACATCTATTTTATGGACAACTAGAGACACCAAAGCCTCCCTACAAGTCCACAACTGACTAAGAGGTGAGTGGCATGTCGACGCTCAGGCCAAGCAGAGACTGGTCTTTGAACCTGGACTTGGAGACACAGATCCCAGTACTCCAACCATACCCAGCTTCACTGTAAAGCAAAGAAAGCTCAATTCCCAACAAAACACAGCTAGCGGGACATCCCACAAGCCAAACCATGCCCAAACTGCAATTTGTGTCATCACATACCAATAACTGGAGACCTCAAAGCCTCCTGGTCCATAGCTGACTAAGAGCCAACTAAGAGCCAACTAAGACTCTACCAAGAACAACCCATGTGACAACTGGAGAGACACAGCTCCTTGGCCTACAGCCAATTGAGAGCCAAATAAGAGCAGACCCTGAAATTACTGGAGACACTCGGGCCCCAGGCTCACAACTGACTAAGAGCTAACCAAGAGCTGACTAAGAGTGAACTAAGGAAGCAATGGGTAGACACTAGTGCAAGAATACATATAACAATATAAAAACAACAAGACACCACCAGAAAAAGCTGGTAGTTATATAACAGCAAGATCTGAGCATATCAATGAAGAGGAAAGAGAAGGAAATGACCTTAAAAACAATTTTATGAAGATAATAGAAGCATTAAAAGGGGATATAAAAAACACTCTTAAATAGAAGAAAATACAAACAAAAAATTGGAAGAGATGAACAAATCCCTGAAAGAAAATAAAGAAAAAAAAACAAACAGGTGGAAGAAACATTCCAGGAATTAAAAGTTAAAATAGAAGCAATAAAGAAGGCACAAACCGAGGCAAAGCTGGAAATAGAAAACCTGAAGAAACAAACCAGATCTACAGATGCAAGCATAACCAACAGAATGCAAGAGATGGAAGAGAGAAGCTCTGGAGTAGATGATTCCATAGTGGAAATATATAGGTAAGCTAAAGCCAAAATAGTCATAACACAAAATATCCAGGAAATCTCGGACACCATGAAAATACCAAACCTTAGAATAATTGGAATCAAAGAAGGAGCAGAATACCAGCTCAAAGGGACAGAAGATATATTTAACAATATCATAGAAGAAAAGTTTCCCAACTGAAAGAAAGGGCTATAAAGATGCAAGAAGCTTAAAGAACACCAAATAGACTAGACTACTCAAAACAAACAAACAACAAAAAAAACTCTGCTCACCACATAACAATCAAGACACTAAACACAGAGAACAAAGAAAAAGTAACAAGAGCTGAAAAGGGAAAAAGGCCAAGTTACCTATAAAGGCAGACCTATAAGAATAACACCACATTACTCAATGGAAACAATGAAAAATGAAGGTTCTAGTCAGATGTTATACAGACACTAAAAGAGCATGATGCCAACCCAGACTACTATACCCAGCAAACCTATCAATCACCATAGACGGAGTAAGCAAGATATTTTATGACAAAACCAGATTTAAACAATACCCATCCACAAATCCAGTCCTACAGAAAGCACTAGAGGGAAAACTCCAACTGAAGGAAACCAGATATACCCATGAAACCACAAGCAATTGATCATCCCACTGAAGAAAAACCCAGAGAAGGAAAACACACACACGCTTCCACCAAAAAAGTAATAGGAAATTGTGGGGGTATAATAAAATATTTGGAGATATCAGAGGGATCTACCCACAGTCAGTCTAGGAGAATAAGACAGTGGTAACCCACACCTCAAGGTAGTATACTTACTCAGTTCATCTAAAAATGTAATACAAGTTGATAGTCCATGAAAGTTTTTATTACCAATTAATTAGAATATAAAGCAATGCAAGTTAGTAGTTAGACATTACATTCAAACATTGTCATATTAGATATGTTTTCAAGATCAAAAAATATTTTAGATGAATAGGTCTTCTTCAAACACTTCAGAGATCTACAGAATACTGCATTTGAAATATTTTAAGAACTTAGACTTTTCTGGACAGTGAGACAGGTCTGCTCCTGGCAGCACCAATATACTTCAAGAGAAAAAATGGGCATTGAAGAAATTCCATATGGAGTCTACCTTCTCTGTGGCAACAATTAGCCATTGGACAAGAATCTGTTCTTGTATGGACTGCTTGACAGTATGATGTTTAAAGTGGACATGCAAGTTCCCTAGGAAAGTGACCTCTGAACTTTGACAGAACAAGCTGAGATGGTCCTTCAGGTCCCTACTTTTCAGAGAAAACTGTCAGATATTCTTCAGAACACAAGGAGAAGTGACTGATGAACTATACCAGAATAGGAAAAGCAGATTTCCTGCCTCACTGAAATGAAAAGAGACTCTGGGCCTCTAGGCTGAAGATGGATGCCCCAACTTTATAAAGGAACTTTGGGTGACTGCTCAGACAGATAGGTGTCATCTCTGTCATTTCTAGTTTTTGGAAGTTGTTTGCACTTCCTGTTCATTTGGGTAAATATTATTTCCTTCTTGGGTCTCTGAGGTAATTGAAGATAGTTATAGTTATAATTATAGTTTTCTAGTGACAGTTTTAGAAAAGAAACTTTGAAATTAAAGTGTATAAGTTTAAGAGCTACCAAAATAATAGTTTTTTGTTAGTAATACAAGTTAGAAAGAAAGTTAATTAGGGATAATCCTTTGGACTCATAAAAATAGGATAATTAACAAAATATGTTCTTTGAACTGTCAATTGTTAATGGACTGGACATTACTCATTTACTTTTGTATATATTGTATATAATTATTGTACCTATATTGTTTTTCTTATGTTAGCTATGACCTTCTTTTTTTAAATTTGACACAAAGAAGATATGTGGAGATATAATAAAACATTCAGAGATATCAGAGGGATCTACCTACCCACAGTCAGTCTAGGAGGATCAGACAGTGGTAACCCGTGCCTTTAAACCCAGTACAGGGATTTTCTGGGAGTGGTGACCTATGCCCTTAATCCAATCTGAGCTTGAGGTCATCTTAGTTTGCAGAAGGAGTTCCAGACTCCCAGGCAGGCAGTGGTGGTGCCATGCCTTAACTCAGTGAAGAAAGTATTGAAAGTATTTAAGGCAGACATAGAAAGACAGAAGAGGCAGAAGAATCAGGAGGAGCAAGGCTGAGGAAGCTGGAAGACAGCTGGGTGAGATCTGACTGTGGTGTTTCCTCTCTGTGGTGTTTATTTTCCCTGAAATCTGGCTCTGAGTTTTCTTTATTCATGTAACAGGAAATAATAATCATTGGTAACTAATATCAATGGACTCAATTTACCTAAAAATGACAGACCTTAACATGATGGATACAAAATCAGAATCCATTCTCACATCTCAACTTCAAAAACAGACACAGGCTCAGAGTAAAGGGTTGGGAAAAGACTTTCCAACCAAATGGTCCTAACAAACAAGCTGGTGCAGCCATCCTATTTCAAACAAAAATTAATCAAAAGAGACCAGGATGGGCATTACTTATTCTCCTCACCCACCAAGATAAAGTCTCAATCCTGAACATATATGCCCCCAACACAAGGGGACCGACATATGTAAAAGAAATACTACTAAAGCTTAAATCTTACATTAAATGTGACATGTCAATAGTGGGAGACTTCAATACCCCAATTTTATGTTACAGTAAGGTTTTTGGTCCTGAGCAGCCAGAGGACCAGACCCCAGATCTGCAGTCCCAGACTGCTTAGCTGCCCACAGCTGCTCAGGCCCTTAAAAATAATTTAGATGCTTATATTAATTTTATACTGTTTGGCCTATGGCTCAGGCACTTTGTTAGCTAGCTCTTTCATCTTAACTCAACCCATTTTCATTAATCTGTAAGATGAAAGAGCAAGCTAACTAAGTGACTGAGCCATAGGCCAAACAGCATAAAGTTAATATAAGCATCTGAGTCATTTTTGGAAAGAAAAGCAGCAGCAGGCAGCTAAGGGGTCTGGGGTACAGGTCTGTGGGTCTGGACCTCTGGCGGCCCAGGGAGAGAAACCCTACTGCAACAATTTTACCCTTGGATGGGTCAACCAGACAGATTTCAATAGAGAAATAAGGGATCTAACAGATGTTATGACCCAAATGAGCATAGTGGTTATATACAGAAACTTCCACCTAAACACAAAGGAATATATATACTTCTCAGCTCTCAGTTTAACGCTCTCTAAAACTGACCACATACTTGATCATAAAGCAAATATCAAGAGATACAAAAAGTTGGAATAACTCCTTGTATCATATCAGACTACCATGGTCAAAAGCTAGAGTTCAACAACAACAAAAATCACAGAAAGCCTATAAATTCATGGAAACTGGACATCTTTCAACTGAATCACCTCTGGGTCAAGGAAGAAGATAAGAAATAAATCACAGACTTCCTAGAATTCAGTGAAAATGAATCCACAAAATATCCAAAATTATGGAACACAATAAAAGTGGTGCTAAAAGAAAAGTTCATAACACTAGATACCTATATGAAAATCTTACACAAAATACTTCACAGCACAGTAGAAGGCTTTAGAACAAAGTTACCTAATAGGAGTAGAGGGCAAGAAATAATCAAACTTAGGACTAAAATAAATGCAATAGAAACAAAGAGAACAATAGAAAGAATCAGTAAATCAAAGAGTTGGTTCTTTGAGAAAGCCAACAATAGAGATAAACCCTTATCCAAACTAACCAAAAAGCAGAGAGAGAATGTTGAAATTAACAGAATCAGAAATGAAAAGGGGGGGCATAACAATAGACACCCAGGAAATCCAGAAAATTATCAAGTCATACTTTAAAAATCTATACTCCACTAATACGGAAAAGCTAAAAGAAATGGACAGTTTTCTGGGCAGGTACCACTTACCAAAATTAAATCAAGATCAAAGTAAATACCAAAACAGATCTATAACCCCAAAGGAAAATGAAGCTGCTATCAAAATTTCCCAAATATAAAAAGCCCAAGACAAAATGGTTTTAGTGCAGAATTCTACCAGACATTCAAAGAGGAACTAACACAAATACTCCTCAAACTATACCATATAATAGAAATTGAAGGAACAATGCCGAACTCTTTTTATGAGGCCACATTCACCATGATTCCCAAGTCACTCAAAGATGGAACAAAGAAAGAGAACTACAGACCAACCTTCTTCATAAACATTGATGAAAAATACTCAATAAAACTCTGGCAAAGCAAATTCAACATCATATCAAAAAAAAAAAAAATCATCCGCCATGATCAAGTAGGGTTCATCCCAGAGATGCAAGAATGGTTCACCATACAAAAAACTATAAATGTCATCCATTATACAAACAAACAGAAAGAAAAAAAAACACATGATCTTCTCATTAGATGTTTAAAAAAACTTTGACAAATCCGACACTCCTTCATAATAAAAATTTTGGAGAGATCAGGAATACAAGGAAAATACCTACAGCACTATACAGCAAGTTGACATCCAACATCAAACTAAATGAAGACGCCATCAAAGCAATCCAACTAAAATCAGAAACAAGACAAAGCTGTCCTCTCTCCTTATCTATTCAGCATAGTTCTCAAAGTTTTAGCTAAAGCAATAAAAGAACAAAAGGAGATTAAGGGAATACAATTGGAAAGGAAGAAGTCAAACAATCTCTATTTGCAGATGATATGATTTTATTCATAGGTGGCCTCCAAAATTCTACCAGGAAACTCCTACAGCTGATAATCCAGCTACACTAAACTTAATAGAAAAAAAGTAGGAAATATCCTCCAATGCACTGGCATAGATGACTACTTCCTAAATATAACACCAGTAGCACAGACACTAAGAGCAATAATCAATTAGTGGGACCTCCTAAAATTTAGAAGAATTTTGTAATCTTCTGTAAGGCAAAGGACACAGTCAATAAGACAAAACGACAGCCTACAGAATGGGAACAGATCTTCACCAACCCTTCTTCTGACAGACGACTGATCTTTAAAATATATGGAGCTCAAAATACTAGAGCTCAAAACCCTAAATAACCCAATTTTAAAAATGAGTTCAGAGCTAAAAATGGTATTTGTAACAGAAGAATTACATATGGCTGAAAGGCACTTAAAAATTGCTCAACATCTTTAGCCATCAGAGAAATGCAAATCAAAACAACTTTGAGATACCACCTTACACCTGTCAGAATGATAACATCAAATACACAGAAGACACCCTATGCTGGAGAGGATGTGGAACAAGGGCACACTCCTCCATTGTTAATGAACGTATAAACTTGTACAGCTGCTCTGGAATGCAGTATGGCTGTTCCTCAGAAAACAGGGGATCCCCTCCAATATTTATGTGTTCTTTGAAAGATCCAAAGATCCTGGTAATAATGATTAGACATTCATACATGTAGGAAAATCTACTTAAATATGAGTATTATCCTGACTAAAACCCATTCTGCCTTCCTTCCACCAGCCATCACTTGCCAATAGTTTCTCACCAAAGAGTAGAACTTCAGATTTTCTACCTGCATTCATGCTGGTACTATGGAAGTCTTGTGCAAAAGCTATGCATGAAGTCACAGCTGTTGGGAATATGCATGTAAATTCCCTCATAATGTCCAGCAAATACTATTTTTCTTCAGATAACCACTACTTCTGCCATTTTTTCATTTTTATTAGTGAATTTTTTATTTAAAAAGTTTTTTCTCATATCCTTCACTGTTCCCCCACAATCCTCCCCTTTCTGTTCTCCCTAAGCTGCCATCTACTTTCAAAGGGTTTAGTTCCTTTCCATGAAGGTTCCTCAGAGGTTATTTCAGAGACAGTGAGGTCCGAATGGCTCAGCTCAGCCGTCTCTTATGGGTCTCCACCTCATGATTCTGATCCCTTTGCTCATACACTCTCTACTCCTTCTCTTCATCTATAACAGAAGTTTGAAATGGTTCTTAGCTATGGATCTCTGATTCTGCCTTCATCAGTTGCTGGATGAAGGTTCTATAATAAGAGTGGGAAAGTCCTGTGTAGGCACCCTCTCAATCATTGCTTAGCATCCTAGCCAGGGACATCTTATGGGTCCTTGGATGTTTCCCTAGCACCAGGTTTCTCTCTAATCCCACAATGGCTCCCTCTATCAAGATATCTACTTCTTTGTTCTCTCTCTGTTGCTCCTCCCATTCAACCATCTCATTCTTTCATGATTTGTTCCCACCTCCCCTTGCTTGTTCCACAATATGATCCCAATTTACTCAGGAGATCTTCCCCTATTTTCCCTTCCCAGAGCCATCCATTGGATGTCTCTCTTAAGTTCCCCCTGTCATCTAGCTTCACAAGGTGTGTGGATTGTATCCTGGTTATATTTTATTTTGTGTCTAAAATCCACTTATGAGTGAGTACATACCATGCCTATCTTTCTGGGTCTGTGTTACCTCACTCGGGATGCTACTCTCCAGATGCATTCATTTGCCTGCAAATTTCAGGATGTCATTTTTTAATGCTGAGTAGTCTCCCCAATGATGCAGCAATACTACTATTGGGCATATACCCAAAGGCTGCACATTCTTACCCCCAGAGCATCAGTTCAACTATTTTTGTAGCAGCATTATTCATAATAGTCAAAACCTGGAAACAACTTAGATGTCCCTCAACTAAAGAATGTATTAAAAATTGTGGTACATTTACACAATGAAGTACTACTCAGCAGAAAAAAACAACATCCTGAAATTTGCAGGCAAATTGATGCATCTGGAGAGTAACATCCTGAGTAAGGTAAAACAGGTCCAGAAAGATAGACATGGTATGTATACTCACTTATAAGTTGATTTTAGACATAAACCAAAGAATAGCCAAGCTACAATCCACACACACCTCAACAGTTAAGTAACAAAGGAAAGTTAATAGAGAATTACCTCAGCATAAAATTAATGGAAGCATCTGTATAATTATTTGGTGCTGCTGTGAGGTTCATTCAGTGAGGCTGCTGAATGTCAGGGCTAGGCCAAAAAGTCTGGGTCAGAAACCTATTACAACACTGCTTGATTGTTTTTTCTGAGTTTTCTTACAATTTTTTATGTCTTTTCCTCCATTTCTTTAAGGGAGCATTTTATTTCCTCTTTTAAGACTTCCATTTTCCTTATAGAGTTATTTTAAGGTAGTTTCCTTATACTTCTTCTACATTGTCATAGTCAGGTCTAGTTGTTTTGGACCCATCAGATTCTGGTAGTGCCATACTGTTCTTTATGTTGTTATATGTATTCTTGCACTGATGACTATCTGCCCATAGCTTCCTTGGATCACTGTAGGATTTGTCTGTATCTCAGGGAGCTGAATTTTGGTGCAGTCTACTCTGGCTGTGTCTGTGTCTCCGGGATACTTTCTTGGTCCAATTTGTTCTCTTGATCCAGAAGGAGGTTTTGATCCTATAGGAGCTTTTGATCCAATAGATGCTGACAAACTGGTCTCAGCCTCTCTCGATACAATAGGTGCTGAGGAACTATGGATCTCAGGAAGCCACTCTTGATATAATAGGTGCTGGGGAACTGTGGCTCTCAGGTAGCCCCTGAGGTCACTGGGTGATAGGGTGTGTTGTGAGTTGGCACAGGATTTGTAAATGGGGGTGTTCAGTGAATTGAATTTTATTCAAGATTTCTAGCCTGCAAGGGTTTTTTCCTGTTTGCCTATATTTAGGGGATAGATGACTGGGGGTGGGGTTCCAAGGCTTGTATCTCAAGGCCTGGGTGGAGGAGACTTGGCTTTCTGGGTGGGCTGGGTGAAGTGTTATAGGGCTATTGTGTTGCTTCATTGTAAATAATTGTCCCACCCACTGGTTTAATAAAAAGCGCTGATTGGCCAAAGGCAGGCAGGAAGTGTGGGCGGGGCTACCAGACTAAGAAAACTCTTCAGAACAAGAAGCACAGAGCAGAATGCCAGAGAGAAGCCAGAAGAAGCAGAGGACAACTATGCGGCTCTAAGAAAAGGTACCCAGCCACATTGTTGAACAAGATAAAAAACATGGGTTAGATGAAGGGTAGAGAGCTAGCAAGCTATATGCCTGGGCATGAGGCCAATCAGCCTAAAATTATAGTAAGCCTCTGTGTGTCTCTGTGGGACTGCAGGTCTGCAGGTCAGCGGGTCTGCTGGTCTGTGGGCCTAGATCTTAAGGTTAGGCCTAAAAGTCCGGGCCAGGAACCTCATACTACAAATGGCAGCCCAACGTGGGGCAAATGTACCCAATAAAGTCATAGAAAGCTTAAAAATGGTCTAGAGCCCAAAGGAGCCTCTGAATTGTGCCTCCCATATGAGCCGTGGTACAGAGACACCCTGGTGAAGCATGTGGGCTTGAGCTACAATGGCGGACTTTTGAAGTGCAGTTTAAGGTGTAAAATGGCTGGTTCCTGAAGTCTCACAGGACCCTCAATATAAGGAAAAGGTTATAAATGATTTATTTACGGTTTACGTTCATAAGGAGAAAAAGGGAACAGAATCAAAGATGGCTTTCTAGTGTCAATGTTTTCATGGATCAGCTCTGTTTGCCTGAGGCAAACTGAAGCCTGGCTTTTTTAAGAGAAGCTTCCTGATTCAGCCTTAGAGGCAAAACACTTGTGAGTCTTTTAAGAGGCCCTGCTGCCAAATACTTAAATGGACTTAATGAGCAGCAGATGGCAAAGCTTTACTTGGTAATTATATGGACCCTAAAATTTCCAGAGTAGCTGGATTAAAAAGATAAATTCTATGAAATTAGACTAGGAGCTGGGTGGAGCCATCCACCAATCCTCCAACCTTGAACCTTGGCAGAGTAAAGGTGTGTTCAGAAATTGAAAGAAATAGAAGAATTCTGGCAGATTAAAGGTGTGTTCAGAAAAAGAAATAGAAGAATCTGGGTGGAGTTAATCACCCTAGACAAGCAAAGGTGTGGTCAGAGACAGAAAAAGTTAAATAAATATACAGTAAAGACAGTTTTTGTAAAAAGTCTAAGTGGTTTAGAGTGTGTTGAAAATATAGACACATAGGCTTAGAGAGAGAAGAGATAAGGTAGTGAAAGCCTTTAGAAAAGAAATAGAGTAAAATAAATAAATAAATAAAAATAAGCCACGTAAAGATGGAAAATATGAAGAATGTCTGGATACTGTATGTTATTGTCTTATCTTTAAGCCTCTTGACTGAAAATGACTTAGTAAAAGCTGTTAAAAAAAAACAGTTGATTATAAATGCTGTTGATTTAATTCAACCTATATATATTTTGTAAATGAGTTGACTTTAAAAGTGGAGTTCTTTTTTTAAAAAGAGAAAAGGGGATATATAGGGGTATTGTGTTGCTTCATTGTAAATAATTGTCCCACCCACTGGTTTAATAAAAAGTGCTGATTGGCCGAAGGCAGGCAGGAAGTGTGGGCAAGGCTACCAGACTAAGGAAAACTCTGAGAACAGGAAGCACACAGCAGAACGCCAGATAGAAGCCGGAAGAAGCAGAGGACGGCTATGCTGCTCTAAGAAAAGGTACCGAGCCTCTGGCTGAACAGGATGAGTCATGGGTTAGATGAAGGGTAGAGCTAGCAAGTGATATGCCTGGGCCTTAGGCTGATCAGCCTAAAACTGTCGTATGTATCTATGTGTCTCTGTGGGTGTGCGGGTCTGTGGGCCTAAACCTTGAGGCTAGGCCCGAAAGGCCAGGCCAGAAACCTCCTACTACAAAGTGTTACTCATCTCTTGGTCCAATAGGTGCTGAGGATCTGTGGGTCTCAGAAAGCTGTTGAGTTCACTGGGTGATGGGGTGGGTTTGGGGTTGGGGCAAGAACTGTAGATGGAGATATCCTATGAATTGGGTTTTACTGGGGAAGGAATTCAGCCTGCACAGCCTTTTCTGCTGGCCTGTCTTTAGGGGAGAAATGAGTTACAACTCAGCATTTTTATCAATCGCGGTTTCCTGTGATGATCTCTCTCTTCTGCTGGAAAGGAAAGTTTTCTTGTGAAGGGGGCTACATGTCTGTTTTGTACCAGTATCATACTGGGTTTGTTACTATGGTAACATATGGCATGAAATCTGGAAAGGTAATTTCTCCAACATCGTTCTTTTTGTTTAGGACTGTTCTGGCCATCCAGGATCTTTTTTGGTCCCGTATGAATGTTAGAATTTGTTCTATCTCTGTGATATCTTATATTTACTGAGGCTATTCTGAATGGGAATGTTCCCATGATATCTTTCTCTGTATTTGATATTGGTATATTGTAGGTGGAGTTTCTCTTAAAATGCACCAGTCCAAGATTAATATTTATTAAAATATAAGCCAACACTCATGATACAGGTAACAGCTTATATTGGCGCCTGATAGACTGGATTATCCAGTGGTGAACGATGGATGTCAAACTGGTCTCTCCAACAGTCAGGAACCAGGAAATGGGCCTTCCCAGGGTCCCAGCAGTCCCTTACGAATGGGGTTGGCCACTCCCCCTTCAGGAGCCCGGGACCCTGTATAAGCATCTCCAGACCTTATCAGCTGACACCTGAATCCCACCACAGTACATTTTTTAAAAAGCTATTGATTTGTGAAAGTCTTGTCATATTGTTGAATTTGTTTATCAGTTCTGGAATTTTTATGGTGCAATATTTGAGATTTCTAATGTATAATGTCATCTGCAAATGGGGATAGTTTGACTACTTTCCATATTTGTAGCCTCTCAATTTTCTTCTCTTGCCTTATTTCTCCACCTAGTGTTTCAAACACAATATTGAAAAGGAGTGGGGATAGTGAATATTTTTGTCTGTTCCTAACTTCAATGTGATTGCTTTAAGCTTTTCTACATTTATGATAATCTTGACCATAAGTAAATTTTATTATATTGAGGTATGCTCCTCTAGTACTACATTCTCCAATACTTTTATCATGAAGATGTGTTGGATTTTGTCAAAAGATTTTTATTCATTTTTAAGCTAGACATGCAATCTTTTTAAAGTCCATGTATGTGCCCTATTACATTTATTCATTTGTATATGTTGAACCATTTCTGAACTTCAGAGATAAAGTCAACTTGGATATAGTGGATAAACTTTCTGACATATATCTATCTGTATTCTGTTTGCAAGTATTTTACTGAGGATTTTTAAATATATGTTTATCAGGGATATAACCTGTAGTTCTTATTGTATTTACCTGGTTTTTGAAGTAGAGTGAATTAGCTTCCTAGAAGGAATTTCAGAGAATGCTGTCTGTTTCTGTATTTTTTGAATTTTTAATTGCTTCAGTTCCTTGAAAGTGTGGTAGAGTTCTGCTATATCTGGCCCTTAACTTTTTTTTAAGCCAGAGGGCTTTTTATTAATATTTGAGTCTCCTGATGGGTCTATCCAGGTCATTGATATCCTTTTTATTTAATTTTGCTAGTTTGAGTGAATCTAGAAATTTATTCATTTCTTTTAGGTTTTCCAGCTTACTGTAGTACAAGTTTTTAAATATTCCACTATAGCTGGTCAACAGGGCACAAGCAAGCAGGACCCTTGCCAGCAAGCCTGACTATCTACACCCACCATCCCCCCACTGGATCTTCTATCTCGTAACCCTCAATCCACTTCCCCAAATCACCCCATCCCCAACTTCAGCTGAGACACAGCCTCTGGAGAGCCCCAGCAGAGTGGTAAGTCACCCACCTTCCAGCCAGCCAACCAGGCCAGCTAGGACAGTTCCCAGGTCTGGGCAACAGGGCACAAAATTAGCCCCCTAACCCATCTCAGCTCCATCTGGAGATAAGTAAGTGGGACCCATGGCTGCAAGTCTGACTATCTACACCCATCATAAGACCCTTTACCTCATGAGCCTCAAACCATTTCCCCAAACCACCAATTTTCCCAACCTCAGCTGCTTCCTGAGACACAGCCTCTGGAGATCTTCAGCAGAAGAGCTCCAGCTGCAACTAACTGCTTCCTAAGACACAACCTCTTGAGACCTCCATCACAAGAGCTACTCCCTGAGACACAATCTTGGGAGAGCCCCATCACAAGAGTGGTTTTCTGAGACACTCTGGAGATCTCCTTTACAAGAGCTCTAGCTGCAGATCTCAATTTCTCCCTGTGACACAGATTCCACTAACTCCATGTTTTCTAAGTGTTCCAATGGCACCAAGAGCACCTAGTATACCAAACAAACAGCTAGCTGAAACACAGAAAATACTTTCACTGATCAGTGGAAGTGATGCGTAGACACCAATGTAAAAATTCATTTAATAACATGAAGAACAATATGACACCACTAGAACCTAATTGTTCTACAACAGCAAGACCTAAACATTATACTATAAAAGAAGAGGAAAAAACTTTAAAAATATCTTTATAAATGTGATGAATCTTTTAAAGAGGAAATTAAAGAAGAAAAAAAAATCCCTTACGTAAATAGAAGAAAAGACAAACAAAAAATGGGAAGAAATCAATAAATTTCTAAAAGAAAGACTAGAGAACCAAGAAAAAGCAAAAAAAAGAAAGAAAAAGAAAAATAAAGAAAGAAAAGCATGTGATGGAAACAGTGAAAGACTTAAAAATTAAAATAGAATCAATAAAGATACACAAACCAAGGGAATGCTGGAAATAGAAAATCTAAAAAAACAAACTAGAACTACAGATGCAAGCATAACCAACAGAATGCAAGAGATGGAAAAAAGTCTCTGGCATGGAAGATTTGACAGTAGAAATAGATGAATCAAAGAAAACACTAAACCCAAAAAGTCATAACACAAAACTTCCAGGAAATATGGGACACCATGGAAAAAACCACACCTAAGAATAATAGAAATAAAAGAAGATATTAGATCAAAGGCACAGAAAATATATTCAACAAAATCATAGAAGAAAACTTTTCCAACCTAAAAAGAAATGCCTATGAAGATAAAAGAAGCTTACAGAACACCAAATAGACTAGACACTTCCAAAACAGTCTGCCTGCTATATAATAATCAAAACACAAAATATACAGAATAAAGAAAAATATTTAAGAGCTGCATAGGATAAAAGACCAAGTAACTTATAAGGGCAGACCTATCAGAATAACGCCTGACCTCTCAATGGAGACTATAAAAACTAGAAGGTCCTGGACAGATGTTATGACACTACGATACCATGGATGCCAGACCAAACTACTATACCCAGCAAAACTATTAATCACCATAGACAGAGTAAACAAGGTATTTCATGGCAAAAACAGATTTAAACAATACCTATCCATAAATCCAGCCCTACAGAAAGCACTAGAAGGAAAACGCCAACCTAATGAAGCTAGAAACACCAAGAAAGCCACAAGCAATAGATAACCCCACAGAAGCAAATGAAAATAAGGGAAACCAACACACATGACCAAGAAAAATAACAAGAATTAACAATAACTGATCATTAATATCTGTAAAATATCCATGGACACAATTCATCTACAAAAAGACACAGACTAACACAACGGATACAAAACAGAATTCATCCTTTTGCTGCTTACAGACAAATCCAACTTCAAAGGCCGACACTGCCTCAGAGTAAAGGGTTGGGAAAAGACTTTCCGATCAAATTAACTCAAGAAAAAAGGCAGTGTAACTATTCTTACATCTAACAAAGTAGACTTCAAACCAAATTCAATCAAAAGAGATCAGGAAGGACATTACTTATTCATCTCAAAAATTATATCAAGAAGAATTCTCAATCCTCAACATTTATGCCCCCAATACAAGGGCACCCACATATGTAAAAGAAACATTATTAAAGCTTAAATCTCACATCAAACCACACACACTGATAGTTGGAGACAGGTACCACTTACCAAATTTAAGTCAAGACAAGAATAATGACCTAAAGAGACCTATAACCCCACCAATGAAATTGAAGCTGTTATTAAGAGTCTCCCAAACAAAAAAAAAACCCTAGGGCCAGATGGCTTCAGTTCACAATTTTACCAGAATATCAAAGAAGAACTAATACCAATACTCCTCAAATTGTTCCACACAATAGAAACAGAAGGAACATTGCCAAACTCTTTTTATGAGGCTACAGTCACCCTGATACCCAAACCACACATAGATGGAACAAAAAAATGAATTATAGACAACCCTCAAAAATATTGTTGCAAAAATATTCAATAAAATACTGGCAAATCAAATTCAAGAACATATCAAAACAATCATCCACCATGATCAAGTAGGCTTCATCTCAGAGATGCATAAATAATTCAACATATGAAAACTGTCAATGCCCTCCATCATATAAACAACCTGAAAGAAAGGAACCACATGATCATCTTATTAGATGCTGAAAAAAATCCAACACTCCTTCATGATAAAAGTCCTGGAGAGATCAGGAATTCAGAAAAAAATACCTAAACATAATAAAGGCAGTATACAGCTATCCATTAGCCAACATCAAACTAAATGGAAAGAAGCTTGAGGGTCCCCACTAAAATCAGCAACAAGACAAGGCTGTCCTCTGTCTCCATATCTATCCAATATAGTTCTGGAAGTTTTAGCTAAAGCAATAAAACAACAAGAAGAGATCAAGTGCATACAAATTGGAAAGGAAAAAGCAAACTATCATCATTTGCAAATAATATGATAGTATACTGTGACCCCCAAAATTCTACCAGTGAATTCCTATAGCTGATAAACACCTTCAGCAATATAGTGGGGTACAAGGTTAACTCAAACAAATCAACAGCCCTCCTATACATAATTGATAAAAGGATTGAAAAAGAAATCATGGGAAAATCACCGTTTACAATAGCTACAAATTGAACTAAATATCTTGAGGTAATTAATAGAGACATCCATATATCCCCCTGGGATGGGAAAACAGGGATCTCCTGACAAAACTGCGATCATATGCAGGGAGGGGGAGCAAGGGGTTGTGATAAGAGGACATTAGAGATGGTAGAGATGGCAGAGCAACAGAGAGGAAAAGCAAAGAAGTGGATAACCTGATAGAGGGGAATAACCAAGAACCCACAAAATGAGTCTAGTTAGGACTCCAAGCAATAGAGGAGAGGGTGCCTAAACTGACCTTCCTTATTTTCATCTGAATGACAATCCTAATTGCCATTATAGAACCTTCATCCAACAGCTGGTGGAGGCAGATGCAGATATCCATAGCTAAACACTGAGCTGAGCTACTGGTCCAGCTGAAGCAAAGAAGGAGAGAGTACATGAGTGAAAAGGTTGCGATCATGATGGGGAGGGAGAACCATGGAGTAGACAGTCTTATGCTGTTGGGAACTCGCAAACTCTGAAATAACAGCTGACAAACCTTCATGGAACAGATCTGGACCCTCTGAATGTAGCTGACAGTCAAAAGGCAAGGGCAGTCTATCATGGTTCCATGAACTGGCTTCTAGAAACCCATGCCTAGCAGGAAAACATCTTTCTCAGCCTTGATACTTAGTGGAGGGACTCAGTCCTATCTCAACTGAATATGCCAGACCAAATTGACTCACCTTGGGATTCCTTGCCTTCTCTAGGGAATGAAGGGGGAAGGGAAGGGGGGAAGTTGGGGTAGGGCTGGTAGAAGGGGCAGAAAAGGGAGGAGTAGTGGGTATGGGGAAAAAATTAAATAAAATGCAGAGCTGTGGAGGCCAGTTCCAGTTGATGCATCTATCCACGACATAACTTCTGCATGTAAGGTCAAGAATCACTGTGGAAGAGGCAACAGGAAGACTGTTAAAGCCAGAAAATGGTGAGTTTTCTGTGAAATTGTGTCTTTTTGGAATGTCTGAAGCTCCACCCATAAATTCACATTGGTATGACTGCCTCAATATGATGTGAACTAGAACACATCTAGCATATTAGATATGCTAATATGGCCAGGAGAAAGCTCATAAGACCTCAGACCTATACAAAGAGCTACAGATATCTAATGAATGTTGAAAGTGAATGGGACACGCAAACACATATGAATATATAAGTAAAATTTGCTTTGTCTCTGTAATGTTATGTGTATATATGTCTGAACTAGAACAGCAATAAATACATTAATATGACTGGGAGAAATATACCTTGGTCCTACACAAAGAACTACAGATGTTGAAAATAAGTGGGATATACACACATATGAATATATAAGTAAAATTTGCTTTGTCTCTGTAATGTTATGTGTATATATGTTTTCAGAGCTGGCCATTTGTTATTGGATAAGCAATTGATGTGCTTCTTCCTCAGAAGACTATTTCTCCACTCACTCACAGTGATCCAAACTACATCGAAACCAAACAACACATTATGAAGACAGTGTGGTGGCACTGAGTGACAGGAGGTAAAATAAGAGACAGAATAGCAAACATGGAAAATAGGGTGGTCAAAATGAAATTCATAACAAAAAATAAATTAGATGTTTACATTAGGCTTACAATATTAATATCTTCACTATTACACTAACTTTAGAATTATAGAAACCTGAGTACTTGCTGGCAGCCAATCTAAGTATAACAGAAATAACCCAAACCAGAAGAGTGACTTTGGAGCTACACTGGACCATTATATGTGACAGAGAGGGGGCTATGTTACAAGAAATGAACTGTCCGGGGCTGGAAGGACAGCGTGGTGATTGGGAAGACAGCTAGCATACACAGACCTTGAGTTTCAACCCAGCACTGAGCAAACTAGCTTTGCTTTTAGGTGGTACATCTGAATATAATACTCTCTCAGGCTGTTTCTTAGCCTAGAAGAAAGGCTGTGTCCTCTCATGACCTTGGGCTTTCATCTTCTGGGTGCATGTTGGGTGAAGTAACAAACAAGTTTGGCTCTTCTTTGTTTTTACTATTTCCCAAATGTTCTCAGAGATTCTTTCGTCATCTCCACCCACCTCTGAATGCTGTGGAGACTTCTAGTACTGCTTGTTTGAGTGCACCTGGTTCCTATTCTTGCCTGGGTAAACATTTTGACTCTCATCTGCTGCCTATCTGGATTTTATCATCAAAATGTCCTCAGTTCAAGGCCCCAAGAAGTGAATGTTCTGGTCCTAACAGCATGTGCTGCTTCCCAGGCTGTATCTGGAATAATATCCCGAGGATCTACTAAGAAATCTAATATAAGCTGGACAAGTTCTCTCGGGGGGGGGGGGGGGGTAAGTAACAAGAATAAAACAAGTCAACAAGATAAATGGAGAACTAGATCACAATTGTTAACGAAGAATTCAGTCGTATAAATGCATCGATTTTAAAGGTGATGTTTAAATTTCTTAAGAATTGCAAGAGTTCCTAAGTAGTGGTGGCACATGCCTTTCATCCCAGTACTCAGAATCCAGAAGCAGGAGATACTCTGTGAGTTAGAGGCCAGCCTGGTCTACAGAGTTAGTTTCAGGACAATCGAGGCTACAGAATGAAAGCATGACTGAAGAAAAAAAAGAAAGAAGAAGGAGGGAGGGAGAGAGGGAGAGAGGGATTAAACAATAAAAATAATTGCAAAAAGTTCAAAAATATTTTCTGCGTTCCTTCCATGTAGCCTTCTCGACAATGCCATCTTGAATCACCATGATGCATTTTCTGAACCAGGAAACAGACACACCATAGCATTAAATGTAAACTTATTTGTGTTTTGTTAGTTGGACATATACTTATTTAGCATATATTATGGTGGAATTTTATCATATGCATAATTGGTGTAAAGTTCTCCCAAAACAAGATACATGCTGTCCATCCTTGCCAAGAAACTCTGTGCCAAGACTTTTCCACTCAGCTGCAGAGCACTGGTGTGTTTCCATCCGTATAATTTTGTTATTCTGAGACTATTCCACAGGTAGAATCATAAGTATATAATCATTTTGGATCAAATGTTTCATTCTGTAACATACTCTTGTTGAACTTTTCAATCTCTTTTGTTGCTGAATAATCTTCCATTATACCACTGCTTATTTATCATTCACCACTTGAAGAAGACTAGTGTTCTCAACTTAGAGCTGATACAGATATCATGATGATTCTTTTGTATAATTTCAAATATAATAAGTTTATGGTTGTTTCCTATAATGAAAATAGTATATTGCATGGAGTTAAAGAAATTGGACACAAAAAATAATTTGATTCTCTTTATAAAATACTATACGAAGCCAGTTAAACGTCACCAGTAACAAACAGATCAGTGGTTACATGTGACATAAGCATTAATCTGGAACACAGGTCCACAGGGCCTTGCCTGAGGCCAAAGGATCCCTGGTGCTGCTGGGTCAGTTCTGAAGTCTGAGGCCAGTCTTGACTTGAGTCCATGGACACTGATCTAATCCTAGTGCTGAGCGCTTTGTCCTTATACTGGAGCTAGAATGCTGAGACCTGGAGGTTGAAGCATAAGGGCTGGTTTAATGCACAGTTTGTTGGGGCGTGTTTCCTGTCCCCAGAAAGAGATTCCTATCCATCTCTTCCCAGTATCACCTTTATTCTCTCTCTTCTCTCTTCTCCCCTCCATACCTCCATCTCTGCCATGTTGCCTCTGTGTGAGGGAGGTGAAGGCTGGTAATGTGAAGTTGAACTCTATGCCCTTTGCAGTGTACCTGCCCTTATTTATTTCTGTGCTATAGTCCACAGCTGCAATAACATACCTGAAATCCTTCCATCCTTGGAAAATATTTTGTATGCCTACTCACGGAAGTTTGTGTGAATGATGAGCACTAATAAAGTCTCTTCTGTCATCCTGGTGATGTCCTTGGCATTTATACTTTTTAGAACTTTTTCTAATTTTTTTTATTTCTTTGAGAATTTCATACAATATATGTTGATTATATTCTTGCCCCTTCCCAAACTTGGCTATTGATCTTCCCTGACTTTCCTACATGCCTAACTTCATTTTATTTTTCTCATGAAAAAAACAAAAATACCGTGTCCAATTTGTACTGGCCAACTATTCCAAACCATGGAACCTGACTAAGAGTACAATTAACATACCCAGTGTCATTCTTTCAGTAACTATTAATGGCATGTTGTCCAGTTGTATGTGGGTCTTATTCTTATTCTTTACAGAATTTGAGACAGTTCATTAAGGAAGGAAAGCTCCAAGAATGTTAGTGAGTTGAGGAAAGAGCATGTGCTCCAGTGTTTTGGACCACAAACCTCATGACCCTTTATAGGACATTTATCTATTTCTGTTGTTGCTGATGTATTTATTGTAGTTGTTTATCCTATTTATGTATTTATCCTATTAATAAGACAAATCTCATTGATGAATTTTATATCCAGAGTTAACGTGGTAATCTCTTTTTATCAAAATATACAGCCTTTTAAGTAAATTTGACTGTAATCTAGTTTATAGATATTTTGATGGTATTTACAGCTATAGTAACTAAAGTCATTGAAGTTTAGTTTTCTTTTTCTATAATATTTTTGTAGTATAAGAATGAAACTACAGTGTCCCTATGGAATGAACTGGGAAGACTTCCCCACTTGTCTGTACTTTTGAGTTTTTGAAGCATCGATACTTATTTTTCATTAAGCATCTGGTGAAATCCACCAATGGAATTGTCTAAACCTGAACATTTTTGGAGAAACTCTTTTGATTGCTAATTGAGTATATTTATTTGATGAAGATCTATTCAAATTAAAGCTTATCTTAAGTAAATTTGGCAATTTCATCTTTCAAGAAACATTTATTTCACCTCGTTGTCTAATTTGTTTGTGTATGACTATTGATGATATTTCTTTATACTGCTTTCTGCTTATGCAAGGTCCGAAATAATATGCCATTTCATTCTCAAGGTGAGTGATTTTACATTTCTCTCCATCTTTCTTTATCTTAAAGAGCTGTGTTGTTTGGTTTTTTTTTTAAAAAAAAAAAAAGCCTTTCAACATTGATTTATTCAAAGAATCAATGTTTGCTTTCACTGGCTTCTCAAGTTTGTTCATTTGTTTTTAATGATGTGCACATATATGGGGGTGTATGAAAGTGTTGTGCCTTTGGAGACCAGAAAAGTACACTGGATCCCCTAAAGCTACAGTTAGAGAAGAATGTGAGCTACTCAGCCTGTGCTCTGTAAGAACAGTGTGCTCATTTAATCAGCAAGCCATCACTCCCTACCTCCTCTTG
Source organism: Phyllotis vaccarum (assembly GCA_033318265.1). Taxonomy (NCBI): domain Eukaryota; kingdom Metazoa; phylum Chordata; class Mammalia; order Rodentia; family Cricetidae; genus Phyllotis; species Phyllotis vaccarum. Next base: position 94,590,160 of record JARWLC010000012.1, read on the forward strand.
TTTTCCTACTTAACGTCTCATTTATTTCAGTTCAAATTTTGATTCTTAACTTCCTTTTGTTGGCATGGGTTTCCGTTGTTTGCATTTTTCTCACTTCTTAAGGTAAAACATATGGTTATTTATCTAATACTTTCATCTTTGATCAAAACCTAAAGTTAAAGACTAAAGGGATTTAGAATGAGTCTAATAAAGAACATTAGTAAGGACACTGACATTATGGACAGGAAACAGAAATTCGTGAGAACTGCTGGCAGGATGTGCAGAAGTGTCTGGGGATGGCCTCTCCTTTTGATTGAATTTTCCATGGAAAACAGCAGAGGAACCCCTCATGTCTCCTTAGCCATGACCACCTGTAGAAATTGTTCTCAGGAGACATACTGGTTTATTGATACATTCTATTGAAAATTCAGATAATTGTATTTAATCTTTATGCTATCACAGGAACAATAAATAAATTATCGGGGTTTTTCACTTTTGGAACCCAGATCTACCACCTTAGCCACTTCACTGTCATTAGTATCTTCCTCTGTCCTCAGCACAAGGGGAAGAAACTCTATACACATGTGGAGATGACCGGCAATTCTGAGGCTCCTGACAGTTTGAGTACTGGAAAGTCTCATGATGAAAGAGGGTGCATGTGAATGCTCCCCAGAGACATGTGTGTTCTTTCTTGGATTAGTTCATATTATCTAGATATTTTCTGTCCCCTCCCCATATTATCTATGAGGGTAGAAACTTAGTTTTGTTAGTTTTTTGGTTTTGTTCTGTGTTTTTTTCCTTGCCACTCAGAGCTATGTTCTCTGCTTACCTGAGGCAATGAGATATGTTATTTTTATCTGACCACTACTTCAAACCCTGATGGAGAAGAACTTGTTCTTTCCCCACTGGGTCATCAGGAGATATCCTGCAGGCCTTGGGCAGAGTCCAGCAAATTGATGTATTGAATTGGAACAACTAAGGCTCTTTTTTTTTCATTCCATGATCACTCAGGCAATCTATCCACACTGAGATTTTATTCCTCTGACTCTGCCACTCACCACCAGCCTCACTGACCTATTCAACAAGGTCACTGCATGAAAACATTTCCACCACCAATGAAACTAATTTTTTGTATACCTTATGAAGAATAAGTTCTTTATTGGGTATCTGTGTGTGTGTGGTGTGTGTGCACACATGTGTGTAGGCACATGCGCACAGGCTAAAGCATGTAGAGGTCAGGGGACAGCTTTGTGGAGTCAGTTCTCTCACCTCCTTCCACTTCCACCTTTATATAAAAGTCCTAGGGATTGAACCCATGCCACAAGGCTCATAGAGCAAATCCATTTACCCAGTGATCCATTTCACCAACCCTAGATCTATGTAATAACAAATAAACCACAAGAGCAATAAAAAAAACAACCATTCATCAACGGAAGAATGCTTAATGAAAAATATCTTAAGTAAACGCAACGAAATTTTATTCAACTGTAAAGAAAAACAAAATTATGGAACTCTCAGGTAAGGAGATAAAACTGGAAAAATTATCCTGAACAAGGCTACTAAAGTGTGAAAGACACACCTACATGCTCTCTTTTGTATGTAGATACTAGCTTCCAATCTTTATATTTGTGAGTTTGTTGAAGACAGGAAACAGGCCTGCAGTTAAGAGCACATACTGCTTTTGGAGAGAACCTGAACTTGTTTCCCACATCAAGAAGCTTGCAACCACCTACATAACTCAAGCTCCAGGGAATTCAGCATCCTCTTCTGATCTCCACAGACACTTACCCTTGCATACACAGACATACTCACAATTAAAAATAAAATTGATATTTTTAAAACAATCCAGGAAACTAGTAAAGGATCATTAAAGTGAAAGATGCCTCAAAGAAGGTGGAACAGCAGAATATAGGTTATATAAAGACAGAGAGCAGGAAACACCTGCAAGAGGGAATGTTAGCCAGGTATGAGAGTTGAGAAATGAGGAAGATGGGGAGCAAATAAGAAGGGAAAGTTAATCAAAATGATATGTTAATAGTGAAGCCATATAGAAACTTTATGTTTTGCAAGAAAGCTAAAAGTATTAGGGTTGATATAATGACCAAGTACTCGTCCTAAACACAGAATGCAGCCAATGGCGTATTGTAGATACCTGTGATAGGCGTGTCAACTGTCAATTGCCTCTGTCAACAACCAATCACAAATCAGGGGATGGCCTATGCAGTCCTACCCTTCCAGGCTGAAGTGGGGCTTCTCTTGGATTCTGAGGGAAGAACAGCCATCATCTTCAAGTTCTGAGACCAGTTGTGAGACCACCAGGTTCCAGTGAATAGCTATGGAAACACTAATGATCCTGGCTGAATTCAGAGGGTCCCAAAACAAAGCAAAAGACGTGAGTGTGAGAAAGGGAGTTCTAGAAAGAAGCATAGACATGATGGGAGTCACAGGGACAGGAGAAGTGAGAATACATTACAGCCAGGCGCCGCCACGCGCCTTTAATACCAGCACTCAGGAGGGAGAGGAAGCAGACCTTGAGTCTGAGATCAGCCTGGTCTACAGAGCGGGTTCCAGGACAACCAGTGCTGCCACACAGAGAAGCCATGTCTCAAAACACAAATAAAAAAGAAAAAGAATGCACTACATATATATGTCTGAAAATACATACATACATACACATTTCCAAGGAAGAAATTTAATAAAAGATTTTAATTTGGCAATTCTACCATTTTACTTATTTATTTCCTTTTTACATTTATTTATTTTCTGTTGGGGAGAGGAGCACATACATATATTACTGCACATTTGTATTGGGTGGCAGCTTGCAGGAGTCGGTTCTCTGTGTCCATCCATTGTGGATTCAGAGGCTTGAACTCAGATCGTCAGCTTTGACATCAAGCACCTTATTCACGGAACCATCTTTTCAATAAGTATGCGATATGCCAAAAAACAGATAGACACATTTGTTTCTCTCCACAATCTGAGAATTTACTAAATAGCAATATGTTCAGAAGTTACATTCATTTTCATAGCTTTGTTCGCCAGGTATTCCTGACTTCACTCGACTATTGTCAATAACGTTCTTTTATTCTAATCTTAATGACTAACATTAACTATTAGATCATGCATTATCTCTTTTTCTTCCTCCCTTCCATCGTCCCTCCACCTCTGTGTGTGTGTATGAGTGTTTTCTCTCTCCCTTCTTCCCCCACCTCGTGTGTGTGTGTGTGTGTCTGTGTGTGTGTGTGTGTGTGTGTGTGTCTGTGTCTGTGTGTGTGTCTGTGTCTGTGTCTGTGTGTGTGTGTGCTGCAGAATGGCTATAAAAGGGTTAGAAGCTCATAAATGATCCAAGAGGCTACACTGGAGACAGAGGCAAAGAGCTGAGCTGAAGCACACCAAAGTAAAAGTCTTCGTAGGAGACTAGACAGGGAATTACACTGGCGAGGCATGGTAGTACATGTATGTGCACACACGTGTTTAACACATGAACCCTAAATGATAACACTTTAAGGCCTTAATAAGATAGAGGTGCTCCTAGGGAAGCAGTCACCTGGTGTGTATCAGAAATTCTGAGATTTGAAATTAATCAAGTCCAGAATTTTTCAAGCCAGTCTCTCTTCCCCCAAGTTTCAAAGAAAATAAATTAGAGTCTTTGATTCGAGAACCAGGGTGTGATTTTCAATGACTTCCTCAATGTCCCACCCCTCACTCCTACTAAGGAGTCTCAGCCTCCCTAGTGTGTAAATAGTGACACTTCCTGCCCTAACTTGGACCTTTCTGCCTCCAAAATGGGCAAACCTTACTTAATGGGATGTCTCATCTTACTCTTCTATTTGAGAGGTGAGTCCTGAGAGTCATCTATTAGTGAGACAGGTCCAGGATCTAGGAATGGGTCAGAACTCCCATGATGAAGGCCAGCTACTGCAACCCAGCAGGAAGAGCAGCCCCTGTGAGCTGTGCCTTCTGCTCAGCTGGTGGTATCGATGGTATCGGGTCACTGGGACCTTAACCAAAGCCCTTTCGCTCATAGGAGGAAGTAGATGATTTACTAACAGATTGTGAGATCCCTAGAAGCTGTGAAATGGAGGGTGGAAAATTATACTCTGCTGAGAATATGATTTTTACCTTTTTGTTTTTCCAACAGCTGTCTCTGCATCTTTTTCATATGAGATTGACAAATGTGAGTAGAAATGGATATGAAAATGAATAAAAAGGAGAATCCATGAGTGGGGTGAGCACTGGGGCCTCAAGCATACCACAAATCGGCCTAATTCCCACATTCAGCAGCTTCTTCTGGAAGGATATGGCCAGGAAAGGAGCTAGCAGTCTTCAGAGCTAACAAAGATCAGTGGCTCACAAAGCCAAGGACAAAAACATGAGACCAGGAAAGCAGCAATCGGGTGGCCCAATCTAGAGTAGCAACCTCCAGAATTTCAGAGGTCTGTTCCCATTGCTGATCTTAAGTAAGACAGACTATCATGGAGGTTCAACTAAAGGAAGAAAATGGAATAAAAATCATGTGCGTTTAGCCCCTTCCTTCTGGTCTATGCTGCATCCCTTAGAGGTGGGAAGAAGAATCTGAGGGGACATAAAGAGGTGAAGAGGATTAAAACAAAAAACAAAACAAAACAAAACAAAACAAAAAAAACAGTGATACAAGATCGCATAAGCACCTTTGGGGTAATAGAAAAAAACTCAGAAGTTCAAGCTAGCAGGTGGAATGAGCCGGGGGGGGGGGGGGGGGGGGGGGGGGGGGGGGAATGCAAGGGGAAGGAAATCTCAGACAGAGGCACAGGCTTGTTCTCTTTATCTCACCTGAACAGCTGATAGAGTACCCGTTCATGAAAACAACAATGGTGAGTGCAAAGAAACCCTAGTCTGACCGTCTTGACACTTCTCATTCTGCTTCCCTGGTCTATTCCCGCCATCTTCCAAGCTGAAGCTTCTGAGAGTGTGACCTCCAGACGCCCTTTTAGTTTCGCCCATTCTAATGGAGGCGCATGTCCATGCTTTGGTGGGGTTTGGGTTCAGGGACACAATGGCAAGGCCTTCCAGCTCTGAACATGCTTTAACTTTGAAAGGAAGGGAAAGATAGGCTCTTTCCTAGTAATATCATCGCTTATGTCTCTCTTCAAGTTGTGGAAATTGTGCAGTGCAGGATGTGCCACTTCCAGTTCCCCGGAGAAAAGTGCTCAAGAGGCAGAGGAATATGTACCGCGACCACAGAAGAGGCCTGTATGGTTGGAAAGATGTTCAAAAGTAAGTGGTGGGGTACGGAAGGGAGGATGAGAAAGAGGCCGGATGCAGAATGGCGCAGCATGTGTGCGCCTTGGGGATGAGCACGAGGACTTCCGGCTACTACAAACCACCTTGCTCCTGAGGTAGCTGGTAATATTGTTCCCATAATTCACTATCATAAAAGAGAAATGGAGTTGGCCTCTGAAGCGAAGGTGATACTCAAGGCAATAGTAAGAAGCCTGAGTGCAGGTGAGAGGGTGGAGATAATACCTCCTGGAGAGCAGCTAGCTGGTAACAAAAGCAGCTCTCTATGTACCTGCCCAGGCTTCTTCAAGAATGGCTCCAAGCTATGGAAACAGGAGGGGGGAGGGGCCCGGTGGGAGCCACGTAAGCAATATACCCAGGTTGCATCTCCTTGTGAATAAGGTTAAACAGGGTTTCTCTGATTTCCTACCCTCAGCAATTATCCAGGCCTTGAGATTCTCAGTAGAGACCTCCCACTGTGGTTAAACCCTGGTTCATTCACTTCTCCTATGGCTTTCCTACCTCCAATAGTCTTAAAAGTGCACCACTGATTCTTTTATTTTGGGAAGTCACCAACTTCCAGTGCTTTCCAGTTCTTCATATCTGAATAATGGAGCATAAATAATACATGGTAATAATGGAGCATAAATAATACATGGTGATCTTCAGATGCCAGGGTGGGTTGGCAAGAAGTTGATTTACAGATGCCTTATGTGGGTTTGCTGATGTGTTCTTCCATCTTCTGCAGGGGATGGTACCCTCTGGTTAAACTTCATGGGCTGCTTAAAAAACTGTGCTAATGTGAAAAACATAAGGTGGGGTCCCTATCTGGTGAACTTCAGGTGCTGCCGGGGCTATGACATGTGCAACGAACGGTTTTAGAAGTTTCTGGTCCTTCTGTGCTTCAACATACTGGTGATAGGATGGCTTCCCCGTAAGGACTTCCTGAGGATAACACTATATAGAAGGACTGCAAACATATGACTCTGTCTTCTGCATGTAAGAGAAAAAGTACCCTTTTTCTAAAGGACTTCCAATTCCAAAATCAGAAAAACAATGAACAAATAAACCTTTTTACCAAGATCAGCATGTGCTTGTGTTGTTAGTAAACCCACTGGATAAGCAAGTTGTAAATGTAAACCCAGCCCCACAGCCACTCAGTCCCATATAAGCATACAGGGGCCTATATCATTTATAAACTGTTTGGCCTATTGCTCAGGCTTATTACTAACTAGCTCTTATAACTTAAATTAACCCATAATTCTTATCTATGCTTAGCCGCATAGCTTGGTACTTTTTCTTAGTACGACATTCTTATCGTGCTTCCTCTGCATCTTGCTGGCAATTCCTGACTCCACCCTTCCTCTTCCAAAAATTCTCCTAGCCTGGTCACCCCACCTATACTTCCTGCCTGGCTACTGGCTAATCAGTGTTTTAGCAAACCAATTGGAGTAACAAATCTTTATAGTAGTGTACAAGAGCATTATCCCACAGCACCAAGTACTAAGGGAAATAATAATTAAAATTCAAAAGATGGTCCTTCTTTTCCTTTCTTCTGTGTCAGAATTTTTTAGATTCTTATTGCCATGTAATAATTATACACAATAATTAGCTCTGTGGTATCCATTGTATACATACACGTGTACAATATATTCCGATCATACTCACCCCATTATTCTCTCTTGTCCTCCACTTCACTGATCACCACCTCAGCTATCCCACCCCTTCACTTTCATGTCTTGTATATGTACACCTCAGCAAGTTTAATCAGTGCCTGGGTTGGTGTTTACTACTGCTGTGAAGGGACACCATGACTATGACAACTCTTATAACGAAACATGGCTTGCTTACAGTTTCAGAGTTTCAGTCCATTATAATCATGAAGGGAAGCATAGCAGTATGCTGGGGCTAAGAGTGCTACATCTCTCAGGCAACAGTAAGTTAATTGACTGATATACCGAGAGAAGCTTGAGGAAAAAGAGCCCTCAAAGTCCACCCCTGTTGTAAGAGGTTTCTGGCCTAACCTCAGGGACACACAGATGCTTATAATAGTTTTAGGCTGATTGGCCTAAGGCCCAGGCATATATAACTTGCTCTCTACCCTTAATCTAAGCCATGACTCTTATCTTGTTCAGCCATGTGGCTGGGTACCTTTTCTTAGAGCAGCATAGTTGTCTTCTGCTTTTTCCGGCTTCTCTCTGGCATTCTGTTCTGTGCTTCCTGTTCTCAGAGTTTTCTTAGTCTGGTAGCCCCACCCACATTCCCTGCCTGCCTTTGGCCAATCAGCACTTTTTATTAAACCAGTGGGTGGGAAAATTATTTACAATGTAACAGCATAATCTCCCACACACCCCCACAGTGACACACTTCCTCCAACAAGGCCATATCCACTCCAACAAAGTCATTCCTCCTAAGAGTGCTGCTCCTTATGAGATTATAGGGGCCAAATACATCCAAACTACCACAATCGGGGTTGCTAAAGGAACATTTTTAAAGGTTATTTACAGGCATAAGGAAAATGTCTCTCCTTTTCTCCAAAGCCACTAAGCTCATGAGGGATGGGGTCTCAGGAGCCCCTCCCCAATTAAGCACAACTGCCGTGAGTTCAAAGTGCAATGGTCATGACATCCCCAGAAAACAGCATTTCACAACACCCCACCCCAACCCTTCCATTCCTCCCAACTTGTCTGCAATGTTCGCTGGGCCTTGGAAATAATAATACAGGTATCCTATCTGTGATTTTCCTATGACAAGTTATAAATCTAAGCAGCTATCACTGCAGAGAGTGAGCAGCCCCACTGATCTATGGAGACAAACACAGATATTTTAAAGGAGAGCAGATAGATTCATTTACCATGCCCATTCTTGTCTGTTTATAAGACCAACAGCTGTAGCTTCCTCATTAAGGCCTATAACCTTCCCCTTTGTAGGTGGATATTTTACTAATTCTTTATTTTGGTTTTCTCCCTGCCTCTTATCCCACTTCAGTTAGTGCTTTGTGCCACTGGCTTTCTGAGAAAAAAATGTGCACAGTGAAAAAAAGCAATGATTGAACTTTTCCTGGATTTTGCTCATCATTGCTTCTGTCAGGGTGAGTGAAAGGTTAGGCTGTGGAAAGTAACCTGTGATGGAAATACAAAGAAAGGAAAGTTCTTCTGCCTTCTGTCTTTAAGGCTATGAACTGGAGACACGGGATTGTGGGAGGAGTCTGTGGGGTTCTGGAGGACACCAGCTTCCCCCAGAGGACTCTTCAGAAAAGGACTGTGCAGTAGGAAGAGCAGCAGGGTTCCTCTAAGGTGCTGAGACAAGCGAGCATGAAGCCCACTACTGTAGACACCAAGAGCTGTGAGATCAAGGAAGCTTTCTGAATCTGACTGATAGATGCCCATTACTACACAAAGCTCACAACCACTCCATCTTTCACACACTCAGGCTTTCCATGATACGTAATTCAAGCATTCTGTGAGAAATGGAGTAAAACAAATGTGTAATGGGTTGAGGCTGATTGGTCAAATAAAAATGCTGAGAACAAGAGAATGTAGTCTCATTTCTAAACCTTGATTTCTGGGCCTGTGTTTCCTGTGCAGGCAAAAGCAAAGCCATATATTAACTAATCTTAGAGCATATGTCACATCCCATAAGAAAGAAAATTCCTGTAATTCTTGATTCCAAGCCAAGCATTAACTGGGATATTATGGCATCCCTCCATCTTGTCATGTGGTAAAAGAGATACATGGGGAGATCAATGCTATTTATGGCCATGAACCCACACTGTATCATCTTTGTAGTGAAATGGGCTCTTTGCTTGGAAAGGGTGCTATGTGGGAAGTCTTGACATAGAATAGACCTTTTTGTAAGCCTCCAATAATGGCACTCGAAGCACCACTGTTACCAAGAACAATTGGATCCAAAACACATGTGTGCTTGTTCAAGTACAAATAACGTCTACCCGTGATGATCAAGCTTTACCTCCTTCCAGACTGTTAGCAAATGACCCTTAATTGTCCTAAAACTACAAATGAAACAGATAAGTAATTGTTCTGCTATTAATTTTTCTTCAATGTTGTCTTTTGGGAACATTTTTTTGGAATTTTAATTCTTCAGCCATTATTGACAGAACATTTGTAAATTCCAGTTCCTCCTTATCAAATCAGTTAGTCATGAAAATCAACAAACTGAGAGACTGTGGACAAGTACTGAAAGAGAGGAAGCAAAGAACGAAGCCGCCTGGATGGTCATGCCATGAGCTGTGCATTGGTGGCCCACTTGATTCTGATAACTAGTCATCTTCCTGTAAGAAATGTTACTTCACACGCCCAGTTTTGTAGCTCAATAACCCAGAAAAGCCAGCCCAGAATGGACAGCTTTGGTATCATGCCCACCTAATGATTCACAGACAAAGGAACTGAATCAGTGAGAGACCAAACTTTAGTTGCCAAAGTCATAAATGTAAAAAACAAAAACAAAAACAAAACAAAAAAAAAACAGCAGGTGCTTGATTCATATAAAGCAGTTCTAGAAAATTCTCTAGGAAATGGTCATGCTACGAACAGCTAGAAAGAAATGAATTTGTAAATAGCTTAGAAAATAGAGATAATAAAACAAAAGCAGTGCAAAGTGGATGGCAGGAAAGCCATTCAAAAAGAAGCTTCGCTTGAACATATAGCTGCTGGCTGGTCTGCTAGGTCAGGATGAGGGAGCAAAGGCTGAGGTAGAGTCATATATAAAGAGCATGCCTCCTCTCCTGATAAGGAGTTTGTTGGGGGAGCAGCTGAGCAGAGTCCTTTTCAGGACATTCTTCTAGTGCTCTGTCATTTGTTTCTAACCTCCGTGACTTTCTTTCCCTAGCACTTAGGATATTATTGTGGCCCTTGGGGTTTTAGGCAGTTCTAGGTTGAGGATTTGACTTTCTGTTTGGAAGTGAAGTAAGCTCTTCTTTACAAAGACTTGTGAAATAGGAGAGGAGGGAACTGGCTAGTCCCTGCAAGATGGTTTCTGTATTTCCCTCTCCAAGTCAACCCTGAAGAAATTCTGAAACGGAATTACTCCAAATCACCCTTCCTCAACTACAGAGACAGCTTCCATGTCTTTGAAATCATACATCTCAGCTAACATTTTTCTTCTAGTGCAGCGCTGAGACCCACATCATTTTCTCATGCATTGTTGCCAGATTTTTTGTTAAGTGTTTTCTTGGCCATCTATTCTTCTCCCCAGGTCATAGTGTCCAGAGTATATGTTCTTTACCACTGGACCTGGAAAGGCTTTCAGTTATCCTTAGTGTTAACAAGATATTTGTGTTTTCCTTTCTTTTCTTACTTTCTTTATGTAGACCCTGGGCCTCACCTTGAACTTTTGATTATCCTGCTTCAGCCTCCAGAGTGCTAGAATTACGGGTGTGAGTTACCACTCCAAGTATGTTTGATCTTATTTATCTAATATCAAGAACTCTTCTGTTCTAATGTCATAGCACATATTGCCTGAAGAAGTGGAGGCAGGCATGTCCTGGAGGCATTAGAGAAAAGCTCCTTCAGCTTTGCTCTTGCCTTTCTTCCACACTTCACTGAGACTTTGCTATTTTGATACCTTTGATGAGAAACTTGGCATCATCCATACTGGACTTTTAATGCCAGGCTACAGAGGACTATGAAGCAAGATGTTCCTCATCTGCCCATCCCTCACCCCAAGTAGCTGTGGATTACTTTCTAGGGAGTCTGAGTCATTCCAGTGTGACTTTTCTTTAAGGCGTCAACATTATGACTGCAATAGAGAAGTTGTTTAATGCTAAGTGAAAACAGGATTCATTAGCTCTGGCGAGGGGTTGCATGTGTATGTGTGGGGTGTACAACCTGTGCATGCTTTGAGGACTTAGGTGTCCTGCTTTATTATTCTCTGCCTTGAAACAGGGTCTGTCACTGAACTTGGAGGTAGTAAACTGGTAGTCATCAAGCCCTGGTGAGCATTCTGTCTCTGCCCTTCTTTGATGGAGCTATAGTTGTATGCACAATCATAACTGGCTTTCTACAAGGGTTCTGGGGTTTTGAACTAAGTTCTTCATGCTTACACAAGTGCTCTTACCAAAAGACTCGTCTTCTCAACTCTCAATAGCTATTTCTTAAAGACTTGAAATTACTTCTTTAAAGCTCACTGCACTTCACTTCTTTAATTCACCAATATTGTGGGACCTGAATTTCTATCTTATCAAAAATCCATTGTCAGATAGAAAGTAGGGTAACTCCGGGAAAGTATGATTCTGTAGGCAAAGATAAAGAGAGACCACATGGATACAGCTATGCCAACAAAAATCAGACTTAAGCCATATGAACTTTCTGAAATCAAATGATGAGTAGAAACTTGACCCTAAAAATGAATTTTGGACATAATATAAACACAACCTCAAAATTTTCACAAAAGGAACAGGGGGCAGTATTTAGTATAAGCTTATTAGATAAGGAACCAAGCAGATGAAATTTTAGAATGGGCTTTAAACAATGAACAAAGAGTTAGAGTGATGGAAACTTGGGATAAAGCCCTGGCTGCTCCTGACTACCATTAGGAAGAAGACACCTCATATCACAGTGTTTGTGGGGAGGTCAGATCTTTCTCTCTGCCACTGCTGCACTGCATACTTCAGGCTACCTGGCCTAAGAGCTTTTCTACCGGCCTCCTGACTCTGCCTCTCATCTTGCTACAGCCTTTTGGGGAGTGCAGTTATGTGCCATGGCAGACTGCTCTTCAGGAGCTCTGGGCATCAAGCTTCAGTCATAAGGCTTGTATAGCAAGTGTCTTAGCCTGATGAGCCATCTCTCTGGCTCTGGGAATGTTCTTAATGTACTTCCTTGTTTAAACCTGCTCCCTGAATGAAGAATGCACAGTCTTAAGCAGCTAATGGAACTTATTCTCTTATCTTTCTTAGACTCTTTCTGATTAACCTAGCATTTCTTATTTTAAATTTTCTGTTAGTTTCTAGTAACATATAATTTTAATTTTCTCATTGGTTATACATTATTGGTATTTTATTCTTTTTCTGACGTTTATTTTTAATCACATTTTTGCTTGTTCCTTGGGTGCATTTGCTTGGAATATCTTTTGTCATCCTTTTTACCTTGAATTAATGTCTATCTTTGACATTAGATGTAGATCTTGGGTGCTGCCGAATGATGGATCCTATTTATTAGTTCATTATATTAGTCTGTGTCTTTGTATAGAGAAATTTAGACAATTATGTTGTTATTAATGAGCAATGTTTGTTAATTTGTGTTATTTTATTGGTATGAAGTGGGTTCCCCCACTTATATTATTTACTCCTTTTGTTTTCTTTCATGTGGTTAATCTCTTCAGGTTGAAGTTTTTCTTCTTGCACCTTTGTATAGCTGTACTTGTGGATCAATTCTGTTTTAATTTGGTTTTTCAGTTTTTCTAGGTATAGTAGTCTAGCTGGTGACTGTGGTCTTGAGTTTGTAGAACACTTGTCCGTGTCCTTTCAGCCTTTAAAGTCTCCATTGAAAAGTCAGAAGTTGTCCTAATGGGTCTGCCTTTATATGTGGCTTGATCTTTTTCCTAGCAGCTTTTAATGACTTTTCTCTGTTCTGTACATTCAGTGCTTTGATTTTTATGTGTCATGTGGATTTTCTTCTTTGTCCATCTGTTAGGTATTTTGTATACTACTTCTACCTTGTTAGGCACCTTCTTTAGCTTAGGGAAACTTACTGCTATGATTTTTTTAAACTGGGTTTATTAATTTTCCTGTATTCCTATTATTCTTGGATATTTTTCTTTTATAGTGTCATAGATTTCCCTGGTGTTTTTTTGCTGGAGCATTTTTTAAGACATTTTATTTGAGTAAGGTATCTTTTTTTCTATTATATTTTCAATGTCTGAGAGTCTCTCTGCCATCTCTTGTGCCCTGTTTGTGAGACTTGCATCTGGGATTTTTGTTTAATTCCTAAACTTTAATTTCCAGTCTTATGTCAGCTCTTTGTAGTTATTCTGTTTCTATTTTTGTGTCTTCAGCTATTTTCATCATATCTTTGCACTTTGGTTTATGTTTTCACAGAACTCATTCATGGGGGCTGAAGGGGTCCACAGGGAGGAGGCGGGCTGGGGTTGCCATGGGGTTTAAGGAGTCAGAGAGGTAGGACAGTCTCCTCAGGAGGTCTACGACATGGCTGGAGGTAAGACTGTGATTGGAAATAGATCCATGGATTTTTTTATTATGTACAGAGTAGTGTAATATTTGGAAGAACCAATGCAAATGTGGGTAAATAATTATTTTGCATAATATTTTTTCTTTGCCCAACATAACATTTTTATTAATCATTTGGAAATTTTGTACAATTTATCCTGATCCCACTTGCTTCCCATTCCTCCCTGGTCCATCCTTATACCATTGACCTCCCCTACCCCACCCCAGAGCCCCATCAAGTCCAATCTTACAAATGAAAGTGTAGCAGAGTCACATATATTTGATTCTGATATTCTGCTACCAATTACTGTACAAAGTAGTTATCGTGAATCACATTTAATTTTTTTCAAACATATTCTATTAATATTTAAAGAAATGAAAAAGACTGGAAAATCTGTTGAATAAACTATATTTTATGAATTCACATCAATGGTAGGAAAGCAGAAACAAATGTTATTGTGTTGGTCTATAATTCTAATACTCAAAAAGGAGTATTGGTACTGAGGAAGATTAAAGTTCAAGGCCAGTCTGGCTTATACAGAAAGTTGGATATGCACCTGGTCACCTGGTCTATAAAGTAAGATCTTGCTTTGAAACACAAACAGGGCAGGTGAAAGCTTTCAATGAGTAGAATTTCTGATAAGCTTGTTGATCATAACCTGCGTTCCATCCCAGGGACCCAAATGCTGGACTCAGGGTACTGACTTTTCCAAGTTATCCCATGACCTCCATTACATGTATTGTTGATGCAGACTGTTTGTCTGTCTGTTTGTCTGCCTGCCTGCCTGTCTCTCTGTCTGTCTCTCATTCTCTCTGTCTCTCTCTCTGTCTCTCTCTCTCTCTCTCTCTCTCTCTCTCTCTCTCTCTCTCTCTCTCTCTCTCTCTCTCTCACACACACACACACACACACACACACACTTAAAACTGTAATATTAAGAAATGAAGATATTTTTTCCTACTACTTTCTAACACTTGAGAGATACCATAAGAACTTTATGTTATAGCCACAGGTCCCTCTCTTCAGTGAACAATTTCACATGTAACCCAAACTATAATTTCCACTAGTTTTGAAAACAAACAAACAAAAGACAAGACCTCTTCAGTAGTGGGTAGGCTCATGACAAAGAGTGCTTGGCTAGAGGATGACTGTCTAAAGAATGGGTTCTTGTGTGAATATACATGTCTGTTGTGTGTCAGACATTCAGGATACTGAAACCCAGAACGCGACACCCTCCTTGGTTTGTATTACAGCTTCTGTACATAATAGGATCCAAGGATGTTTGATTTGCAAAACTGAGATCACCCCCTCACTCCTATCATATTTCTTCTCCCCTTTTCATTAAAATGATACAATTCTATCCTTTCTCAGTGATTTAACCCATTGAACAAATCTATAACATTGTCTTTATAGAGATATTTCTGTATTTGTGAAGTATTTAATTTTTTAATTTCTTTTTATTTATATTTTATTATTTTTTCATGTATGCCCCTGATCACCTCCTTTCCCTCCACCAATCCCTCCCAGTCCTTCCTCAACCTCCTCCCACCCCATCCCCCATCCTTTCCACAAGGAGAGCAAGAAGTCCCAAGGTGGTCAGTTCAGTCTGGTGTGTACATTTAAGGTAGGTCCAATTCCCTCATCCCAATATGAGGACTGGGTTAGATGTCCCACTGTAGGGGATGGGCTCCAAGGTGCCAGTTCATGCACAGGAACATAATCTGATCCTACTCTATGAGATTCCACATGCCGCTCATGCCAATCAACATCCATCTATGTTTAGAGGGTTTAGTTCCTTTTCCTGGCGGTTCCCTAGTGACTGTTTCAATTCAGTGAGCTCCCCAGAGCTTCAGACAGCCCTCTCTGTGGGACTCCTCTTCATAATCCCTGTCTCTTTGCTCATATACACTCCTGTTTCTCTCTTTAACTGGACCTGGAGCTTGACCTGGTGCTTAGCTATGAATCTCTAATTCTGCCTTTATTAATTGCTGGATGTACATTCTATAATGACACTTAGGGTGGTCATTCATTTGATTATAGGGGTACCCCTATAGGCACCCCCTCCACTGTTGGTTGGAGTCCTAGCCAGAGACATCCTGTGACTTCTTGGAGGTTTCCCTAGCATCCAGTCTCTTTCCAATCTCACACTGGCTTCCTCTATCAAGAGATACATCTCTCTTTTCCCTCTTTATTGCTCCTCTCCCTCAATCATCTTCTGTAGTATGCGGTTTCTGGCCCAGACTTTAGGGCCTAACCTCAAGGTCTAGGCCTGCAGACCCACAGACCCGCTGACCTGTAGAGACACACAGATGCATATGATAGTTTTAAGCTGATCAGCCTATTCTTCAGTTAAAGAGGTATCTAGGTTGTTTCCAGGTTCTTGCAATTACAAATAATGCTGCTATGAACGTTGTTGAACTAATGCCTTTGGATGAATATGCATCCTTTGAGTATATGTCTAATAGTGGTATTGCTGGACCATTGGGTAGATTGATTCTTAGTTTTCTGAGGAACCACTAAACTAAAAGTGACTGTACAACCTTGTATTCCCACTAACAATGGAGGAGTGTTCCCCTTGCTCCTCATCCTCTTCAGCATAGGCTGTCTTCTGTGTTTTGGGTCTTAGCCATTCTGAAGGTGTAAGATGGTATCTCAAAGCTTTTTTGATTTGTATTTCTCTGATGGCTAAAGATATTAAGGAATTTTTAAGTGTCTTTCAGCCATTTGTAGTTCTTCTGTTGAAAATTCCTTGTTTAGCTCTGAACCCCATTTTTTAATTCCGTTATTTAGGTTTTAGGGCTCTAGTGTCTTGAGTTCTCTATATATTTTAGAGATCAGTCCTCTGTCAGATGTAGGGTTGGTGAAGATCTTTTCCCATTCTGTAGCCTCTCGTTTTGTCTTATTGACTGTGTCCTTTACCTTACAGAAGCTTCTCAGTTTCAGGAGGTCCCACTTATTGATTGTTGTTCTTAGTGTCTGTGCTACTGGTGTTATATTTAGGAAGTGGTCACCAGTGCCACTGTGTTAGAGGGTATCTCCCACTTTCTATTCTATCAAGTTCAGTGTAGCTGAGTTTATGTTGAGGTCTTTAATCCAACTGGGTTTGAATTTTGTGCAATGTGATAGGTTTGGATCTATTTCCATTCTTCTACATACTACCATCCAGTTATGCCAATAGCATTTGTTAAAGATACTATATTTTTTCCATTGAGTACTTTTGGCCTCTTTGTCAAAAATCAAGTGTTCATAGATGTATGGATTAATGTCAGGGTCTTTGATTAAATTCCATTGCTCCACAAGTCTGTTTTTATGCCAATACCAGGCTGTTTTTATTACTGTAGCTCTATAGCATAACTTGAAGTCAGGAATGGTGATTCCTCCTAAAGTTCTTTTATTGAGCAGAATCATTTCAGCAATCCTGGGTTTCCTGTTATTCCATATGAAGTGGAATATTGTTCTTTCAAGGTTTGTAAAAAATTGTGTTGGGATTTTGATGGGGATGGCATTGAATCTGTAGATTGCTTTTGGTAAGATTGCCATTTTTACTATGTTGATCCTACCTATCCAGGAGCATGGTAGATCTTTCCATTTTCTAATATCCTCCTGAATTTCCTTCTTCAGTGACTTAAAAGTTTTTGTCAAACAGGTTGGCTGCTTCTTTGGATAAAATTACCCCCAAGATATTTACAGCTATTATAAAGGGTGATGCGTCTCTTATTTCTTTTTCAGCCTTTTTATCTTTAGTGTATAGGAGGGCTATTGGGTGGTGGATATTTTTTTTAGTTAATCTTGTACCCTGCTACAATGCTGAAGTTGTTTATCAGCTGTAAGAGGTCCATGATTGAATTTGGGGATCACTTATATATACAATCATATCATCTGCAAATAGAGATAGTTTGACTTCTTCCTTTACAATTTGTATCCCCTTAATCTCCTTTTGTTCTCTATTGCTTTAGCTAAAACTTCGAGAACTATATTGAATAGATAAGGAGAGGACAGCCTTGTCTTGTTCCTGATTCTAGTGATATTACTTTGAGTTTTTCTCTATTTATTTGGATGTTGGCTTTTCCTTTAATTGTTGTTATATATCTGTGTGTATATAAATACATATGTGTTTATGTGTTTGTGTGTCTATTCCTAAATTCAGCTTGCTCAATCTTTATGTTACTTATCCATATATGTTTTCAGTACTGATCATTTGGTATTGAATAACCAATTGGTGTACTTGTCCCTGAGGAAGATTATTTCTTCAGCTTCCATCATTTCTTAATCGCTATATTTCTTTGTTTGGGTTCCTGAGGACTCCTGGGTGTTCTCCTATATTAACATGTCTGTTAGTATCATCCTTGTTCAGATCATGTTTAGCTAGTCATGTCAGTAAGACTTCATGGATATAGTTTCTGACATTTCAAAGAGACACAACCCCACAACAAACCACAATGACACCTATATGTTAGGTTTCAGAATTGTACTGTAGTTATATGTGTTGGGACCAGAATTCACAATTCTGCATTTAATTTGGTTATAATTTTCTGTAACTATCTTTATTTATTATGAAAAGAAGCTTTATGGTGAGAAATAAGAACTACACATATCTGGTAGCTAAAGTTTTTAATACTTTTTTCAAATATTTGTTGACCATTTGTATTTCTTCTAAATATTGTCTATTAGTTAAAAGCCTATTTATTAGTTGGTTGGTATGGGTAGATTTGTGTATTTTAATTTTTGCAATTTGTTATTACTCTAGTTATTAATCTCATATCTGCTGTGTAATTGACAAAGTTTTATTCCCACTCTGTAGGATCCATGTCTGATGGTTATTTCCTTTGTTATGTAAAATCTTCTTAATTTTATGTAGTACAATTTGATAATTCTTTGAACCACCTCCTGTACTATTATAGTCTTCTCCAGAAGTTCTTTTCCAGACTTATATCTTCAAGTGTTTTGCCTGTGTTTTTTAATAGCATTTTCAATGTTTCAGGCCAATTTACATTGATTTATATGCAAGATGAGAGGAGCAGATATATTTCAATTTTCACACTTGTTAAGATCCAGTTTTCACTGCACCATTCCAAAAAGAAGTTTCCTCATTGAGGGATGAGGACTACACTTACCTTTTATACAAGGATATATATTTAGAATGTGGTTAGTGATTGTGCTGGTTTATTGGAGTGGTAGTATAGGTTCCCTCTCCAAAATTCATGACTTAACTAGCCCTAGGTAGTTAGTTTTATCATCTGAAGCATAATTTTATGCTTACTGAGCAAGTTTTAAGTCCAGTCGGAGAGCTGTTGGTTACTGCTAAGGTGTATGTGTCACTACTGAGCTCTTATAGTTGGGTAGGACTACCGGTTGTTCCTCTCCTGTGAAAGCTGAAGTGCATAGTGTCTTCAGCAATATGGTCTTCCCTTAGACCTCTGGAGCAACCAAAGTCAATAGCAGTAGTTTATAGTGTCCCTAGATGTCTTGAGACTGTCATGCCTCTGAGGATCCATTGTTTCCCATGACCTTTGACAATGTTGAGGAATATCGCATTAGTCAGGACTCACTAAAGAAACAGAACTGATAGAGTGAATATATACATATATTTATACACACATGGCTACCCACACAAATCTGGCTTTTTGTATTTTTAAGATATATTTATTATGTATACAATTTTCTGCCTGCATGTATGCCTGAATATCAGAAGAAGGCACCAGCTCTCACTATAGATGGTTATGAGCCGCCATGTGGTTGCAGGGAATTGAATTCAGGAAACTTTGAAGAGGAGCGCCATTTCTTCCACTGCAAATCTGGCTTTGTTATATTTTTATATTTTAACCAATACAGCTATAAAGCTTGTTATCTTTGCATTTTATTTCCTTTCTGCCTATTTTTTCCACAAATTAAATTTCAGAATGAGAGATTTAGAACCATATATGTTTTCATTTATTTGAGTCTATTTTCATATTCATACAGGTATATAATGTATTTAGATCAAATCCACCCCATTCTATTGCCTCTATTATCCTTATCCCCCATCATTTTTTTCCCTCAATATCATGTGCTCTCTATTTTCATTAATACCCTCTGAATCTATTTAGTGCTATCTGGATGTACATGGATACAGGGTAATCTACTAGGGCATGGGTCGCCTCTTGGGATCTGCATGACTTAAGAAAACTGACTAGCCCTCCCCAAGCAGCTACCAGATGACAACAGCTCCTCAGACTCAGGTGGGACACTATGAGCTTCTGACCAATCCATGCTGGATTTTGACTGATTTGATCTTATATAAGTCTTGTCCATGCACTCTCAACTTATGTAAGTTCATATGTACAGCTACATTGTCATGTCCAGCAAATACTGTTGCCCTACAGACATCTACTCTGGCTTTCTGGTACCTCTTCTGCAATTACTTCTCAGCCTTGTGGGAACAGAGTGTGATAGAGATGTCCCACTTAGAGTTGAAAATTTCAGTCTCTTACTCTCTGTGAATTGACAGATGATAGGACTCAGTACTAGTTGACATCAGCAAACAAAAAGAACCTTCTCTGATAAGGGTTAAAAGTTACACAACCTATAACTACAAAGGTAAGAACTTAGGGGCAGTTTATTACTAGGTCCATTTAGTAGTGTTAGTTGTATTATCCCTAACAGCATGAAACATTTCTTGTTGGTAATAAGTACATTTATTAATCAAGGATTCCAAGGTCTTTGGTTTTTTTATTTGAAATTCTGGTCTTGTTTTACGCTCAGTGACAATTTAAATTCCTCTTTTTAATTGTTGTTAATTAATTAACTAGGCAGTTAATTTATATGAAATAACTTTGGTATATTTAGGAGATAAACTAATTATCAGATAATCTTTTCCCTTTACATTCCTATGTTTTCCCCCCTTTCCCTAGGGGGTGATTTTAACTTATCAAATATTTACCTTCATGTGTGGTCAAATCTATTGGTCTATCTAACTGATAGTTTAGTTAGAAAAACTTCTTTAACTGCTGTGTTATATTGATTGCTAATAGTGAAGACAGGATGAGAATGCACTCTAGCTCTCCCATTAAATATTTGTAATATTGTATTTTCCAAAGATTTTTGTAACCATATCTCCCATATCACAATCTTTTATAGAACTTTAAAACTATCTAGTGGAAAAGGAAGCAATGTAGTGCAGCATCAGACATGCCTCCCAAGGCTGGCAGGGTGGGAGTGAGGGGAATGATACAGTCTCCAGCTTCTGGCTCTCTTCTATTTTTTTTGAGTCTTCCTCTGAGACCTTAGTCATCAAGGAGAAGAGACAAGCCCCTATGAAATTCTGATGCACAGTTCCAATGTGTTACATGGAAGTGCACTCTAGTTTCCACATGAACTGTTTCTCACCCACTCAGATGTTTGACTGTTTGGTCCCAGGTTGGTAGCTGGGTTTGTAGAGGCTGTAAAACTGGTATATAGGGCCTAGCCTGCCACTCACAGCTTTGAGGGTCAGTATCTCACTCCTGCTTACAGTACAGGTTGTGTTCCCCGACCTTCCCATATGTAAAGAGTTCAGGCTGAAGTCTCTGTCACCATGAGCCCTACCATGCCTTCCTCACTATGAAACCTGAAGCCAAGACCCAAAATAAATCTTTCCTGCCTTAAATTGCTTCAGTCAAGGACTTACTTGGTCCCAGTGATGACAAGTCATTGCTGGAGAATGTAATTCTCTAGTACTTGTCTGTTTATCTCACCAACCTGTTATCATATTTCTGATCTAACAATTTGTCTGCATTAAAGAAACTGAAAAGTATGTTAGATTATATAGCTACACACATATATGTAAGATATCTAGAACTTGTCTAGCATATATTAAAAGCTAATAATGATAGACACACAAACTTTTAAAAGTCAAAGTTTATTTGATTTTTTTACAATTATAGCTTTAATACATGTGAAATTTGTTTTGGATTAATGTATGAAGTTGTGTGAATTATCTGTTGGTAAATTCCAGATTCACAGGTTGCCAGCTCTTAAGAGGATATATGTAAAATAGTCTCTGTGTAACCACTCTAACACATGAAGAGGTGCCTCTGGTGACTAAAAAAAAATGGATACTTGGTGCAGCATCATTGGGGAAAGAAATTTTAAGCCAGGTTTTACTCTGTTCATTTGCCCAAATTCCATACTAGAATTGGGGAGAATATGTCATGATGGGTAAAGAAAAATATATATCCTTAAGGATAAGGACATTTTCATCCAGGTTGTGAGAAATTTTAAATAAAAGAATCTCCTCTTTCATGAGTAATTTGTTCAGATCCTGCACCTTCTCTCACTCAAGAGAAACAAAACACAACTTCATTTTCTAATCTGGCTCATCTTGTTTGAGAGCTCCCTTCCCAATGATAGGGGTTTTTTCCTCTTAAAACTTAGAGAGGAAATAAGAGTTGAGATGTAGCTCTATGGTAATATACTTGCTTAGTATTTGTGAGGGCATGTATTTGATACCTAGCATCATATCACATCCTCTAAAACTTAAAGAAAAATAAAGTAAAGGAATAAATGTTAATAAAATTGTGGTCTCAGTTAAGACTAGCTTTAGATTTACCCCATTTATAAAATGTGCTGGGCACAAACTTAATCACATACTGATCCACACCTTGGTCCAAGAGTCTAGACACTCATTAGTTGATGTCTACACCCAAGGTGAAAGCTCAACAGGTGGACAAAACAAACCCTGTTTGGCAGAGAAAAAATGTATAGATAAGTAAGCAACTAAGCTTTGAAAAGTTAAAGATCCATGGAATTGGGTACACTGACAAGGACTGAGTCTGCACAGGCACCAAAACTACCCATATCTGCACAGGACTCAGTGCTGTGAGGCTCCTGTTCCAAGTGTCTACACATGAAGTATAGAACAAGCTTGTAATTAATTAAAACTCTTCATGCTCAATAAAATTCAAATGTGACTTTGTTAAACACTGGCTTAGGGTCTTTTTAAGGGTTAGTTTGAAACTCAGTGCTAAATAATATTTATTCCTACACTGACCTCAACAATTATTATGTGTTAAGTAGTAAAAGAGTCAAAATACATCAAAATTCCATGACACAAATTCAAACTCCAATGTTACCCTGGCTTTTTCAACCTGTTTGTATATTTTGAAAAACTGTCTCTGTGGTTTTTGGTTTGGTTTGGTTGTGTCTGGTTGTTTCTTTGTTTGTTTGGGGATTTTGTTTTGTGTTTTTTAACCATCCTGGATATAAAGTTCAATTTGGGAACTCCCCCCAAAATACCAACAAACATTCTCAGACACAAGACAAGGACAGAAAGTTCATTTAATTCCTCAAGTCAAAGACCAATTTGTCCACTGGAGAATTTATTATGGCATAATATAGTTGAGAAGGCTCATAGAATCCAGGAGCATGAATTGCAGTAGGCTTTCTAACCAGGGAAACATGGTTACCCTCTGTTCATCTTGGCCCCACGTACGGTGTTCCATGTCTGTGCTACTCTGTTTTATTTATGCCTTGTTACTTGATTCATGTATTGTTTGCATATTTCTCCTCCTATGGGTGTTAACTTCTACTCTTCCATTTTTTATGCTGTCATAACATTATCTTACAGTGGTGTACATTATTATCCAAAAACCACGTCCTACTTAACTTTGTCTGCTTAGCACAATCAATAAAATAATGCTTAGATCAGATTGCCTAGTGGACATGTCTGTGGGGAAAAATCTTGACTATTCTTATTGATATAAGAGAGCCCATACCACTGTGGGTGGTATCATTCCTAGGCTAGTGATCTGGTATTGTATGAGAAAGCTAGCTAAGCATAAGCCTTCAGATTGTACATCTGTGGTTCCTGCCTCCAGGCTCCTGTCTTAAGTTACTGCCCTGACTTCCCTCCATGTTGGACTAATATCTGGAAGTATAAGCAAGATAAACCCTTTCATATCCTCATTTGGTTTGGATCATTATGTTTTATCTGAGCAACAGAAAGGAAATTAGAACAGGGTACCTCATGCTATCTCTATATGTTCTGGTGCCTTTAACTATGACGGAAACACGTTTTTGCCTTTTTCTTCATTCCCATCAGAGGAAATTAAGTAGTCAATTTTGAACAAGGCCTCAATCCCCAATCCAATTACCTGGTTCAGTCCAGAGCATTGATAATACAAACCAGATCCACACACACTAAACTGTTTCTACATCAACAACAATTTCTACAAATTCCTAACATTTTGTTGTTTAATTTCTCTGTTTGCTCAGGTTTTTCTCACCAGAGACTTCCTCTATAAAATCTACCAGAAAAAAAAAAAACATTTTTTCAAATCGTCAGAAAATTGGGAAGCAGGGGTCATCCCTTCCCTACCTCCAAAATCCATAAGTGGCAATTCTGTGCCAGGAAGTCTCAGAGCTAGTCCAAAAACACTACCAATTCAGAAGACTTGGTACAGACCAGGACAGAGCACATACACAGATTCTCTGTACAAAACTGGGATATCATTTTGACCCAAGACTTTATGTTTTCATATAGAAGATAACTAATTCTGAACCTACTCAAAACAAGACACATTATCAGTGAATCAAAGTGCCCCACCAGATATGAGAAACGGAATTTACAAAGATTTGCTAGGCAATGAGGCTGATTTCCCAACCCAATTTTTCCTGACTACTTCGCTTTTCACTGCAAGATGAATGTCTCTTTTACTATTAGTTAGGAGAGGGAAGAAAATACAGACTTAGGAGGAAAAGGGATGGGTAGTAAGTTGAAAATGCATGCCAAATCCATAGGAAACTCAGAACTAGAGTCCCATTGGGAGGTTACAATAGTTACTGTGTTTGCAACAGATGAGCTCTGTTCTCTTGTCAAAACTCAGGAAGTTGATGTCCTCACAGTTGGTCATACATGACAGTCTTGAATAATGATACATACTCTGCCCTGAGGAAATAGAAGAGGGAAAGAATTTTAAAGACTTCCTTTCTTCCATGTTTCTGGTAATAATTCAGCTTCAAACCAACATAGCCTTCCTCTTCTCATTGCTAACCCAGAGAAGGAATTTTATTACAGAATTGACCAGAGACATCAGCCCCTCCACATTTGATGTTATTTGGGGAAAAGTCCATCTTTCCACCTCTGTACAGGACCATTCATCACCATCAACGCCACTCACCCATCCATCCTAAACACAAATAACACTACTATTTAAAAGGGGAAGTTTGGTTATCTGTCCATCACTCTATTGCCCATATTACCTTTTCTTGTGAGTACATAAAAGTTCTCAGCAGCACAGGACTGTCTATGCTTCAGTGTGCAGGAACTCATGACTCCGTAGCATAACCCAAGATGATATTTTTTACATTTATAACACATTGTTCCAAGATCTTTGAGATATAAAAAGAAGTACTTGGTGAATGTGGTCTCCAGAAAATTTCTGCAATTAAAGCCTTCTCTGTGGGAAGTTAACTATTAATCCATTTATTCTAGCCTTTCCCAAATAGAACTCCTACAAAAATCTTGTGAAAGAAAAATGTTTTTGTTTTGTTTTGTTGAGACAGAGTCTCTCTATGCAGCCCTGAAACTCTTCATGTAGTCCAAACTGGCCTTAAATGTATAGAGATCCACCTGCCTTTGTCTCCCAAGTGCTGGAAATGTGAGGGAAATGCTTATAGACAGAAAGCAAAAGTATACTATTTGAGGAGGTCATGATTCCTGTAGAATTTACCCATAGGGTTCAAGGAATAAGTATCTTGTGTAGACTGAATATTTTGTCAGTAATGGGTAAAAGAAAACACGGGTACTTTCACCTCCTTATTAATAGAAACAGAATAGCTATGCCAGGAGAAGCCTGGACTCTAAGGATTCCATAGTAAATTGAAGGAAGTTTACTTCTAAACATATCACAAATGAACTGTTTACCAAATACTTTACACCAGCCCTGGTCATACCTTCTTCAGATTCACGAAGGTCACCTACAAAGAGAAGGAAAGGCAGTCTCCCTTGTGACAGTCTCACAGGACCTCCACAGCCCCACAGCCAGTTTTGAAAGGCCATCCTTTCTCAACACCTAGACACTATTTAAGTAACCACCGGCTGTCTCCTCATGGCCAGGACTTACCCCAATATGGGCACAACAGAAAAAACATCCCCAGCACACACAGAGCAAACATCCTGCAACCTTGGTCTTCAGCAGCTTCCTGTAAAAGATACTGGCTCTTTTCTCACTTAAGAGGGGCGGTTGACCTATCCTTGGGCTGTCTAAATTACATCATCATTAATTTTCCAGGACAGACAGTACCTCTCAGTTCCTAGGATCAAGTCATCATGTCTGACTCCCTCAGGACATACTCCAAGTTCCTAAAAGTGACGTTGTGACCTCTCTGATTCCCCAAACCTCCTGATTCTGGGATACAGCTCTTGACAAATCTTGGAGTTTGTCTTTAGAGCTCCCTTTGTCCCGACCTTAAAGGAGAGTGACAGCAAACCTCATCCATTGCCTACTGACTCCCTGAAGGTGCATTTTTCTGTCTCTATTGCCCTTTTCATGATGTAAGCCATCATTGTCTTGACCAGTCAATAGCTTTATTGTTTGGATTTATTGTGCAGCCTCTTGCCTCTCTGTGGTGATTTCCCCAGGTAGAAACCAAAGAACTCTTTGTAGGTCACAGGTACCAGGCTGCCAATCCAAACCCTCCAATGACTTCTTTGTATTTAAGGTAAAAATTCCCAAAATCTTCAAGTGGAAAAAAGCATTCCCTGGGTAATCTGAGTAACTGCCTCTATGCCATTTTTACCTTGCTGACTTAGGTCCTGATTCAGATGCCACACGGACAGCATTAGCTCAGCAGTCTGTGGGAAACAGCATCTCCAACTCCCTTCCTGTCTCTCTAGCTGACCTTGCATATCTGTAACTCCACATCTTGACTCCTTCACTAAAACAAAGTAAGAGCTTTGCTTTCTTTAACATGGCACACTCTGCAGCTGGGGACTTAGGATAGACGACACCTGATAAATATTTGTGTGGCGAATGAATGATAGCCTTCCCACACCTGTGTTTGCATTCACAGTTCACTTCCCACAGCGCAAACAGGTTTATCATATTGTTTTTCTTTTCTTTTTGAAATTATAGTGTAATAACACTATTTCTCCCCTCCCTCCAAAACTCATGTGTATGTGTGTGTATGTGTGTGTGTATATGTGTGTGTGTATGTGTGTGTATGTGTGTGTATGTGTGTGTATGTGTGTGTGTGTATGTGTGTGTGTGTGTGTGTGTGTGTGTGTACATATGTGTGTGTGTGTATCTTTCAAACCCATGGCTTCTTTATCAGTTGTTGTTACATGCATATATGTGTATGTTTGTAAACATATATTCCTAAATATAGCCTACTCATTCTGTATAATACTACCTGTATGTATGTTTTCAGGACTGACCTTTTGATATTAGATAACCAGTTGGTGAGCTCTTCTCTGAGAATGATCGTTTCTCCCACTCTAAACATTTCTTCATTGCCTATAATTCTTTATATAGGACTGAGACCTCATGGGCTTCCCCGTCCACTTTGGCCTGTCCATTATTGTAGTCTTTGTTCAGCCTGTGTTTACACAGTCATGTTCGTCACATTTTTATGTGTAAATTTTAACTTTCCTAGGAGACACCATCTCACAGCAAACCCCTTTTTCCTCTGGCTCTTACAATCTTACTAGCCCCTCTTTTCCCAATGATCCCTGGGTCTTAAGTGTGGCAGTTGTGCTAGAGATACATCAGTGGGACTGGACTTCACACACTTTGCATTTTTGATTAGCTATGGTTTCTGTAATGGTCTCAATCTACTGCAAAGAGAAGTTTTCTTAACAAGAGGTGAGGACTCCACTTATCTGTGGGCATGACATATATGCTAGTTTAGTAAAGTGGAAATTAAAGGTTTTCCTACACGATTCATGACTTCACTAGCCCTAGATACTTACTAGGTTTCAAGTATCCGGCATGATTTCCCTCTGGTTGGGTGGGTCTTGGGTACAATTAGTGCAATGCACCGATGCTCCCTTAAGGTTACAGTGGTCATACAATGTTGTGGTTCATAGGCATGATAGCTGGGTAGAACTATTGCCTGTTTCCCTCTTTTGGATGCTTGCCTGGTGCCTTCTGGTACTAAGAAAGCTATCTCTCATAGAGGAGGCATTCAGATAAGATCCAACTCATGGGTTTTTATTTGAAGAGCATGGTGTCTTCAGTCATAAGGACCTATCTTCCAATTCTGGGGAGGCAACCAAGGGCAATAGTGACAGTCTTTATGTTTGGGAAGTCTCTTGATAAACTCTCCAAAAACTAAAAAGAGGGTTTCTCATGCCTAGAATTGAAGGTTTTGTTAGGTTGTTTTGTTTCTTGTAGAGAGCATTGTCAGCCAAAATGATAAAGCTTTATTTAAACTAGGTATGTATATTTATATGCTGACTTATGTATATTATAGGTTTTTAGGTAAATTATGATTCCTTATGATTTTTCAAACATCCCTACTGTTATTTTACATCCTTCTTCTACAATATCTTTCCCTATCTCCATAATTAGGGCTCTCCCCACTTTTTTCCATTTCTCCAATCAGATTACTTGTTCCCTGCTATTCCCCTCTCTGCCGCTGGCCTGTTTCCATACCCTAACAATGGTCCCTTTTCACTTTCCTGGTAAATCAATATGCAAATCAACACATCAACATGAAATAGTAAGTTAGTCTAAGTGAAAATAAATACTTGAATTTCTTCTTCAGTTAATTACACATTTCAATAAAACAATGGGTAATAAACTAAGTAGAATTCAGTTAGTGATTTTTTAAGTAGAAATCTGAGTAGACCATGTCAGTTAAATACTCTAACTAAAACTTTCCAAATAAGTACAAAGGATGCAAATCATCATAGTGCATTTCTTGCTTAATCAGTCAACAGAAAAAAGAGTTATTATAAATACAGTAGGTAAACTGCTGAGCTGACTATTCCAGTGCAAAGCACACTGATTTTCAGTCTCTGGCTGTACTCAACGCTCATCGTTAGTATAGCATATTTTGACCCATGATGTGGTACAGTGTAACATTAGTTACAGAAACACATAGATACTGTTTTGTTTTTAAGTCAAGAATATGTCCACAAACAAAGAAAGGTGTTCTTGGGAAGAACTCTTAAGAAGTAGCCTGGAATGTACGGGGTAATAGAGCCTCTCCATGATGAGGGACTGGGTTAAATGGAGGAAAAGAATGTCTTAAACTATTATCTAATGACATGATAGTTCCCCGTTTCCCACAATGATTAAAGTAATTGGGTACACAAAAAAATAAAAATCACGTGTCAGTCATGGCACCAATCTATTGCAAGCTGGTGAGCCTGAGAAACTAATATGACACTATCAGCATAGTTAAATGTTTCAGAAATATCTTATCCAAATGTATAGCTAGCATCACATAGTAAGTTACCCTATCCCCCACAATCATCTCAATCCAACCTCAACAGACCACACATTGAGCCTTCATGTGAAATTTCTTACAAACAATCCAAGGCTCTCATACTATCCAGTATATCTGTGAATGAGAGAAGCCATCATGTACACAGAGCATCTGTCCATCTATTCCATCTCTAAGTGGAAGACAAACAGCTGTAAAATATGTCCACACATTGGCACTTCCATAATTTTATAGATATTGACAGTAAAATTCATGTGCTTGATTGACTTCTTTATCTTTTTGACTTTGTAGACAATACTATAATACATTCTGAAGACAACACTTTTAATGATACAAGAATAGTCATGGGCTCCAGGGAATAATTACCTATGTTTTCATGTCACTTATATACTGATCTTTGCATTTGTGATTTTCTACCAATTCTAGAGTCCCATAAGGTCATAGAAATGACCATGTCTTCACAGATGCTATAAGACTGATAAAATTCCTGTGCATTTTGGTTCTTTGTTCAATTTCCCTTAGCTTTTGTACACAGCATGACATTCAAACATTAACCCATTAGTTCAACTCCTTAATGAATGTCTTGTCACCTGTGGGTGTCCACTCTGATTCCACTGGCTGTCTGTGTCCTGGCCACTGCATGCTCCTATCAGAGCACCAAAGAGCTCCATCTTTGCTGACAAGGAAGCTGGGGGTCAGAAAGGAGAACAGGGAGATGTGGAGAAGAGCCACTGAGTACAGCTCTTGCTCACTGGTGCCACATGCCAGCCTTTTCTGGCTCTTTCTCACTATCTCCAACATTTCTCTCTTAATAAAAATAACTGCATTTCAACAAAGTACAGAACATAGTACTTGAAATACTGAGAAGCCTTGTCAATAGTCTTCGAAACCTCTCTATTTTCTTATCAACTAAAGGCATGATAGAAGTCTGTGACTTCTTTCTTCACTCTGTGCCTGGCTCCTTTTCTTTTGGGTTATCTGTTTATCTCTGTGCAAAAGTGTGTTAAGCAGGGAATTAATAATTGTCTCAGTCAACAAATTTCAGGAACTGCAGAGCCTAGATGTATGATTCCCTGAGATAGAGCAATCATCTATGAAAACAAGATTACACCTTGGAACCAGTCCATCCTCTCAAGCAATAGGTTCTTCTTAGATCAACTGAGCAATGATCAATCCTGCCCACATGAGCAGTTTAAACTTGTTTCCAATTTAAAAATAAAACTCGTGTCAGGACCATAAATAAAGTGCCATCACATCTTTCTAGTTGTTCCTACCAAAGTAACCACATCTATTAAATCTCTGTGTTCCTTGACATTGCATTAGTGAACTTGAAAGTCATCCTAAAAATGATTACACCCACACACATGTGCACACATGTGCACATCAAACCTATGTGTGTGCTCATCAATAGTCTTAGCATTTTAAGACTCTGTTGAAGCGTAACCTAGTGGGGCTGTCAGAGGTAGGAATTTTGCCAATTATATACTATCTACTAAAAGTAATTTGGACTAATTTAACAATATCATTTATGTGACCATTCACAATGCATCACTATGCAACAATATCAAAACATAAACACGTGTAGATAGTGCACATATACACATATATAGGATAGGGAGAATTTTTCATGTCTTCTTTTTATTGAAAGTAGATTATTTTCTCAGGCAATATATCTTGATATCTAGCTTTGTAGTTTCCCCTCCCTCAACTCCTCCCAATTCCTCCCCACCTCATCTCAGCTACAGATTCATTTCCTCTGTCTCTCATTAGAGAGAAAAAGGCTTTTAAGAGATAGCAACCAAACATGCCAAAATAAAATAAATTAAACAAAAAACATAAGATCAAAATTGGACAAGGCAACCAACAGAAGGAGAGACCCACTTGTTTTACACTCAAGAGTCCCATAAAAATAATAAACTAAAAGCTATAACGAACATGCAAAGGGACCTGGTAGAGACTTGGACTTGTTTCTTCAGTATTTGTGAGTTCATATGTCCCTTGTTAGTTGATTCAGAGGGCCTCATCTTCTGGGTGTCCTCCATCCCCTCCGCCTCATACACTCTTCTACCTCCTCTTCCATGGGGTTCCGTGAGCTCTGTGGGGAGGGATTTCATGGAGACACCCCATTTAGATTTTATCTCTATATAATGTCTCTGTATCTGTTCACATCTGCTGCCGGAGGAAGCCTCTCAGATGATGACTGATTAAGGCATTAATTTTACATGAGAATATTTTAAACACAAAGATTTTGAAATTCTTATTTATTTAACATTTGCCAGTCTTTAAATTAGACTATTGATTTGATTTTCTTCATATTGTTAAATAATCCTTACTCCAAAAGCTGCACTTCTAAAGACTGAACTCTTAATACAAAGTAGAAATTTCCAATCTCAAAGACACCTTACCTAGGGTAATCACTAGAATCTAAGCAGGTTGAAAAAGCAGCAATAGGTTTGTTCTTGAATTACCTTCTTTTCTTTAATTTCAAATTGGCCAAGATAAAAATCTTGAAGAAAATGGTGTCTTAGAAGAGAACACAGGTAACTTAATGTCACAAGTGAAATTTAAAATCATCCAAAAATGATTATATCCCCCCACATATACACATATGTGTACACCACCACTATGTGTGTGCTCTCATGTGTCTGTAATAAAATATGTCCCTTTATCACATAATAAGTTAAAAATGTAAAAAATGGGGTTTGGCTACAAATTTCATTACTCTATTATTTTCAAGAATTCTAGGGTGAGACTGAATTTTTCTCCATACTGTTGAAGGCACAAAATGACATAAATTATTACATGAAATAATTACCATAAACACATATAACACCATTACTAAACAAGAATGTACTTTTAGTAGAAAAAAAAACAGAAAGTTCAAATACCTGTATATTTGAGATGTAAGAAAGGCCTAGTGACTGACAAAGGATCAAGGGATGAAGTCTGTTGTCTAGATTCAGGCTAATTAATTTCTTTCCCATTTTAATAGATACATACCAAAATGGGGATGTCCTTTCAACCTTTAGTCAAATTTCCATCATCCATCTTACAATAAGGCCAGATGATGCTACAATAAAATGATTAGACCCTTTTTTCCCTTTATGATGGAATTTATTCCAATTTTTAAAGAACCTTTGTAGTGGGAAGTATGAGGAAATTTAATTTCCTTGAGGAAGTTACAAGAAAAGGATGGATTCTGGTGTCAGAATAGCATTCCTCTTGCCTACATGCATAATCCTCCAGAAGATTGACAGGTTGGAGTGTCTCCCCATTCTGTCACCATACCAGATGTCAACAATGAACCAATCAGAGTTTTATAAACATTGGTTTTCACCCTAAGCTCTCTCGGACCTATTTACCCGCCCCCCAAGTAGTTTGAGCCCATGGTTCTCTGTATCTCCTTATACCTTATCCTGAGAAAAGGATCCAACTTGATTTTGTGGGTTTCTTTGTCATTGAT
Source organism: Phyllotis vaccarum (assembly GCA_033318265.1). Taxonomy (NCBI): domain Eukaryota; kingdom Metazoa; phylum Chordata; class Mammalia; order Rodentia; family Cricetidae; genus Phyllotis; species Phyllotis vaccarum. The sequence continues at coordinate 94,622,449 of JARWLC010000012.1, forward strand.
TTTACCTCTGTGGAATAAGGTCCCCCACTAAGAGGCTATGAAAAGGTCCATGCTTCTAGGTTTAGAGAGGAGACATTCCTGAGATATGATTCTGGTTTTGTGTTTTGTTTTTCAGGTTACCATCCAAGTTAAAATTGCAAGTGGATATTATTTTTCCATACTTTATGTTCAAAGAAGTGTCTTAATACATGGGAGTCTAATTATACTCTAAAACACTGCTTCTTAACCTGTGGATTACAACCCATTTGGAGATCAAATGACTTTTTCACAGGAATCACATATCAGATATTTACACTACAGTTCATAACAGTAGCAAAATTACAGTTAGGAAGTAGCAACAAAATAATTTTATGATCCCCACAATATGAGGATTGCAGCATATTAAAGGGTTGCAGCATTAGGAGGGTTTTGAACAATGGCCCTAAGGTATTGGAGTAAATGAGCAAGAAAGACATGCAAATAGAAGGAATATGGTGAACTAGAAATGAACAAAGCATAACCACATTGAATGACAGTAGGAATGGTCAGAGGAAAGTCAAGAGGAGTACTACAAAGTGTGCAAAGAAGGGGGTGGGTTATCAAGGCTCCAGCAACTCAAGAAAGGGATGGGAAAACATCGGTGTTTAGAGGAGTCAGTGACCTCAGACTTAGGACACTGAGGCTACATCATGGTCACAGCACCATGGCTGCCACTGCCACCTCCCACCTGAGTGTGAGTAAGCAGACATCAGAATGTCTCACAAACAGGCATGCACTGTCAGAAGAAGAGGGCATGATTCCACCAAAAATGCCTCATAATCTCAACCAGAAACCATTATAGAAGTCCAGAAACCTTTATAGAAGGACAGTGGCAAAAGTTCCAGCACACCCCTGACCCCTATGACTTCTTGGCAAGGCAGGCCATAGAGAGGAGAGGAAGGCTGAGGCATAGACCAGACCTGACCCAGTGGGACCATTGCCACCTCTGCTACTTCCATCACTACTCAGAGCCAACCAATAGGATGGCCACCCACATGCCTAGGTTTCCTGATGCTGAATCCCCTGAGGGGTGGCACAAGTGACCTGGACTCTTGGCATGTGACTGGAAATAAGGACCCAGATAGTCCCCTTCCTCACCTGTGCCTAAGCTCACAATCACCAGGGGCATCAGGGAAGGCAAAAGCATAAATCAAAGAAAGAAGAGACTGGCGTCTGAGAAAGAGATGACAATTAGGGAAGGAAGGGAAGGAGAGCATCCCCACTCCTTTGCTCAGATGTTGGCAGCAAAGGATTTTGTGGCGTGCATTGCCTGGCTCGTGTACACTACTTGAAGCAGCTTTTCTCAGTCACCTCCAGACTTAATAGCAAGTTGAAGAAATAGAAACATAAATCAGAGTGGCTGGCTTGCCAATTGATATTGGTGGATATTGGAGGTCAGTGGTCATCTGTTGATATTTCCATGTCTTTGCATCCCAAAATGAGGAACTGGACAGAGATGTGGATAGTGGCAGAATAGAGACACTTTATTAATAAATAATCCACCCTCAAGGGAAGGAAGGGGAGAGCTGTAGCTGGAGAGACCCCCATACCCAGAGGATTGGGACTTATAAAAGCCATTTGCAAAATGGAGGCTTTTTTGCACATGCGCTGTTACATATTAACTTTGTTGGGAGCAATCACCTTCTCTGCCAAGGGGTTTGCTTCCTATGATGATCTGCAATCTTTGTGTAAAGCCAGATGAACCTCACCCCTCACCTAACTCTCCCATTTCACCACCCTAGGAAAAATGCTTCTCATTATATCACTAGCCCTCCAGTCACAAGTTTTAATGTTTGTCCTCTGCTACTTTGTGGTGATTGTGTGTGTGTGTGTGTGTGTGTGTGTGTGAGAGAGAGAGAGAGAGAGAGAGAGAGAGAGAGAGAGAGAGAGAGAGAGAGTCAGGAGGAAATTGGAGAGATGAGCGCCCATGGGAAAATGAAGACCATGTCAGAGTATACCAGTATTTGAATGGAATGGCAAACTTCCACCACCAATCTAGAAATGAGCTGGTAGATGAGAGGTTTAAAGCTCACTGATCATCACAGAAGGGCCTGATAAGGAGGCCCCTGCAGAAAGAACAGACTCTGTGTGCAGGGGACCCCAACTATGCGAATATGTTTTTCCACTGGCATAATTCTCCTTTCATTCTACCTTTCAACAGAGAATAAAGCTAGGAAAACAGGACAAATGAAATGCCTGGGAAGACTTGAAATGTCTCAGATGTGGTTCTCAAGGGTGACACCAAGGTGGATGAGTTAATCGTCCATGGGGCTAAGTTTATCAGAAAGGTTATTCATAACATGGAAGAAAGACAATAGCTTGGGACCTTGAGTGGAGTTCAGGCCATGGCACCAGAGACAACATGGTTGGGGCTCTGAAGCTGGTCAGGCCCACAAGGCAGGATGGGGTTCCCTTCTTACAGGTATCTGAAGACGAGGGCTTTCACAGCGTGAACCTGCAGTCAGGATCACCGATTACAAAACAGGAATCGGGAAGAGAAAGGATACTGGATGCAGCTGCCATTAGCCCCTTTAATATAAATTCACTTCCTCAGGCAGGAAATCCAGGCACCTGGCTGTCTATTAACTAGAGACTCGAGGCTGTGCTTTTGAGAAGTAGGGCATCGTTCAGCATCTATAGGTGGGAAGGTGTGAAGCCTGAGGCCTGAGTAACAGGGTGGTCCAGATCCTACTGTTACAAAAGGTCTAGGATTTGTCTTCTTTGTTCTTCAAGATTTATTTAGTATTTAGTACACTATGTGGATTCCTACTGCCTGTGTAGGCCATAACAGGGCATCAGAGTCTTTGGAACTGGTTTAAGGATTGTTGTTAGCCACCATGAAGATGCTGGGAACTGAACCTCAGTCCTCTGCAACAGCACTGAATGCTTTTATCCTCTGAACCATTTCCTAGGACTTGGCTTCTTGATAAAGTTAGAATATTCTGGAAAACCCCATCCAATATGGGAATGTCTTTCTGTATGCTGGGAATATCAAACTTTAAATAAAGGAGCTGTTTTGGCCCTTGGTGAGCACTGTAGAAGAAGTAGGTGGGGAATAAGAATAGGTAGGAAAAGAAGGGTGGAGTCAAAGGCAGATTGAGCCGGGCACCCAAAGAAGAAGCATGTAAGGAACACAGATGAGCCATGGGCCACATGGCAGACAGATTAATGAAAATGGGTTGAGTTAAGATGAAAGAGCTAGCTAGCAATGTGCCTGAGCCATAGGTCAAACAGCATGAACTTAGTATAAGTGGTCTGGAACTGAAGGTCTGTGGGTCTGGACCTCTGGCTGCCTGGGGCCAAGAAACCCTGTTCTAACACCCATCTGGTTTCTATCATTTTTTACCGAAATCTGGCAAAATAGAAAACTCGATTCAAAAACTTCGAAGTTTCAGTCTTCGTTATAAAAGCTGTAGGACCTATTTCCTCTTGCCAAAGACTTTAAAGCCTCAGATCTCTGTGTGGGCAAAGAAATATCCATGCTCTGATGAGTCATAGAAAGAAATTATCTAGGGCCACCAAATTGCCCATTGGTAAAGGCTCTTCCTCCAAGCCAGATGACCTGAGTTTGGTCAGGAACCACAATGGTGGAAGAAAAGAACTGACTTCTGCAAGTTTCCCTCTGACTTCCATGCATTTGCTCATGTGCTGTGTTGCACGCGTGCACACACACATACACACACACGTACACACATTTAAATAAAAATGTAATAAAACATTTTAAAAGAAAAGAAAATTTGCAAACTCTCTGGAACTTCTCCTAAAACCTTCCTCCCTCGTTGATATCTCATTTCTCCTTCCTTATTTTCTTCCTTCCTGTGATGAGAATCAATTTAGCGCCTTCTCATATCTAGGAAAACACTGTTCCCTTGAGCTACATCCCTAGATCTAGATTTTCTAAAAATAGTGGGTTTTGATGTGAAGCCTAGGCTGACCTAGAACTCATCACTCTCCTATCTCCGGCTCCACAGTCCTGGGACTATGATATATACACCACTATGCCCAGAAGACTCATCTTTTAATGAATGAACTTTTCCTACAATTAAGGAATTTTGTAGAAATCATTTCAGTATAAAATACATCTAGCATTTCTAGCCAAGACAACATCACCTGATTGATGTATGAGACAGAGTGTTGAGATTGGACATATGGAAACCTTAGCTGAATTATCTTTCACAGATATGAATATCCACACAACAGGCCAGGATGCAGTCAGATCAGTGATGGGCAGAATGATTCTTTGACCAAGACTACTTAATTATACACACTTCTTACCTCTGTTTAACCCCAAACTTCATTTCAGGACCCTGAAGATGAACCTGAGGAGGGGGATGGATCGTTTTACTTATCCCTCTTCCTAGAGTGGCCACATAAATCTCTATTTATGCCATCACTTTGTCTTTTTAATATAAATGACCCTAGCTTGTCAGAGTGTCACAGACCAGGCTCTGACTCTAACACCTCACTGTCTAATGATGTAACTCTAAGGGTGATGTTACAGCCCCACACAGTAGATGTCCTAAAAGGACAGGTTTCTGATAGGGGGGAATCCAATGCAAGAATCAGAAGCTCTAGGCTGAAGGTCTCCTATGTGTCTATTTCTTTCTCTGACCTATCTCTTCCCCATAAGGAAATGGGCCAGAAGCACTTATCTGCCTTGTTCATTGTTCTCCCATACATGGAGCGTCTGTATGTTGAACATTTGAATAAGTCTCAAATAGGTATTGAACTGCAGTGGTGAAAGGTGTGCACTCTAATTAAAGAGACTTAGTATGTGTACTAGTACTGTTAGTCATCAAGTATGTGGCCATGGAATGACACTGGACCTCACCAAGCCTTGGTTTCCGACTCTGTGAAGACAGGGGAAGAATAGTAATATCATAACAACATAGGACAAGAATGGCAATATCATAACAGCATGCGGTAAGAATAGCAATATGATGACAATAATGCAGCCATCATTTGGGAGCCACAGCTTCCACATATAACTACACACTGAAAGTTTTTAGGAAAAATACAAAACAGTTTTCCTCGTCTTATTTCCTAAGCAATGCAGCATTGCCATAAGTAACCTGCAGAAATTAAACTATTCTAAACAGACATTTTGTCCCTCAATTTGGCATATCAGACATAGGTTTGTGATGTTCAAACAATGGATCCCAAGAAACTGGAGTCCCTGCCTTTGTGATCTCATGCTGGGAGAAAAAGGCTGAAGTCTGATTCCATTGGAAGGAGAATTTAGTTCCCAGAAGGGAGACTTCACACAGTTCTCAGAACTTGTCTGTAACTGAGGCCTACACAATAAGGGGTCACTATTAGCTAGGACCAAACCTTGGCCTGGTCTGCTTGGACGTGCATATCTCTGGCCCTCTGTTTAAATTATAACCTCACTTTGTGATCCCAAGATGGGTTAGAGGAGTCACTGGACCTTTGTCCCTCTTCCCAATGTGGCTACATTGAATAAATCTCATTTTATAATTTTTTACTATAAATTTGGCTGTTTTAATTGACTTCTGGAGGAGGAGTATCCAAACCTAGCCCCTTCAGGAACAGGCTGTGAATCCAAGTTCAGTGACAATAACTATTTATGTAAAATTATTTTGTTATATTATTATAGTGTAATACAAGTACTATATTGTGAGATACTATAACTAACTATGTTTTAAACTATACAGGAGTACATGCATAGGCTACATACAAATACTACATGATTTTACATGTTGAACATAACAGATTTTGATATATGTGGAGGTTCCTAGAGCCAATGTCTTCTTGATACTGGGGAATAACTATAGTTAATATAATAAAGACTTTATTGTAAAAAGTTAACATAGTGGAAACACTAACAATAATTCATTATTGTTATTGTCTTCTGTTGATATGGGTATTTGCAGGTTCCTTTGAGAGCAATGGAGTCTTTCCTGACTCTTGGGTGGTTTATCCCAGTGTGCTAGAGTCTTGGGAACTTGCCAGTGACTTCCATGTTCCTGGCTTGTAAATTTAAAGAATGAAATTCCAAGACCGTTGAGGGTTTTATTACAGAAAGGAAAAGGGCAGAGTTCCTGCACAGCAGAAGGGGTGTCCTGGAGGTGGATACCATGAGCCTCACTGTCTTGGAAATAACAATGTTTCCTGGATGGAGAAATGGGGGTGGGTGAGCTGGTCAGTGTAGTTTCCATTTGGGTGTTCAGATGCCTCTGAGTTTCAATCATATACTCAGTATGGTTTCCAGGGAAGGGATATTCCTTTTTAAGGCAAGCAACAAAGAAAATCTACGAAACCCCACCACCACCACCTTTCTGCTATTCTTGGTTTCTGTTCCTAAGAGAATCAAAGACATTTTGGCTTAAAGCTTTTGGGTACCCTGGATCTCCAGCAAGTTCAAGGCCATCACAGAATCAAAGATATTTCTAGCTTAAAGAAATGTTCACATTTCAAGGTCCTTTTATTTTAAGACTACCTGATCAAGTTCAGGCTCCAGGTTTCAAAACTATGGTGATCACAGCCAATGAACTTGAGTTCTCAAAATAAATCTTGTGTGACGGGCTCCCCTTAGGCATGTATAATCAACTGCTGCTGCCTCTCCCTGGAGCCCAGCAGACCTCTGTTGCAGTCCTTTGTAGCTTTGCTCCACGCGAGACATTTGGATCCAAATGAACAGACACTTCTTGCTGTTCTTCTGCATTTTCTGCCTCATTCTGGGTGAGTCCCAGACCTGAAGGATGAGCTCCAATGATGGTATCAAGGGATTTGTAATGAATCTCCATGTGCACAACCATGTCCGGATGGGCAAAGTCTTGACCATATTGGAGAGGGAAGGAAAGGAGATAGCCTACAGAATGTTCTCTCTGTCTTCTGTGTCTTATCAGCACTCTATCATGTCCCTCTGGGTGTGTTATCTTGTTATCCTTTCTGCCAGGGCTAAACCTCATAATCTAGATGCCTAGGAAGAGTTCCTTAAAGGATCCATTTTGTTCACAAATCCATGTTGCTGAGGGAGCTGGTCATTCAATAATCTTCTAATGTGTCTTAGTCCTAGACGTTGATAGCCATTTCAGGGACATTTTATAAAGATATTTAGTGGAAGAAACTCTGTACACCCTGGAATCAGACATATTTTTCCAAACTTGTCAGTCACTGTCCTGAATTCTCTAATTTGACAAGTGGAGACAAAATCTGATGACACAGATTTGTGAGATCACATTATTTCTAATTTTAGCACTATGGGAAGATTTTTAATCATTTTTAGTGTGCATGTATACATTGCACATACCATAATATGTATGTGGTCAGAGGACAACTTTTAGAAGTAACCTCTCTTCTACCATGTAGGTCCTAGAGTTTGAACTCAAGTCAATCAGGCTTGACAGCAAATTTACCTGCTAAGCCAGCTGACCAGCATCTGGAAAGAATTTTTTTAAATTGAACCCATGTTTCCATTATTCACCATCCCAAAACCTCCTAAAGGAATTACTTACTGACCATTTTAAAGCTAGAAAAATAAACTGTGTAAACTCACCTAAAACAAAGCCAGATCTTATGATGTGTGCTTATAATCCCAGTGCTAGGCAGGCAGAGACAGCCAGATCCCTGAAGCTCACTGGCCAGCCAGCTGAGCCAAATCGACATGCTCTGAACCAGTGAAGGAAAATTATCCAGAATGTGAAGGCTAAAATTGAGGTCAGAATCCTTTTACTGGCTCAGTGGCCTTCTATTCCATCTGTAAAGGCAAAAGAGTTGATAAAGGGTTGATCCAATTGTTACTTCCTAAGCACTCAACCACCCACCCACCTTTGGAAGTACTCCACCCAGTACTGCCATCTCCTTCCCATGCCTCCTGTCAAGTTCTGTGTTCTCTCTAGAAGCAACATCACTGAGGTGTGTAACGTGCCACCTTCGCACACCAGCAGACCACTGCAGAAGAGGCTTCGGTGTTTGCAGTGCTCAGAAGTATGAAACATGCATGAGCCTAAGGATCTATGCCAGTAAGTTGCCCAACTGTGTAAAGTTGCGAGAAGCTTGGGCATCTCTGACCCAGGCTACAGTACAAAGTGCCCTGAGCATGAAGGGTACTGACCTATGAGGCAGGCAGAAGATTCCAGGCAGGATGAAAACAGCCAAACAGAATTTTTTCTTTGAAGATACCAAAGCCCTGTCTTTCACACTTTCGAGCAGGATAAGGAATAGACAGATGCATAGACTTGAGTTCTCAGAGAATAATAGGCATACAAGCTAACCTTATGGCTTTCCAGCAATTTCTGACTTGGTACTCTTGGGAAAGGGATACTGGAAAGCCATCCACAGCCAGTCTGGTTAAGGCCAGGTATGGTCTGCCTTGGATACTGAAGTCACTGCTTAATGTCTTTGGTTCTTTCATGTTGCAGATGATACCCTCCAGCTATCATACATGGTGTGTCAGAGATTCTGCAGGAACTTGACATACAACTTTAACAAGCGGACTTATGTTCATAAATGTTGCCAGCATGATTATTGTAACTTCAGAATGTAAGATATCCTCCAGTAGAAATTCCACATGTTTTTCTTCCTTTACGCTCTACTTATCCTGCCTTCCTGCCTCATATGCTTCAAGGATATTCCTGCTTCCTCTTTAACTCCACATTGTTAGGATTCCTGGCACATAGCAGCTACAAAGTAAACCCAACAGGGCACCAGCAAAACACAGAGGGTATGACCCTAGGTGTGACTACATAAATCTGTGTCCACCCATTCTCTTAAAAGGAGACACCACGTGAAAGGTCACTCTCTTTTCTCTTCTACTTCTCTTCCATTGTACTCACCTGGCAACTTTCCTGAATAAACTTTGGTGTGGAGCTGGTAGTGTGTGTCTTTCTCATGTGTGAAATCAACACACATCGTCCTTCCTGGTTCCTTCAGCTTGGATCTCACTTTGGGCAGGGACTGATGGGGGATTATGGTTTTAAACAATAGATCTTCCCTGTTACTAGAATTGGCATAAAAGATTTGTCCCAATAAACTCTGCACAGTAAGATATGAAATGGGACCACCCTAAAACTCCTCACTAGCTTAGATGATTGAGGTGGACCAGAAAGTCTTCAATGGAAAACTCACAAATGTTTTTTAATTGCATATCCCATGAATCCCCACAATGGTTAAGCAGAATAGAAAAAAAGTGGATGTGGGCACTGGAGATTTTGCACCGTGAATACAAAGGGCCTTTTTTTTCCCTTTTGGTAGACAGTGCCCATTTCAGACTCAGTCGTTCTGATTTTCTTGGCAACTAAAGCATATTCTCACACATTTTGACAGGGCATAGTAAACACTGGACTTCTGGCTTCTGTGGCAATTCTAGATCAAATAAGGCTGTGACTATTCCTCTGTAAACACATGTCACGATGACATTGCCTCACATTTGGTCCCCTTCCTTTCCTAATCTTTGTCCATTCTTTTCCTCCTTTGCCAGTCATCTCTTCATCTTCTGTTGTAACACACATTCTCCCAATAAAAGTTCTTTGTCCTTCAAATCTTTTCACAGTATGTCCCACGGCCACTGAGCAAGAAGCTTTTTAGGGTTCCTCATCTCTGGTGCAAACTGGTCCCACTCAGGGGCATCTTTACCCTCCCCATGAGCCTTAGGTCAACGTGGAGAGCACAATGGTCCTAGAACTTCAGTCCTCTGCTACATGTCTATAAATAATAATCCAACTTCACATAATTGTGTACAAGTGTTCTTTCTCAGTGGGCCTACATAGGTAACCCATGTATGGTGGTTCTGAACAGCAGCCCAGGATGCAGTGGGTACATTACTCAACCACTGTTTCTTAAAGTTGACATAGTGATGATCTTTGTTCTTCTTCACAAGTGGGAGTTTGACAATAACACAAACCACAGAAAGCCCACAAACTCATGGAAACTGAACATCTCTCAACTAGACCATTTATAGGTCAAGAAATAAGTAAAGAAAGAAATTAAAGGCTTCCTAGAATTTAATGAAAATGAATCTACAACATACACAAACAAATAAAAGGAGTGCTGACAGGAACGTTCATAGCACTAAATGCCTACATAAAAAACTGGAAAATTCTGACACAAGACTTAACAGCACAGCTGAAAGCTCTAGAACAAATAGAAGCTAACCCACCCAGAAGGAGTAGAAGGCAGGAAATAATCAAACCCAGGGCTGAAATCGATACAATTGAAAGAAAGAGAAGAATACAATGAAATCAATGAAACAAAGAGTAGGTTCTTTGAGAAAGTCAACAAGATAGACAAACCCTTATGCAAACTAACTAAAAGACAGAGAGAGAATATCCAAATTAACAACATCAGAAATGAAAATGGAGACATAACAACCAAGGAAATCCTGAGAATCACTAGGTCACACTTCAAAAATATGTACTCCACATATTAGGAAGACCTAAAAGAAATGGACAGCCTTCTGGACAGGTACCACTTATCAAAATTAAATCAAGATCAGATAAATGACCTAACTAGACCTATAACCCCCAAGAAAATAGAAGCAGTTATTAAAAGTCTCCCAAGCTCAGGGCCAGACGGTTTCAGTATAGAATTCTACCATAATTTCAAAGATATACTAATAGCAATGCTCCTCAAATTGTTTGACATTCTAGAAACTGAAGGAACATTGCCAAACTCTTTTTATGAGGCTAAAATCACCTGATACCCAAACCACACAATATGCAACAAAGAAAAATAATTACAGACCAATATCCCTCGTGAATATTGATGAAAGAATGCTCAATAAAATACTGCAAACCAAATTTAAGAAAATATTAAAACAATCATCCACCATGATTAAGTAGGCTTCATCCCAAAGATGCAGGGATGATTCAACACACAGAAAGCTGTCAATGTCATCCATCATATAAACAATCAGAAAGGAAGAAAAAAAACCACATGATCATCTCAGTAGATGCTGAAAAAGTCTTTGACAAACTCTAACACTTCTTCATAATAAAAGTCTTGGAGAGATCAGGGACACGGGGAAAACACCTAAACATAATAAAGGCAATATACAGTAAGTTATCAGACAACATTAAACTAAATGAAGAGAACCTCAAAGTAAGCTCACTAAAATCAGAAACAAGGCTGTTCACTGTCTCCAAATCTATTAAATATAGTTCTTGAAGTCTTAGCTAAAGCAATAAGACAGCAAAAGGAGATCAAAGGGATACAACTTGAAAAGGAAGAAGTCAAACTATCACTATATGCAGATGATATAATAGTGTACATAAGTGAACCACAAATTCCTACCAGAGAACTCCACAGCTAAACACCTTCAGCATTGTAGCAGGGTACAAGATTAATTCAAAACAAAATTAATAGGCCTCCTATACACAAATGATAAAAGAGATTTAAAAAAAATAAATAAGGGAAACATCACCCTTTATAAGAGCTGCAAATAGCATTAAATATCTTAGTGTAACTCTAAGCAAAGAAGTAGCAGACCTGTTTGACAAAAACTTTAAGTCACTGAAGACAGAAATTGAAGAGGATATCAGAAAATGGAAAGATCTCCCATGCCCCTGGATAGGTAGGATCAACAAAGTAAAAATGAAAATCTTATCAAAAGCAACCTACAGATTCAATGCAAACCCCATCAAAATCCCAACACAATTCTTCACATACCTTTAAAGAACAATATTCAACTTCATATGGAATAACAAAAAGAACGGGATTGGCAAAAACAATACTGTTCAATAATAGAACTTTGAGAGGTATCACCATTCCTGACTTCAAACTATACTATAGGGCTACAGTAATAAAAATAGCTTGGTACTGAAATAAAAACAGACTTGTGGATCAATGGAATCAAATCTAAGGCCCTGACATTAATCCACAAACCTATGAACACCTGATTTTTGACAGAGGCCAAAATGGAAAAAAGATACCATCTTCAACAAATGGTGCTGGCATAGCTGGATGGTGGTATGTAGAAGAATGCAAATAGATCCATATCTATCACCCTTAACAAAACTCAAGTCCAAGTGGGTCAATTACCTTACCATAAACCCAGTCACACTAAACCTGATAGAAAAAAAGTGGGAAAAACCCTTGAGCACATTGTCACAGGTGACCACTTCCTAAATATATTACCAGTGGCATGGACACTAAGAACAACAATTAATAAATGGGACCTCCTGAAACTGAGGAGCTTCTGTAAGGCAAAGGACACTGTAAGGCAAAGGAACAGTCAATAAGACAAAATAACAGCCTACAAAATGGGAAAAGATCTTCACCAATCCTACATCTGATAAAGGACTGAACTCTAAAATATATAGAGAACCCAAAAAACTAGAGGCCAAAAAAAACCCAAATAATACAATGTAGCAGGAGGTTTCTGGCCCAGACTTTTAATGTAGCAGGAGGTTTCTGGCCCAGACTTTCGGGCCTAACCTCAAGGTTTAGGCCTGCAGACCCACAGACGGCAGAGACACACAGATGCTTTCAATAGTTTTAGGCTGATCAGCCTAAGGCCCAGGCATACAACTTGCTAACTCTTTACCCTTAATCTAACCCATGACTCTTATCCTGTTCGGCCACTGGGGCTCGGTACCTTTTCTCAGAGCAGCATAGTTGTCCTCTGCTTCTTCTGGCTTCTCTCTGGCAGTCTGCTCTGTTCTTCCTGTTCCTAGAGTCTTTCTTTGTCTGGTAGCCCTGCCCACACTTCCTGTCTGCCTTTGGCCAATCAGTGCTTTTTATTAAACTCATAGGTGGGGACAATTATTTACAGTAGAACAACATAATCCTGCACAATACAATTTTAAAATGGGGTTAAGAGATTAAATAGAAATTCTCAACAAAAGAATTTCAAGTAGCTAAAAGATACTAAAAAATTGCTCAAAATCCTTAGCCATCAGAAAAAATGCAAATCAAAACAACTTTGAGATATCATCTTATACCTGTTAGAATGGCTAAGATCAAAACCACAGATGACAGTCTATGTTGAGGGGGATGTGGAACAAGGAGAGCTCTCCTTCATTGCTGATGGAAATGTAAACTTGTACAGAGACTTTGGAAATCAGTATGGTGATTCCTCAGAGAATCGGAAATCAATCTACCCAATGTTCCAACAATACCACTACTGGGCATATACCCAAAGGATGCACATTCTTACCCCAAGGACATTAGCTCAGTATGTTCATAGCAGCATTATTTTTAACAGCCAGAACATAGAAACAACTTAGACGCCCTTCAACTGAAGAATGTAATAAAAAGTTTTGGTACATTTACATAATGAAATACTACTCAGAAGTTAAAAAAAAAGACCTTCTGGAATTTATAGGCAAATGGATGGATTTGGAGAGAATCATCCTGAGTGAGGTAACACAGACTCAGAAAAATAGACATGGTATGTGCTCACTTATAAGTGGATTTTAGACATAAAGCAAAGGATAATCAGGCTACAATCCACAAACCCCAAACAGCTAGGTAATAGGAGGAAATTAAGAAAAACACCCATGGATCCTGGGAAGGGAAAATAGAGATCTCCTAAGTAAATTGGGATCATATAGTGGAGTGAGCAAGGAGAGGTGGGAAGCAATCATGAGAGAATGAGATGGCTGCATGGGAGGAGCAACAAAGATGGAGAACAAAGAAGTAGAGGGAGCCATTGTGGTGCTAGAGAGAAACCTGGTACTAGGGAAACATCCAAGAACCCACAAGATGTCCCTGGCTAGCAATAGTGGAGAGGCTGCTTAAACAGGACTTTCCCCTATAATCAAATGGATTATTATAGAATTATATCTTATATAGATATATCTTAATTATCATTATAGAACCTACATCTGGCAACTGTTGGAGGCAGAAGCAGAGATCTATAGCTAAGCACTGGGTAGAGCTCCTGGTCCAGCTGAAGAGAGGGAGGAGGGAATATATGAGCAAAGGGATCAGGATCATGAGGAGGAGACACACAAAGAAGGCTGGTGCGTGCTATTGGGAGTTCATGGACTCTGAAATAACAATTGATGAATCTTCATGGAAAGGACTAAGCCCTCCAAATGTAGAAGACAGTGGAGCAGTGTAGGCAGTTCATGGAGCTACTTGCAGTAGGACCAGAGTTTATTCCTGGTGCGTAAACTGGCTTCTTGAATCCCATTCCCTAAAGAAGCACTTTACTCAGCCTTGATACTAGGTGTAGTAACTTGAACTTACCTCAACTGGATTTGCCAGATCCAACTGGCTCACTTTTGGATTCCTTGCTTAGAGAATGGATAGGGGGATGGGTTTGGGGGCAGTTGATGGGGAATGGGGAGGAGAGGAGGCAGAGGGAGCAGTGGTGGGTATGGGGGAAAAAACTACTTAAATTAAAAGAAAGATTTAAAAAAAAAAAAAAGAAAGAAAGTTGCCCAAGCACGAGCCAGAAAGAGCAAGTCAAGAAACCGTATAACTCCATAGCTTCTGCTTCCATTCCTGCTTCAATTTCTCTCATGACACATTGTGACTTAGAAGTATAAAATGAAATGAATTCTTTTCCTCCCCATCAAGCTGATATATTTGATGTTTATCAGTTTATCCATTTTTCTGTTATTATGGTGTACAGATCTTTCCCTACAATTGTCCAAACTCTAGAAGTGTGCTTTCCCCAGGTGAATGTTTTTGGCAAGTATTTTTGAACATTATTCATGAGTTTGGGGGCCATTTCAATTCTAACCTTTTCTACATTGTCTTGTTTTCTTTAAAAAATGTATTTGATGCATTCAAGCTCTGTGAAAAGTCATATACACTAATCTGTTTTATTGGATCTTTATCATCTTTAATACCAGAAAGAATATTTTCATTGTCTGTTTGAGGGTAATTGATGGCACAATGCTTTACAATCTTGAGTTCTTCAGTGAGTTTTTTAAAAACAAGATCCTTTCATCCATAACTACGAGATGCTCGTTACAATCACAAGACGATGTTATATCATCTGCCGGGTAAGTTTCAACAATTTTTCAGTAACATTACTTTAATAAAATAATTCAAACCACAATCACAATATCAAACTTAGATGCCACACCTAACTAGTTTCTCCAATCCAGAGTAGTTTCACAATCTTTCTGTTTTCTTGATATTGATATTTTAACATTTCTACAGCTCCTCAAATTGGAACAGTCCACAGTTTCTGCTTGATTACATTCAAGTGGTGAATCTGCAGCCAGGAACATCACACAATGATGAGTACAGAATGCTGTGTTCTTCCCAGTGCCTCCCATCCATGGGTATGTGATTCTCTCTCATCATTAAAGATATTAACTGATGATAAGGTAGTTTCTCTTCTCCAAAATCACTCATTTTTAAGAGTCAAGATGGCGGAGTGAAAGCAGACTCTGTATGACACTAGGATTGAGAACAGTCAGTAAAACAAAGGATAAACTTTACACTGAAGAGAAAGAAGAAGGGCATCAGAATTCACAAAAGAGTTCATGTGACCTGTGGAGTTTCCCAGGGAGGGCAAGGGGAAGTTGAAGACTCACAAGTTAAGCCAGATGATCTTGTCCAGAAAGGACCTGGAAGTCAATCCTAGCTGTATAACAGGCCCATGGTTCTCACATTTTTGTTTTTTTATTTTTTAAGACAGGGTTTTACTATGTAACCCTGGCTATTCTGGAACTCGCTCTGGCTGGATTTGAACTCACAGAGATCCACCTTTCTCTGCCTTTCAAGTGCTGGGGTTAAAGTCATGCACCACCATCACCCAGTTTGGTTCTCGCAATTTTTAATCCAAGTAGAAATCTAAGTAACAATTCAAAATGGAAGGTATCCACCTGGGTGTTCTTTGTACCTTGTAAAACTATACCCACATATCATCTTGAAACAAATGACATGTCTGGTTAAGGCAACCTGGAAGTTGTCAGAGAATGAACCAAAGTTGTTCCTCCTGATTAGCAGTTCCTAATTACAAGCTTACAAAATGAAATTCCTTAAGTTTACAAATTGTTGTCACTACAGAACTGATAGGCAGTAGAAATTACAAGTTTTTGTGATAGGGAGAGAATAAATAGAGGACCCACTTATCTGAGAAGGCTCACAGAGTTTTATCCATGTACCATCCATTGCAATTCCTAATGTCATTCTGGCTAAGAAGGTACCCAACCACATACAGTTAGGATGGAAGCCCAAGGGTCCTGTCTACCTACCCTATGCTTCTGTGACTCCAAAGGTGAAAAGAACTATTACAGGTATACACAATCTCTGAGGCATTTGTTAGGAATTTGAAAGTTGTACGTGGGTGCCAAGAAAGAGAAAAAAATCACAGGTTTAACTGCAGGGAACCCTGAAGTTGGCTTGGCCTAGCTGCCTTGAGAGACATGCATTATAGGTTTTTCCGGTTAGAGTTTATGGCTCCTGGGGCACAATGTATCTGCCTGTTCCTGAAAGATCCACACACTCCCTCAAGCAGTGAAGCCTTCAGGCCACTTTGAATTTCTCTATAAGTTTCTTCAGAAGTCAGTGAATCATGTATGCTTGACAGGACAATTGGTCTTAAACATTAATCTTATAAACCCTATAAAATTTGCAAACATCATAGTATCGTGGCAACTACAACTATATTAGTCCTGGAAATTGCCATTAAATTTTGTTTCTGATTTTAAAAAATCTGATTGTTCTCAATAAAATGTCACAACTTCAGTCTTGCTGCTACCCTTGTTACTGGTCTAGCTGAATTCCTCACATCTGTACCAGATGACCTTGCCATGGTAAGGAGGCATGGGTGTTTACATTTAACAATGACCAATTTAATGAATACTGAGACATTCTCCAGAACGTTGCCCATTTATGTCTTTGAATTCTCTGGCAGTGTTGTGGGTTATAAATGACTGGCCTCATCTTACTGATGAAGAATAAGGGGATATTAGAGATAAAATGGTTTTTTGCCAAGGCAACAAAGGTGTACACCTGTCCGATTCTGCTAAATGTTATCTTTCCAGTCCAGCTCTATATTTATGGTCTAGAATCAGGTTTCCAGGGTTGGTCTAGGTGGTCTCTACTCCAGGCTCATCACAACTATGGTGAATGAGACACAATGGAGAGTCTCTTGTCACTGAATAAAATAATTTTCTTTCTACCTAGCAACAGTTACTGGTAGATTTCATTGAGACTAGAAGGCTCCATAAACCTGACTGGGCTCTAGAATTCACATGCCATTGTATGAAAGAATTCCCAAGCTGTTTTGAGTACTTTTTTTCATGAGTCTCACATTTGGAACATGTCAGTGCAGTCCCGGGGTTTGAACTAAGATCATCAGGCTAATTCCTCCTATGAGGAATTCCTTCCATCCTGGGAAGATGTCGTGGGTGTCCAGTTATTTAATATGTTGATGGACTGTCCAGTTCCACCCAACCTCAGACTTCTAGAGTTTGTCTAGGAAACTCTAAACATATTTTCCAAATATAAGTACTAGGAAATTTAGAACTATAACAGGATTGTTAAGAAGTGAATGAAAACCACCTTTTCTCTTACTTCTAAACTTATGTACTATCTTTCCATCCAATATTATTTCCCTACATATATCACAATTCCATGTTAACAGGCACCATTATGATTGGCATATTAATTCATGTGTGGTTCTGATTTTTTTCACTTAATTTATTGTAGATATACTCTCAAATCCCTATCCCTTCTAGAAGGTGAGGTCTACAATTGAGCAAGCAATGAATAAACCAGTATTCAGAAAATGCTGTGAAGGGCTGATGCACAGGCTTACCCTTGAGAGCATTCACTCTTGCAAGGTCTGTTTGGACCATAAACAGTCCTGTGATACCTAAGAACCCCTCTCCCTCCCACAGAGAGGAGACTGTCTAACTTGCCTTCCTCTCCCTATTATCTGAGCTTCCAGAATCACCTTTGCCTTTCCGAGTCTTCTCCAAAGCCTGGAAAGGAAAGTATGACCTCACCTCAACACTGGCTCTGACACAAAGCCTTGTCATTCCTCGCTGCTCTTTCCTAGACCAGGGGTTATAGGACAAACTACTCTGTCCTGCTTTCCTCCTGACCAGAGACTCCCCACACCCATTCCCCTCTGCTGCCAAAGGAGAAGCAAGTGGTAGATTTGAAGGTTCCTCTGTGTTTACCTCTGTAGAAAAGCAGGGAGAAATGCACAAAGAATAATGTACCCCAAAGAAACTAATCTGCCCTCAATAAAATCAGAGAGGAAACATGAAGAGTAGAGCCATAACACCAGTGTGTCAGAGATGAGGCTACGTGGTGGGGCCTCACACACATGGAAAAAAGGACACAGGTGTCCTGACAATTATAATTCTCCTCCATGGCATCTAACCTGTCTCACTCCCAAGTCTACAAGGCAACAGGACTGGGGCACTTAGCTCTTCTTAAACATAGGGTTCCTCAGACCCAAGCGTCCTTTGGTAGCCTGCACTCACCCTGGAATATTATCCCGCCTACCTGAATCCCAACAAGGAGCCCTTTACCCTCCATTTCCTCATGGACCATCAACCAAGAATAGCTCCTGCCAGAGCACTCAGGACCTTTCTCATAACCATTCTCCAAACCTGCTAGCCTGGAGGGTATAAAGGTGCCATGGATAGTAATATTTTGTCATCTGTGTGTTATGGTTACAAGTTATAGAGTTTAACATCCACTTTACATATGAGAAATAGGAGTCAATTAAAATGTCACCAAAACATGAAGGCAGGGGAGATCATGGTCTGTGTTCTCTCAGTTATCAGGTCAGAGGCCAGGTGAATAAATTCTAATGCATAAATTCTAATGTATAATGTATAATGAATAAAGTCTAATGTATAAATGTATTAAAGGTAGGGATTCTGAGTCACCTCTTTTCACAGGTCATCCCTACCACATCCTGGCACAGTGCCTTCACCTACTAACTTGGTAAATGCAATTTGGGAAAGCCCTAAGCATCAGTAATTAACTTCCTCCAGAAGATTTCTCTTCCATGACCTCCTCCTGTGTCTTCTCCCAGAGTGAGACATCAGGACATCAGTGTGCCAGAGTGAGAGGCTTTGCCCTTGGTCTACTCTCACAAGCTGCCCTAACACATGACCTCCTTACTCTGAATGCCAGAGTAAGACCTTAACTATATGGTTGTAGCCACCACTTGAGGGCTCATGAGCAGTTCTGTATGTACAGTCCCAGCTGCAGTGATAAGAGTTATGCACTGGTCAGTGGAGAAGAGGAACTGGGAAAAGATCCCACAGTATGACTTCTGACTACCTCTCCTGCTCAAGAAAATCTATATGAACCACTCACTAGGAGTTAAACAGACCCCTGGTAGGTAGCTAAATAGAGAGAGGGACCATCCTTAGATAATAAATTTCCAAAATGGCTGGCTTTTTCCTCTCCTTCCTGGCTTAGGACAAAAGCCTGGCAGCTTAAGACAAAGACCTTGTAGGTTTTTGTCTCCCATAGATCAAGACCTGCTTTGGACTGTTATATAACAGTTCTGAGCCAATTAACCACCCTATCTTTTTCAAATTGGCCAATCCTAAATTAGGGGAGGAAAACTCTTTAGAGAAGTTTAAAACCCTAGCCCTCAAAAAGAGACTAAAATTTTTGGCTTTCTGAGCCCCATCGCTGCTACCACCCACTTTGCAGAAGGTCTATTCCTCTGTGTGTCTGCTGCATGCATGTGTTTCCTTAACCCTAATAAAAGCATTTCAACTGTTGATTCTATCTGCTGCTGTCTTCAGTGCTGGAGATTTCTCTGCTGCCTTCTGGTGCGCTCAAGATTTTCCTGCCTTTTAATTCTCTGACAGAGAAAATGAACCTGATCAAGATGGTATCGCAATCATGTGAGCCTTCTGTTTGCACAGATTTCTAAACAGAATGCCATACAGCATCATTGTACATGATTCATTACATCAGAAAAAATGACACCAGGTCTACGTCAACCTTGCTCTCCTATGCCAAAGCACAATGCAATAAGAGATGTGAGATAATAGAACTCCTGGCAATTGGGATTCTCAGGAACCATATGGAATCCCTAGCAAAATAACATCTCAGATCTAAATGAGGTAGTATGTATATTTAACGACTGCTTTCAAGAGCCAGAGGCAAGTAGATCACCATGGGTCCAGGGCCATTCTGGTCTGTATAGTGAGCTCCAGGATAGCTGGGGCTGCAGAGTAAGACCTTATCTCCAAAAAAAAAAAAAAAAAAAAATTTAAACTCAGATGTTTTAGTCAGAGGCCACGTTTAGAGGTCATCTCTCTGGGGGGGGGGGGGGGGCAGAAGCCTATGGCCTATGGATGTCATTCTGGCATAGGAAAGGAAAGAACCTGGCAGTGGAAAATAGTTGTAGGAGTTGTCTGGAAAAGGTCACTCGGCTTCAGGATGGTTCACATGTTGGTGTGGGCAGGAAATCAAGAACAATTTCTTCTAGACAGCCTTTGAAGTCTGGGCTGAGTGAGGTTCGGAACAGACTTCATCCTCCCAGATAGTTGAGTAAACTGATTAGCTAAATAATCAGATTAGCTTAACTATCAGTCATGGAGAGAAGCTTGGACATTCACCTCCTCAGTCCAGAGTAATCAAAGATAGACTTGGAGGCTTTGGCCTTCGCAGACACCCACCAGTGTCCAGAGTCTTGGTTTTTTATTTCATCTATAGGCTTTCCATATCGTAGGGATGTTCTAAGAGTCTCTGAATGCCATTCCCCTTAGAGGCAAACTCTGAGGTTCTAGAATATCCAAAAGCTCTTGTCCAGAAAGAATAAAAAGGAACCTTATCCTAGACCAAACCCAGAGTCAGGCACTTCCCAAGTCCAGAACACTATACCAGGCCTGCCAATCCTGCTGTGTAGTCCCAGAGCATGTTCCAGTGTACTGCCATGGCATCCTCTCTAGAAAGGGGACAGACACTCAACTCAGCTATTCTAAGGCCTGAGGGAAGGCTTCAGACTCAGACAACGACCCTTATAACCAAGAGCACAAACCCTAAACACTACAATTCAGATATCCATGACAATTCTCCAGGTTAGCATGCCTTGGCCATGACAGAACATGGTGGGCTGCTCAAACCATAGAAATCTGTTTTCTTCTATTTTAGAAAGTTAGAATCCCAAAATCAAGGAGCAGACAGGGTCAGCTTTTCTGAGGCTCCTTTTTGTGGCTTTCAGATGGCCACCTTGCTGTGTCTTTTCCTCTGCACATGCAAACCCCCAGTTTCTTTTCTATAGAGATACTAGTCATTGAGTTAAGTGCCACCCATATGTCCCCATTTAGTCATAATGACCTCTCTAAAGACTGTCTCCCAAAATATGGTCAACAGAGGAGCTCAACATAAAAACTCAGAGGACACAATAAAATAATTCATTCTATAAGCCGGGCCATAAGAGCACAGACTAGTTTGACCCATTAAGTAGCACAGCAGTGCATGTAATAAGATAACCTTTACTCTCAGACCTAATAGGAAGAAGTAGTTCTTTTAAAAACCCCCTCCAGTGGGATTGAAGAAACCAACAGAATACCAGAATCAGTATATTGACTTGCTTCTGGATCAAGCCACTGAGTCATGAAAGGTGGTGAGCCTGAGGCAGAGGGAAATAGGTTCTCATCTAAACTTCCTAGATGGAAATACAAATAGTGCAGCCATCTTAGAATATCTCTGCAGTTTTTAACTAAATTAAAAATACTTTCGATTCTTATATGATCTAGCCATCATGCTCTTCGGCAAAGGGACTTAGAACTTTTGCCATGCACACATAGTTGTTTAAAGCAGCTTTGTTGATAATTGACAGACTTGGAAACAGTGATGTGCTTCAGTGGAAGGGTGGAAAAATAAACATCAGATAACAGAATACGGTGGCACCATCCTGTGAGCTGGGGTCCTAGTACATAATGGGACCACGAGTACTTATCTCCCTTGCATCCTGACTATAGATGCAATGTGAGCAGTCCCCCCCGCCCCCCGCTCCATGACTTCCTGCCATACAGACTGAACCTTGGGACTGTGAGTCCTAGTAAACTCCTCCTTCTTTGAGTTGATTTTGTCAGGATATTTTATCACAGCAACCACAAAGAAAGCAATATGTTGTCATTAGCCACTGGGAAATTGAAAATAAAAACTATGTCAACTGTGAATCTCACCAATTGAATTTTGTTTTTAATTTTCAGTGTAATGGTGTTTTGTCTGAGTAGATGCCTGTACTATGCATGTCTGGTGCCCATGGAGGCCAGAAAGCAGCCCTGGGCCCTTTGAATCTGGAGTTATAGGTGGCTGTGGACTGTAATGTGAGTGCTGAGGATTGAACCTCTGTCTTCTTTAAGAGCAGATAGTGCTCATAACTGCTGATCAGTCTCTCCAGCTGCCCCGTTGGACTGTTTATCATCAAGAAAACAAACCAACAAATGCTGACAAGGCTGCAGAGAAAAAAGAAACCATTACATGGTGGTTTCGTGTGTTGATTTATAAACTGCCAGTTTACTGAAAGTGTTTATCAGCTTTACGAGTGTAGGGTGTAATCTTCAAGGTTGATTAGCTATAGGATGACGTCATCAGCAAGTAGGGACACTTTGACTTCGTTGTTCTATTTCTATCCCCTTTATTTCCTTTTTTCATCTTATTGAGCTTAGCTAAGACTTTAACTGCTGTGATGGTCCTCACACTTTTCCACCAAGCTTATCAGACTTCAGTCATCTCTAGTAATTGAGCTGTTGGAGTCCCAGTCTATGATTGTATTTTTCATTCTCCATTTTATTGATGAAGAAAGTTTTTTTGGTATTGCCCAATTTATGCCTTTTTGTGATTTGTGATTCTCCTGTCCCCCCATTTGATAATCTGCACAAATATAAAAGCAGTGTTATATTTAAATGTGGATGGAGTTGCTATGTAAACCTACCAGGGGAACACAAAGCATGAACTCTCACTTAGCTGGTAATCCTAACAATGGAAGAGAGATAAGTGCAGGGAGAGTCTATAGGCTAAGGACCAAGTAGAATAAATGAATGGAGATATCTATAGTGATGGAGTCAAATATAGCCATCCTCTTAAGTAACCATTCTTCAAGGCTTCATAAGGAAACAGGTTTATCCTTGCATTGTGCTATGCTTCCTGTGAACAAGAGAAAATTCTTCTTATAATTTTGCATTCAAATATAATATTTTTGTGGTTTTCTTTAAAACAATATGGATATCTCTCTTTCTCTCTCCCTCTCCCCCTCCCGCTCCCCCTTCCCTCCCCCCCCCTTTCTTTCCAGCTGCTCCTGAACTTCCAGGAATTAAATTCAGTAGACTATCACTGATCATTTTACTAAGTGTGAGGCTTTCTGCTAAACAGATACTGGTTGAGGACCTCACAGAATTTATAATCTTAAAGAGATCCCAAGTGTGCTGAGCATAGTTAGCTGTTGGGAACCAGGAGAGATTCAGATTAGACAATCTTACCAGGAGAGCCTCTCTTCAAAAGGAAGGACTTCAGCTGACCACTCAGTATTGGAAAGCCGATTGGGGAACTTCAGTAAAGTAGTCATTAGCTGCCTGTAGTTCTTGGGAATAGGACCCATGACATTTTCCCCTTTCATGCTATCATTACTTTGGTGTTTTCTCTGTTCACATCTTGTAAAGGCAGAAACATTGTTGAGGTATCATGGATACAGATAATCCACCCTGAAACCAAATACACACAAGCAACACTAAAAGGACTCAGAAGAAAAAGTGATAAGGTCTTGGACTTGAGAGAGTGATGGGGAAGATGTAGAAGGAGTTAGAAGGAAAAAGGAAGAGGAATTGCATAACTATATTTTAATTAAAATAAAATTTAACCAACAGAGAGAAAGCTATTAAGAAAATAGAGTGGTAAAAATAAAAAAGGCAGTGAAGGCATCAGAGGAACAGCAAGTGTCAAAGGATAGAAGTTTTAAATAATCAGACTGTTTTTAAAAAGTGTGTTTGCTACTGCATAAATGAAGAGATTACATGAGTGTGAGTATACAAGAAGGCCAAGCAGAGAGTGTCATGCCTATTGCAGAGGCAGCATTGGGCAAACAGAAGGACCCACAGAGATGGTGTCATGATCTTGATCCTAAGAGTGTGTAATGCACAGTGCTTTAATTTCTTTCTGTTACTGTGATTAAGCATTCTCACTATGACTAAGGGAAACTTAGAGAAGGAGTCTGTGTCTTATACTTCCATGAGCCATCAATGAAGAAAATTTGGAGCATGAACTCAAGGCAGGAATCTGGAGACTGAAGCCATGAATCAACAGCACTTCTTGCACTCTCCCTCCCCCTTCCCCTCCCCCTCCCCCTCTCCCTCTCTCTCCCTTTCTCCCCTCCCTCCCATCCTCCCTCTCTCTCAATTAACAACCAAGACAGTTCCCCAGAGGCAGGACCACAGGCTAATCTGACTAAGACAATTACAGAATTGAGACTTTTTTTAAGTGATGTAGGCCGTATTGAGTTGACAGTACTAAATAGAAAAAATTATATAACTTCCAAAGATTTTTATATGCCAATCTTTGTTTATCAGAGAATGTTACTGTATATGCCCCAAAGTACTTTTAATAACTGATTTACAGCCATGGAAGGAAAGGTTATCATGTTTCATGTGGTTGGGCCCATAAATATGTTCATAAATAGCCTTATAAAAGTGAAGTAGAGGACTGCAGACATAGTTTAAAGGTAGAGGACTTGCCTAGCATATGCAAAACCATGTATTTGACTACTAGCATCTGGGGGTGGGGTGACTATAGAACAAAAAATGTGATATAATGATGGAAGCAGATTTTGAAGTTATATGCTTTCAAGATGGAGAAGTGGCTAACAAGCTGTGGGACATTGTAGGAAAATACATTTTCTTCTTTGGTGTTTCCAGAATTAACTAGCTGTTTCTGACATCTTTATTGTAGCTCCATAAGATATATGCCTCTGGATATTTAGAAGAGTAATTCAAGGCATCATGAGTCACTGTTTGGAGTTTATTTTTACCATACCAATAGGAAACTCATACAATGTATATAACTCTAAGAATATAAAATTGAATTCCTCTTCACTATGATGCAATTTTAGGGGGTTGATTAAACGATAGTATTTTTCTCAAGAATTGAGAAATACAACAAAATCCCACTAATAGGAATAAATGTAAGATCTGTAAATTTACCTCAAATGTAACTCTATTGCAGACAATCATGGTTTCACATCCTCTGAAGCTGTCTAACTGCTGTGTTGACCTTAGGTACACTGCTGAAAATTTCTGAGCTTATAAATTCATTTGGAAAAATAAAAATTATTATCCATATTTCCTAGAGTTGTTTTTAGAATCCAGTATGTGAAAGGTGCAGAAAGAAAGGGAGAGAGTCCATTTGTTAAGATCTTAAAACATGTCCCACATCTACTCTCCACAGAGGACAAAGCCAACAAGTAAACAAAGAAGGCCATAATGGTGGTAGTTTTTATATGAAGCCCGGACAACGGAGCTACATAAAGACAAAGTCGCCTGGGGAAAGGGGGCAATCAAACCTGGTCACAACTGGAATGGGAGTGGAGAGAATGCCCCTCACCAGAGATAGCAGCATTCATGGAAGAAATAAATCTCCCTGAAAAGTTAGGGAGGCCATAAGGACAAGCATGAAATTTCCTCCTAGAACTTTGCTCTAGAATGGAGCTGCATGGCTCAGAATGAGATTGAGATGAGATTTATTTTCCTAGAGGACACTGCAGGGACAGTATGTGAGACAAGGCTGACTGTGGCAGAGATCCTAGCTTCAATTCCAGAAGTGCCAGGGCAGGAAATACCCAAAAACTGTGCCCCAAGAAAAGCTGGCTGGAAATGTCTCTGAAGAAGCATACTCACTTCTTCCTTCACCCCTGAACATCCCAACCATAAGATTTTCTGGGATCTTGAAATATCCCAGACTTCCAGGATAATAAGCACTATAACTCCCTAAGGGAAAAAACGGAGGTGTTAGAATACAGGAGCAGGAGCTGGGGAATGAGTATAGACTCTTAGGGTTAAACCTCCTCCTTTCCTATGACTCAAACTGGAGAATTTTCTAACACTAGAATAAGCTGAGCAGACAATCTTCAGGTTACATGTTCCTTCCTTTGAAGCCTTTGAATTCTCAGTCACTGTTTCCCATTTTCTAATCCTAGGATGAGCAGACATTTCTCACTTAGTATACAGAGAAGTTTCTGGAGGACCAAAAAACTCCATCTCACACACTTGAACACACAGGAGATGAGATAAGGTGGAGGAAACTATTTGACTCAGTTGTATGAAGACTGCTAGGCAGCCTGTACTTCCCACATTATCATACATCTGGTTTCTTGAAAAATGCAAAGGGCATTTCCTCCTTGTGCCTATGTTGAACATTTCTTCCTGTTCTCCAGCTTTATAAAGGGATCAACTGGCCATCCCTTACAATATCACAAGCCGCCTTCTATCATCCGGCATGAATTCAGCAACAAAAATCAAAACAGTGCTCATTGTGACCTTATCTCTTCTCTACTGTGTGGAGGGTGAGTTTTCACCATGGGGAGTGGAGGGAAGTTTTAGGGGTGCTATTCTCTAAACCACTATTTTCTGGTCTCACTCAGGAATTTCAGCTAGAGCCTGAAGACTGGGGTTCTGGGCCTTAGAAAGATTGTGTGATATACTAATCAAGAAGAAAGCAGAGGAATTACAGAGAAAAAGGATGGCATTTTCAGATTTCCAGTTTTTGAGACTTTTATCCATTGGTTTCCATTTTCTTTCCCCTTCTCTTGAAACACTGCTATGCTGCATTCTACACAACACCCCTTCTTCTCCTTTATTTTCTTGTGTTACTTCTCCTTGTATTTTGCAGGTGTTAGGTCAGCAGGAATCTTTATTTCCCTGATTAACCTTGGGCTCTTCAAAGCTCAGCACTACTCACACTGATCTTCCACTTCCAAGGCTCCAATTACAGTTTTTAGCTGAAAATTACCAGCTCCACTCCTAGACAGATCTCTCTGCTAAGCCTCCATCTTATACTAGTAAATGCAAAATGTGTTTGAAAATCAGCCTTGACGCGTAGCTCTCCCTCATGGCTTAATGAAAAGAGATGACTGATTCCTATTCATCTTACTTATTAAATGTATTCAAAGTACAGTGATGTCTCTATTTTGTCCCCCTTTTAATACTAAGAAATGCTAAACCACAAAATATTAGAGAATATGTAGGACTATTCTTTTACCAATTTGGGAAAGACCTTTCAAACTATAACTCAAAACCTAGAGTTCTTAAAAGAAAGAGCAGATGAATTTGAAAGAGAGCAAGAAGGGCCATACAGGAGGATGTGAGGGGAGGAAAGGGGAGAAGAAATTTAATTATATTATAATCTCAAAAAAATGAAAATAATATAAAGAACAATAAATTTAAATTTTTCTCATAGTAAAAATTAAAAATTCAATTCATGTCATAAACAAAGAGCTACTGTTCCTAATATATGAGTTCCAATTAAAAATTTTTAAATTACACTAACAATCTAACAGAAAAATAAGTTAAAGACATTAAAAGTTCATCATACAGTAAATACAAATAGTTGTTAAATATACAAAAATACCCTCAGTCTCACCCTTTGTATAGTGAGATAAGTACGTATTAAAAGAATCTATCAGATTGTCAACATTCAGAAACTGAATAACAGGCTGTTGTGTCCTAGCTGTAGTAAGATTTTAAAAATTGCCTAAAAAATGATATCAAGAGTATATTTGGCTTAATTTCCTTTAGAATGCATCCTGTAAATCTATCAGAATAATTTATTTTTATCCAGCAATTCCACTTATATGAAATTATCTTACAGGTACAATCACATGCAAATGAAAGTATATAACAACCTTATTATATTGTAATGAATAGCGTTGAGTATTATTTACTGTGGCTAGTATTATCAAAAAGTAGAAATAAGTGTACATAAAGAATTGATTTATCAAAGCATGCTACAAAGCTATAATGAAATATTTTGCTTATATCATACATTTTTCAAAAGAAAACAAGGAACAGATTATGTATAGCCATCTCATCATATTATAAAAGGGAATTCACTCCAGGTCTGCTCTTGTAGCCAAAACCTATGAATGTTCAAGTCCCTGATATAAAATTTGTAATTTGTTTGCTACTAACCTGTGCACATCTTCCTTTATGCTTTAAATCATCATTGCTTATAAATGGACAAACTCTTGGGTCATGCAAAGACAATTAGATTTGTCATTAGTGGTTACTAGAAACATCTGTAAAGGTAGTTTTAGTGGAACGGGGAGAGTATTGCAAAGCTGTCGTTGAAACTGGATGTAAGTCAATGTTGTTCAAGGCTTCCTCAGCACCATATATATTCTGATTCAATACTCTTGGAATGTCTGATATGAAAAGTTGAAATAATTTACTCCTTTTCTCTCTATCAATATCACTGAATCCTAAAAGCTAAATTTGTCATAGTTTCTGAAGTCATCTACATGCCCCACCTCTCCTACCCTGTTACTACCTGATACAGAAATTCCTGGATCATTTCTCTGCTTGGTGACATTCTATGAAAAGAGATAAAGTCGGAATGAGCTAGGTGGAATCATCAGGAGAGAATGCAGCCTCAGTCTGCTCTGAACATTGCACTGTTATTCCAACCTCTATGCCCTCCCCTACAAGATCCTCCAACACGCAATTACATAGATCTAATGTATATATTCATATCTCCAATAATCAATGCAAGTGCTGGGCTGCAGAGGTCTTGCCTTTTTCAGTCCCATGGAATCTGTCTGTTGTTATACTCAAACTGCACAGTACATTTGTCCAATTGAATATATATATATATATATATGGTTCTCATTGTTTTTAATTCATCTTCAAATATAAGTAGGTACTAACCAGGTAACAGAAATAATGCCATTATTATTTTAATCCACCCCCGTAGCTTAACTCACAAAGCTAGGTTGAATACTACCATAGAGTAAATGAGCAGTGTAACACTGAAGCCTCTCTTTGATCTTGTAATCACTTGTTTGCATAACACTACAGTTTATCCTAAATATCTTATTCTCTCCTTACCCAACAAATACAGGTCTGATCTGTAATGTCTGTGACTTAGCAAGAAATTCAAAATGCATACAGGGCCGAACTAGATGCTCTGTATCCAGCGGTTATTCATGTTCTAGCACATCGTACTATCGTGGTAAGTGAGCCTTATGCAGACTCCAAAAACAATGCTTTCAAAAGATTATTGCTCCTAGTAGTTTCTGGGATAAAGAACTTAACATTGCTGAGCCTTGCTAAGTAGTAAGGCACTGATAAACTCTATGAGGAGGAAGGAAAAGTACTTTCTATTTATCATTGAGGGGCTTGGCATCCAGAGTCAAGAGTCAATATGGGAGTGTAACCCAGGGAGCCAGGGAAGGGGATCAAGTATGAAGGGGTTTTCTTCTTGGCAATAACTTTTAGGAAGTTGTGTGGAGATAATCTCCTCCAGCATGTATAACAAGCTTCTTTATTTTCAGGATCAAGACATCTGTACTCAACGCAATCGTGTTTGAAAAACTGCAAGGAAACGCAGTACAAGCGTAATGGGAAACTGGTTATCACAATGTGCTGTGACAAAAACTTGTGTAATACTTTCTAAATAGAGTCTCTTGAAGAATATCATCTTTTGTTCAAGATCCAAAATCACATACCAAGCAATATAAGGAACATCCTTCCCTACACTGTTTCCACACTGGCCTGAGATCCCTGAGATAGCAACAGGGACTATCTTCATTTCGGTGAAGAGAGCTCCTTGACTAAATACCATTAGACCCTTAAAATCATGACCATTTCAAAACAATCCCACGCTTACCATGTTATTTTACTCTTCCAGTTTGCAATTTCTATCCTGTAACAGTCTCCCAAGGACTTCTATGTTAATATCTGAAATCAATGAATACTGCTATAGGTGGAAAAAGAGACATTGAAAATGTGATTAAGGCCCTGATTAATTGAAGGTTATTTTTAGATTGTCAGGGTGAGTTTTAATCACAAGTATAAATGTCTCTGTAAGATGGGGGGGGAGGGAGTTGACTATAGAAGAGGAAATGATTTGTGGTGGGAGCAGTAATTGGAGTGATGTTCCTTGAAGACAGATCAAACCTTCATGAACTGAAAAATACAGAAGACCACTAGAAGCTGAGAAGGATTAAGAAAATTAATTTCCTCAGTGCCATGATGCTACTTGATTTTTATTCCACATAAGATTTATTTCTGACTTTAGAGTTCTACAAATTGAATAAATGTGTGTTGTTTTAAGCAATTAAGTTTGTATTCATGTATCATCTCAATAATGGGAAGTTAAAACAGTTCAATAACTGTCTAGGAATTAAAAGGATTGATAATCCTGACCCTCTGCTCAGGGAACAATACAGAATTCTTTGCTCCAGATTTAGGGCAACCTATCAGAGGAAAGGAGTCTTAGTTTGGGCTTCTATTGCTTTAAAGAGACATCCTAACCACAGAAACTCTTATAAAGGAAAAACATTTAATTGGAGTGGCTTGAATCTTCAGAGGTGTAGTCCATTATCATCATGGAGTAACATGGTGGCACATAGGCAGATACATCACTGGAACAGAAGCTGAGAGTCCTTACATCTTGACTCTAAGGGAACAGGAAGGGGTTTGGCTCACTGTACATAGCTTGGGCATAGGAAACCTCAAAGCCCACCCCCATTAGCACTACTCCCTTTGGGGGATCATTTTCTTTCAAACCACCTCAAGAAGAATGTAGAGTCAGTACTGTGAGTGAATGGAAGGTTAGTCTTTAAAGTTCAACCTCACCACATGCTGAAGGTGATCCTTCAGATATGACTTAGAAGTTAATGGCACCCTACCACATAGTCAGACATATATGCTCTAACAGATTAACACTTTTTCATTGGTTCATATACTGACTGCACCTTCCTCGAGCTCTGGTTGTTAGTTTCTATGCACATAGTTTTGGTTTGCTTTTATTATGTTGGTGTTTTTATATTCAGGTCCCTAATCCATTGTTGGAAGTCACTCACAATATGCTTTCAAGGAAAAACATCCATTATTATTTTTCTTCATAAAGAAAACTTTCTTAATATGCTATGCTATAAAAAGAAGTTATCCTTTTATTTGTGATATTGTTTTATAATATACTGGGAAAAAAGGAAAATCACTGCTCTCTCACACACAAAAAAACTTCTGATATAAAAGGTATGAACTTCTCCACACAAGTGAATCCTCTGTATCTACAAAGAACACTGGCAGAGTGTCCTACAGCTGAACTCAACTCTGGCCCAAGCTGCCAGCTTCTGTTCCTACACAGTGAGCAGAGCCACTGTCCCAGCAAGCACGTCCAGTTTCTCTCCTATAACTTAAAAGTTTCTCCCTTCCCCAGAGTAGAGAGGGAGGAGGCTGAACGTTCTAACTCTGAATCACATTGGTTGGCTCTCCCACGACCGATCCCGAGTTTGTAGTTATCTAAGTGATTCCCCCTAAATTATCTTCCCAGTGTATCTGAAGTTATGAATGGTGAAAGACAGGGAGATGGTTCGGGAGCTGAGAACAGAAGGCCAAATACTACAACACCGGTGTTCCTGTTATTTTTATCACTTGGGAAGTCACGGGGTTTTAGAGCCAGAAGCCATGTGCAAATACAAAGTAAACTGCTTTTCAACTTATAGTGGGAAGCCCCTCCACCTCACCCACTTTACACTGGAAATATCATGCAGATAAAACTAAATTTGATATACTTAGCCTGAGTAACTTAGCTCAGCAATGTAGTGCATCATAGGGTTCCAACTTTTACCTTCTGAGTGTGGTACTAGATGGAGGCTATAATTCCCTGATACTATCCAGTATTAGAAAACAGTATTAAACTTTGTCTCACTGGCTCAGAAAAAAAAATATTCAAAATTCAATGTTTGATGTCTACCAAATAGCATCCTCTGACCTTGTCAAAGAAAATGAGCAATTATGCATGAGACTAATTGTATGAAGTTTGTGTGGTATCACTAGACACACCATTATACTTGGTTGTCTATATGTAGCATGGTCTGAAGGTGTCAAAATGTATATGCTTAAAACTAGTTTTCAATATAATAATAGTTGAAGAGGTAACTATGCCTCGAGGATGGGACTCTTGAATAGGAATGATGACCTTATAAAAGAATCCAGAGCAGCTTTTAACCTCTTCCAAATGGCAGAATTTAGCAAGAAGGCGGCACCTGTGGAAAAGTTAAGCAGGAAGAAGCTTTGAAACCTGGCTGTATTTTGATCTTTGGCTACATACCCTCCAGAATTCAGAGCAACAAATCTGTGTTGTTTATATTGCATACGCTCTGATGTTTTTGTGAAAGCAACCCAAACTGCTTAAGATAATTTCATTTTTGAATGGCTACTATACCATTTTATCACTAGGGTTCTGAGGATGTCTTCTATGTCTGATTGGAAATGTCCACTCACTGTGACATTTCTTTGTCTGCTGTCTGTCAGTCCCAGGGTAACTGTGACAGCACACATGATAGAAGCGTAAGGGTGAAAACATTTATGTTGGCTCACAGCTTCAGAGGCTTTGGTCCATGATCCTCTGGCTCTACTGATGTGAAATTATATACGGCACAGCATCACGGCAGCATGAGTAATGTGGTAACAGAGATCCATTTGCCTCATTGCAAAAAGAAAACAGAGCAAGAGACAGGAAGAGTCGAGATTCAACTTCTTCCCAAGGACCTGTCCCTGCTAACCTAGTCTCCAGAACCTCCCAAATAGCACTACCAGCACTGTATCTAGGTTTTCATCTGTCTGTATAAAACATTTCCTATCCAAACCATAACAGTTTCCTCCCTTTCCATTATTGCTGTCTTCTTAATTACAGAGAATTGGAGGCCTAACAGAGCTTCTTTAAAATATATATGTGCATGTATACACACACATACAAAGAGAGAGACAGAGACAAAGACAGGCACAGAGACAAGACAGAGTTTAAATGGAGTTTGAGATGTCCTATAATGGGCCAACAATGAATGATTATTACTGGGTGCAAAAAACTAACAAATAAAAATGCACATGAACAATGTTTCAGAGTTATTATAGAAAGCTGAAAAAGAAGGCAGGTTTAGCTATTCTCAGGGGGCAGTCTCTGTCGAGGAGCAGTCTTACGGCTGTAAATATCCTGGAGGAGAAAACTATGATGATGGAGATTTTCTGCATACACTATCACCATCCACTTACGGACCAGAGAAAGGCTTTGCCATTTTTCTGAGGCTCATCCTGGCTGTCTTAGTCAGTGTTCTATTGCTGTGAAGAGACACCATGTCCACAGCAACTCTTATGAAAGAAAGCATTTAATCGGGGCTGGCTTACAAAATCAGAGGCTTAGCCACTGTCGTCATGGCAGCAAGCATGGCAGCATTCAGACAGGACATGGACTAGTAGCTGGGAGTTCTACATCCAGATTCACAGGCAGAGGGAAGAGAGAGACTGAGCTTGGGATGGGCTTTTTGAAACTTCAAAGCCTGCCTCCAGTGACACACTTCTTCCAACAAGGTCACACTTTCCTACTCCTTTCAAATAGTGCCATTCCCTGGTGACCACGTATTCAAATCTATGAGCTTATGGAGGTCATTCTCATTTAAACTGCCACACTGGGGGAGGGAGGCTTGGGCACTTTTCTATAGGTCTGGGGCTAAGGTCTTGGAGATGACCAGTTCATGTTGATACCGCACATTCATTCAGGGCTTCTACTCTCCCTGCCCCCCCCCCCAAAAAATGGCTCATTGGTTAAGAGAACGTGTTGCTCTTGCAGAGGACCTGTGTTTGAAACCCTGCTCACAACTATCTGTAACTCCATTTCCAGGGAACACAACACCCTCTTCAGTCCACCATAGGCACCAGGCACACATGTGGTGAACAGGCCAATACACACAAGCAAACCATCTATATATATCAAATGTTTTTAATCAAAATTGCATATGAAAAACAGCTTGTGATATGAATTAGAGCCAAAATGGAAAGGTGTTTACAGTGTGTATAGTAGAAAGGTTGGAAATCAACGACTTAATGGTCCTCCTTAAGTTATTTCTTTAAAGAATCATCAAATTACATGGAAAGTAGAAAAGGGGGGATAACAAAGAATATAGATAGATCTGGGGAAATGGCTCTGTAGGTAATGTGTCAGCTTCGCAAGCAAGGGAACCGGAGTTCAGTTCCCTCGAATCTGTGTAAAAACCAAGCATTAAGAGTATGTCTGTAGCCTTGGAGTTTGGATGCAGAATCAAGCAGATGCTGGGAGCTCTCTGGCCAACTACTCCATCTGAATGAGGAACTCAGACTCAATGAGAGACACTTTCAGAATCTAAGGTGGAAAGCCAGGCAGGTGGTGGTACAATCCCAGCACTAGGGAAGCAGAGGAGGGTGGATCTCTGAGTTCAAGGCCA
Organism: Phyllotis vaccarum; assembly: GCA_033318265.1. Lineage (NCBI taxonomy): Eukaryota > Metazoa > Chordata > Mammalia > Rodentia > Cricetidae > Phyllotis > Phyllotis vaccarum. The sequence continues at coordinate 94,656,800 of JARWLC010000012.1, forward strand.
GCCTGGTGTACACAGCTAGTGACGGCCCGGGTGACACACAAAAAAAAAAACTTTATCTGGGGGATTCTGTTGGAGGAGAGAATCTAAGGTGGACAACTAACATAAGGCACTAGCTCCACATGCATGTGAACACACTTGTACACATACATGTGCATGCACAATTACACACAGAGAGGAAAAAGTAAAAAAAATAAAATGGAATGACAAATTAGTTTTAAATGAAGTAGCAAATTACAATTGAGTCAATAAAGTTGGTGTCATGAAATTTTAGAGACAAAACCATAGTTCTCATGAGAGAAACCAAGAGGGGAAGAACTCATAAAACAGCTACTGGTGGATGTGTCCTGCTTTGTGGCAAAGAGAGAAAAATTCCACATAGAATTAAAATCACTATCAGCTGACTTAGAGGGATCCCAATGTCATCACAAGAAAGGGAGACAGGGTAAGAGTGGACACTGTAAAAAAGCACAACCTTTGCTGGGCTTGGAAATAATAAGAAACCATTAACATAAACTGTCTTGAAGAACCAAGTTTTTGGAATCAGTCATTGATTTTTCCTCCTTCTCACCCTCTACTGTGTGGATGCACAGCGCCATCTTCTGGAAACTCAGGCCCCTGCAACTCTGCTGTGCAGAAACTTCAGAAAGGGGGAAGAAATGGTAGAGTGAATTGAGATAAATTTGTTACTGTAGATTGTAAATGACACTTAGAGGACAAAAGAGTGTCTTTGCAGAGGTAACTAGGTGAGCCTTTAATATAGTTTTTAAAAAATGTCCTTTAAATATTTAGAAAGAACCCACATCTCCTTGACAGACCTGGAGACTGTTGTTAAACTTTCTGCTACAAATGCTAAATAATATTCCATTCAACCTCCCATCTTCCCCCTTCTCTCTTTCTCTCTACCTCTCTTTATCAGCCCTGGGGGTCCTAACAAGAACATGTCACAGATAGGCAGCTTCTCTGGCACTACCATTTTGCTGCATCCCCAGCTCTCTTCTGGTACTTTTTGACTAAGTCAGAGGTTTTCATCATGCAGGTCGAGACCCCTCCTTTGGGGGAGTCGAACGACTATTGCACGAGTGTCACATATCAGATATCCTGCATATCAGATTTTTTTTCATCACGATTTATAACAGTATCTAAATTATGGTTATGAAATAGCAATAAAAATAATTTTATGGTTGGGGTCACCCCAAATAAGGAATTAAAATTAAATAAGGAAGATGAGGGAATCACTGGGCTAGCTGATTGTAAAGGAAAGACTTTAGAAAAATGAAGACAAACTGTAAGTCACTGCATTGAAGAGGCACTTAAAAATGTAAAATGTGGATATACATAAAAAGAAGAGACAGATATACAGTCTACACAATGACAAAGCTTATGTCAAAAGAGCCAAAAGAGGCTAGCTACACTGATACTCTGAAAACCAGAACCACAGCAGCCTTGGGACAGGGAAGGAAGGGACTCTCCCCTACCGCCCCAGGGAGGGAGCCCAAGGGAGTTAGGAGATGCCTGGAAGATTCTCCCCTATAGCCACACAAGGGGGAGCATTTTACATTGTGAGAAAAGAAAATTGAGTCCTTAGCTAAGAATGCAGCTATTTCTCTAGGCTCTCTCCCCTTACATGGGTTTATTGTTCAGGTGCCCAGCTCATCACATGAGACACCGAAGTTCTTATGACACTATAGTTCTTGTAGCCGTCCCCTTCCCAGAAATTAAAAACTGAATTCTCAGACCCTACTTTCTTTGGAACTAAAGGCCTAAAGAAGGTAACTGTACCTACAGGACCTGAGTAGACAGCACTGACCTTTTTTTGTCTACCATTATATTCCATTTTTATGAAGTCTAACTCTCTTTTATCTCCATAAGAAGACACAGTCCTGGGGGCTGGAGAGATGGCTTAGAGGTTGAGAGCACTGGCTGCTCTTCCAGAGGACCTGAGTTCAAGTCCCAGCACCACATGGTGGATCACAACCATCTGTAATGAGATCTGGCACCTTTTCTTGGTGTACAAGCATGCACACAGACAGAATACACAATAAATAAATGAATCTAAAAAATAAGAAGAAGAAATTATCATTTCTCATAAGGTCTTACTGTTCTCCCTCCAAAAATAGTTCTGTGAATAACCCATATCTTTCTTTCTGGAAGGCCAGAGAACAAAGTAAGGCTTGTAGCCTAAGCTGGTCACTTGCTTCCCAACCAGAGGACAGTGCTGTGTAGCACATTCCAAGAAATAGCGCCTGCATGTGCACTGGCTTGTCAGTCAGGTTCTCCTGGAGATAGGAGGAGGCATATACAAAATTGGGTTTCTATTGTTCTCTAGAATAACTAGGGTAAGTTAAATTATGTGAGTGATGAGTTAGAAGGCCTCTTCAGTTTAGATCTATTATTTTTCTGAGAAAGGGAGTAAACTGAGGTAAACAATGGCATAATAATAATTATATTATATAATAATGATTGATTAGTAGACATTTTGTAAAACAGATCTTAGCTAGAAGATAAACTATCAATTGACTGATAAATATAATCAGTTACTTAAAATGCATCTCATTAGCCAAAATATCAGGAGATCCAAAGTATCAGTACATCCAATACAAATTTTTGGCACATTGAATGCCATGTCTGTGTCTTTAGGAAATGTAAGGCGATGTCCTCAAGCAGTCAACACAAGTCATGGATTTTTGTGAACCATGAATTTTCTAATGAAATCTTAGATGTTTTTTCTAAACATAATTACAAAATATATTTGTGCTTTTTTAAAAATTTTATGTATGAAGGGGCTCTAATCAGCCCACACATGGCAAACAAGGCTTCACCCTACTCCCCCATTCCCTCTGCCTTGCTAAAAACCACTAGGTTACATTCCTAAAGCTAGTCACCAAGGTCTGTTTCTTTATTTGGCCACTTCTTCCTGACGCTATCGAAATTTAGCAATCAAAAGTCCCTGCCCTTGGCTCACCTTATTAACATGCCCAATTAAAATTAAACACCTCATTCTAATATTTAATTAACTTAATTAATTAATGTTAATCTAATGTGTTTAATCCCCTTTATCTTTATAACTCCTATTTGTCTATGGACCATGTCTATCTCCTCTTATCCAGAGGCAGTCCTTTGTCCCTCTGGCAAACAAATCTCCTTTGTGCTGAGAACTTGCTCTTAGGGTGTCCTGAGTCTATACCAGTCCCTACAATGTACATATGAGCATGTGAGTTTGTGTACCAGGGAGTAGTCCAGAAGTGGGTGCTTGTTGGGTATGCCTGGTTTGGGGTCAGGAATCAAGGTTGCCTCTATGCTCAGGGTCCTGCCTTTTTCCTTGGGGGAGGGGGGAAAGATGGCACAGAAGCAACAACACAGCCTCCAAGGACAAGCTGAAACAAGCAAATTCATTTATTATGAACTTTTATTATGGAGGGGAAGACCTTAAATACTTTTTCCCCCTAGCCAGGGAAAGGGCTTTGATTTGCTCTTATCTGTGGCTGCTAGCAGTGGTTTCTCTGTAGTCTAGGAACATTGTTTCTAGACTCTGCCCTCAAAAATCCCAAACTTATACCCCAGGTTAGGTTGGCTTATTCGAATGTGCTTATTAGTCACTAGTTGTCACCAGTTTGTACTGGCTGAGGCCAGGCTGGTCTCTGGGCTCCTTACAAGCCACTGCAGGTGCTAGAGTTATAGGTGGTTGTAAGCTGCCCATTGTGGGTGTTGGGAACCAATCAGGTCCTCTCAAGAGAAGCAGGTGCTCTTGTTGGGTTTGCGTTTGGGTTTGGGCGTGGGTGCTGGTTTGGTTTGGTTTGATTTTTAGAGACAGGGTTTCTGTTCTGGAACTCACTCTACAGACCAGGCTGGCCTTGAACTCAGAGATCTTCCTTCCTGGTATTGGATGAAAGGTATGTGCCACCACTGCCCAGCCAGTATGTACTCTTAACTACTGACCCATTGCTAGGGCCCTATAATGTGATTCTTACAGGATAATGCTTTGCTTAAACTATCAAATCAAAATTTCACTACAAACTATATTATATAATGTACATTATCACTGAATGAACTTTCTATTTTAAAAATCATATGGCTTTACTTACATTTTCCAAATGAATACTTCTGTAAAGAAAAAGAAACGGGTTGGAGAGATGGCTCAGTAGTTAACAGCATTAGCTGTTCTATAGATCCCGAGTTCAATTCCTAGCAACCACAAAATGGCTCACGACCATCTGTAAAGAGATCTAGCGCCCTCTTCTGGCCTGCAAGCATACATGCAGACAGAACACTATCCATAATAAATAAATAAAATTTTAAAAAGAAGAAAATAAAACAGAATCCAAACAAAGAAAAAATCACGGGTGAAGGAAGGTTAATCTACAAAGTGTGAGCATATGACTGCTTTTTTCCAATAAAAATTGTAAGCAATCTGCTTAGTATTTAGGGAATGTGTGCATGCAATTAAAGACTCATTTGAAAAGGTGCCATGTATAATAACATGCTACTGGATTTCATTATCAAAGGCTGTGTCATAAGGACAAAGTATCAGAACTGAAAAGTAAATTTCTCATCTCTACAACAACATTTAAAAAGGAAGTTCCATTTCAGATTCTAATTATACCAGATCTAGTTATTCAATTCAGATTATAAAAGCTAGTTGTGTTGCAGCATATTTAATAGCAAGAAAATCAAGCTATACTAGTGGTGAGTTTATTAAGCAATGTATAGGAAGCATAACATACATAACATTACACAAGGAAGAATATATATAAAAAGAAGAAATATTTGTTTTTTTTTTTAAAAAAAAAAGGTTTTCTCATCAGACTTTTGCAGAGTGAATTGAAAAGGATGAAAAACTCTATCAAACAAGAATTTGGAGAGTAGATATACTAATTTTCAGTCTAAGCCACAGTGATGGATTATAAATGCTGCTTCAGTCTCCTTTTGCATAGAGTCATTGGTATTTACTACAATGCAGTGTCACTGGGGGGGGGGGCTTTTCAGTATTATTAAAAGACACAGCTAGAGGTTGAAGAGATGGTTCTGAAGTTAGGAACACATATTTGCTCTTGCAGAAGATCTGAGCTCTCTTCCCAATAACTATGTTGGGCACCACACAGCTGTAGCACGAATAAATGAGACTCAGGGATAGATCTCTGAGAAAGTCGGAGATATTAAAGAGAATAAACACCACAGTCAGATCTTACCCAGCTGTCTTCCAGGTTCCTCAGCCTCGCTTCCCTTGGCTTGGCCTCCCCTCCCCGTCTTTCTATCCTCCTTAAATACCCTTTGGTAAATTAAGGCATGGTCCCACCACACCTGCTTGGGAGCCTGGAATTCCTTCTATAATCTAGAATGACTTTGACTCAGTTGGGATTAAGGGTGTAGGTCACCACTCCCAGGATACTCCCTGTGCTAGGATTAAAAATCTGAATCACCATCTCTGATTCTCCTGGACTGACTGTAGTTAGAGCTCCAGAACTTCTGGAGCTTTTATTAACTCCCCACATAGACTGTGGGTAGATTCCCTCTGATATCTCCAAAACTTCTGAAGCTTTTATTAAATCCCCACATATCCCCTTTTGTGTCAAATTTTTTTAAAAAGGTGATAGCTAACTTGAGAAAAACTATATACAATAGGTACAATAATTATATACAATATATACGAAAATAAATGAGTAATGTCCAGTCCATTAACAATTGACAATTCAAAGAAAATATTTAATTAATTATCCTATTTTAATGAGTCCAAAGGGTTATACCTAATTCATTTCCTTTCTAACTAAAAGCTATTATTTTGATGTCTCTTAAACCTATAAATTTTAACTTCAAAGTTTCTTTTCTAAAACTGTCATTAGAAAACTGTAACTATAACTATCTCATCTTCAACTGCCTCAGAGACTCAAGAAGGAAATAATACTTACCCAAATAACTAGGAAGTGCAAGCAACTTCCAAAAACTAGAAATGACAGAGATGACACCTATCTGCCTGGACAGTCACCCAAAGTTCCTTTATAAAGTTGGGGCATCCAACTTCAGCCTAGAGGCCCAGAGTCTCTTTTCATTTCAGTGAAGCAGGAAATCTGCTCTGTCCATTCTGGTATAGTCTATCAGTCGCTTCTCCTTGTGTCTTGAAGATTGAAGTCTCTCTTCAAAGTTCTTTTCAACTTTCCCTTGCGGTACTTATTGGCTATTGGTCTCGTGCTGGTATTTAGCCTTAGATGGAGTTTACCACCACTTTGGACTGCATTCCCAAGCAACCCAACTCCGGGAAGACCCAGACCAGGCGTGCCAGGGGCCACTACTGGCCTCACACCGTCCATGGGCCATCTCTCACAATTTTCTCTGAAAAGAAGGAACCTGAAGGACCATTTCAGCTTGTTCTGTCAAAGTTCAAAGGTTACTTCCTGAAGGAACCTGCATGTCCAGTTTAAACAGCATACTGTCAAGCAGTCAATACAGGGACAGGTTCTTGTCCAATGGCTAAAACGTTGCCACAAAGAAAGTAGGCTCCATATGGAGTTTCTTCAATGCCCATTTTTCTCTTGAAGTAGATTAGGGCTGCCAGGAGCAGACCTGTCTCACTGTCTAGAAAAGTCTAAGTTCTAAAAATATTTTAAATGCCATATTCTATGGATCTCTGAAGTGTTTGAAGAAGACCTGTTCATCTAAAATATATTTGTTTGATCTTGAAAACATATCTAACATGACTATGTCTTAATGTAATGTCTAACTACTAACTTGCATTGCTTTATATTCTAATTAATTGGAAATAAAAACTTTCATGAACTAGCAACTTGTATTACAATGTATTAGATGAACTGAATAAGTATACTACCTCGAACAAGCATAGAGATATCTGTACAGTGACACAATTAATCTCAATATACACAATTTGTATACAACACACAGCCACCTGTAATTCCAGCTCCTAGATATCTGACCCCTTCTACTGACCTTTCTGGACACCTGCACTCATGTGCACATACCTACACAGAGACACATAATTTAAAAATAAGATGAAAATAAAAGACACAACTAAATCAATAAATGTATACAAATCATAAGAAATATTTTTAAATGACTTTGTCCATTATCAACATGTCTGGCGTAGAGTTACTGATAGTGCTCTAACATTAAAATTAAAATGTTCATAAAATTAACAGATGATGCAATTACCACCCAGAACTGATACTTCCTGAAATATCACTGCATAGCATAGAAAATGTACGTACAAAAACATTCTAAGTAGATAATTAGCTAAAGTAGGAGGCTCATTGATGGGGACACCGAGAAATAAGGCTGAAAAGGTATGACTTGTCTTAATCATAGGGTCCCTTCAAGTGTCACAGCCAGGAGGGAAGTAATATACATGACTTAGCCTGTCTAGTTCAAAATTCTAGTGTTTGACCCCGAGCAGTTTATTTTTTTACATATTTAAACACAGTAAAACTTTGGGAAAAATTTCTTCAAGACAATTATCGCAACAAAGCTTGAGGCATAGCTACATTGAAACTCCTTTGCAGAGTGCATCTCTTTAGCAAAGCATCTATGACCTTTCCACAATGGATTCTATTGACTGAGAAACAAAGCTCAGTGAAGGAAGGGTTTGTAATAAGCGCAATAGCAAAGCTTTTTTTCAAAGTACATGGAATCTCTTTTACAAAGATGAGTTCTCCTGACTGTGAAACAATGCTCAGCAGTCTGGGGAATTCAGATGGAGGCTAGCTCCCCGGAAGAGCAAAAGATCATCAGATTAATAGACAGCATCCACTCCAGCCTTCTGGGTGAACAGGTATCAATTTCTTTGCATTGAAAAAAAATGCCTGCATGTTTAACAATTCTGGTTTCTGAATTGACTCACCTCAGGAGCCATGGGGGGATGGGGTGGGGGAGGCTAAGGGAGGACAGGAAAGAGGGGAGGGAGCAGTGGTGAGCATGGGGAAATACTTTAAGATTAATTAAAAAATAAATTATATAAACTTTAAAACATTCCTATTTGACCTATTGGGGATTTTCAGTCTTGCTTTTCTTCAATATTTCTATATCTTGTTGAATTTCTCTTTCATATCATCTTCCTTATGTCATTCAGCTATTTGTGCTTCTTCATGCAGGAGCTTATTTCCTTCTTTTATTCTTTGAACAAACTTATAATCATTTTTGTGTTTTCTGTCTGGAATTTCATTCAACTCACTCTCTAGATTCCATTATCATAGTCTTGGTAATTTTTGGAGGAGTTACGCTTTCTTGTCTTTTGTATTACTAAGTTATTGCATTGGGATTTATACAAAGAGGGTTGTTTCTTTCCTTGAGATTCTAAAAATCTGTACTTGTTATGTTCAGCTGGATTGGATGAGGTGGAAGAGAGGTGTGTGATTCCTTAGTCTAGGAGATCAAGGTGCTGGGTGTGGACTCTATATTGTTTCCTGAGTAGAAACTCTGAGAACAACTGTAAGTGCAGGATATTACCGAAAGTAGGTTCTGTACTAGCCAATGAATAATAGTGGCTGGGTGAGGGTAGAGGGGCAAAGACTTGTGAGCCAGGGACTCCAGAGTGTTTTTCTGAATAAGAGATATAGAAAAAGGATTAGAGAGAAAATTCAAAAAAATACTGTTAAATGCATGACTACAGTATTTTATACATGAGAGCAGGTTCATCTGATACTGTTGGTATGTAAATATGTGTAAAATAAAATTGGTTTCAAAGATAAAAACCCAATTCTGGTTTCTCTAGTGCTATCCATAAGCACATGAGCCTCATGGTCTCTATATTTGGTCACTGGTCTACTGCTGTGAAGAGACACCATGACCAAGCCAACTCTTATAAAAGAAAGCATTTAATTGGGGCTTGTTTACAGTTTTAGAGGTTAGTTCATTATTGTCACGGTGGGGAGCATGATGGCATGAAAGTGCTGGAGAAGGAGCTGCAAGATATAATCCTGATCTGTAGGCAAAGAGAGAAATACTGGGCCTGGCGTAGGTTTTTGAAACCTCAAAGCCCAACCCCAGTGACACACTTCCTTCAGTAAAGCCACACCTACTGTAATAAGATCACACCTCCTAATCTTTCCCAAATAGTGCCACTCCCTAGTGACCAAGCATTCAAATATAGGAGCCATCCCTATTGAAACTACCACATCAATTGCACAAATTCTATTTAGTATTACAATAAGAACTCAGAGCCAGATATTGAGGGAAAGCTGGAATATCAGAAAGATAAAAAAAACCACAGCCCCTTCTCATCTGCCACTCCTCAGGTCTGTCTCCACCAAATCCTCTGATTCCAAACCTCTCTTTCCTCAGCCCAACAAGAAAACATCTAAGAAAGCTGGAAAAGCCTCTCTTCTCTCCCTCTGCCCAACATTCCTAAAACTAGGATTAAAGGTGTGGGCCACCACTCCCTGACCTTCATGGCTTGGCTCTGTGGTTGACTCTCCTCTGGTATTCCAGACTAATTGTATTAAATATATATTGCCACACACATTGGTCCAGATTACATAGATTGTAGGGACAGTTTTTACTTTGAAGATATGTAAACAGGGTGACTTGATTATCATTTTAGGAAATCTCATCTGGCAATGGTGTTGAGGATAGATTGATCCCTATAAAATATAAAAAAAAGTCATGGTGCCATTATCTAATGAGAATAAAGAATAAAAAGTACACAATATCTGTAAAGCACTGAGCTGTTTGGTAGGTACTAGGCTAATATGCATTGTTTATCCAAGCTTACAAAAGGAAAATTGTTGTGTATAATTTTCCATCAGTTCTCACACACCACTTAACACACTCCTTTTTGGTATTTTATGTATATGAGTGTTTTGCCTGATGTGTGAATGTGCACTGTGTTTATAGCTTGTGCCTCTGGAGATCAGAAGGCATTGGATTTCCTGGGCCTGAAGTGACAGATGGTTGAAAACTGACACATGGACTCTAGGAATCAAACCTGGGTTCTCTGCTAGAGAAACAAGTGCTCTTAACCACTGAGTCAATTCTCCATCAACACAACAACTTTTTTTTAATCTACCTGCTTACTCTCCTCTCCCCAGAATATGGCAAGATATCTTTTGGATGTGTTAACATCCCCTAAGCTCAATAGTTTAAAAGCCTGGAGTCTCCAGTGGGTGAATCTACTCATTGGACGGTGATTAGATCAGAGGGCTGCAACACCATCAGTTGATTAACCAAGTAAAGGTTCACATTTTGGTGGCATTATTGGGAGGTGGGGCTTGGTTAGAGGAAATAGGTATACAGGGTAAGCCCTAGCCCCTTCTTAATCTGCCTCTCGGCTTCCCAGCCACCGTAAAATGAACAGCTCTGTTCTGCCACATGCACCCACCATGATATTCTGCTTCATCACCCCCCAGGAATAGTAGAGCTAAATGTGCATGAGCTGAACCTTTGAAGCACAATAAATCTTAATACCATTTCAATCTCTCTTTAGTCACAGCAACAGAATACTGACTAACACCTATCTCAAATACAACATGCTCAAAACAACTCTAACTCACCCAAGGTTATCTTTTTTCAATATCTCTTATCTGAGGAAGCAGCATTCAGCTGTACAAACCAGAAATCTATGAACCAATAAAGCACACCTGCTCTCTCATGCCTCAGCATCAGAGAATCTATGTTCTGGTCACAGACACCAAATAGATCATCATCTGTCCCTTCTTGGTATCCTGCCCATTGCCATCCTCACCTAAAGTACCACAACCTACCACGTGTTTCTCATTTAGATATTACACAGTATTGTACACTCCTTTAATCCATTCTTCTCGATTCCGAATAAATACTTTCAAATATAAGCCTGAGTAGTTCATAGCACACCCCAATTCTACTTCAGACACCCAGTTTCCATAGTTCTTTGGATAAAATCAGAATCCCTCCGATTGGCTTTCATGAACTACCTCTTAATTTCATCTTTACCGCCTACCTTTTTCCTTGCTCTCTTTCAGTTTCTCAAATCTAAGTCTCCCACCTAGACCTTTGCACATGCTTTTCCACTACCTATAACATACCTTTCAATGCATCTCTACCCCCCATGCCCTTTCACTTACCTTTTATTTCTTGGTTCCTGACAGAATACTGTGTATCCTTGTAATTTAAAATTCTCCCTGAACAATTTGCCACCTATTAGTGCTGACAGACCATAATTTTAATTTGTGATTGATCAACGTCAATTACTCTTAAATGCCAAGACGTTGTGTCTTTTGGTTTTGGTGCTAAGGATTAAACCCAAAAACTAGCTAGGCATTGCTCTACCACGAGCCATATCCCCAGTCTCCTGTGTTCTGAGACATAGTCTCATTATGAGATCCAGGCATGACTCAAATTTAAAACGTCAGCTAGTAATTTTTAAATATACATATATATATATATATAATTATTATTATTTTGTCAGGAGTAACATACAGAAAGAGGGTAATAATAGTACATTCTGGGAGAGTGCCCATTGTGCCTCAGGAGAGCTGCTGCAGGCATTGATCAGAACGTCCTACAGTGGGTTGCAGAGTAGGCCGACCCACGAGCCGGGCCAGCTGCGCCCCAGAACTCTCCACTCCGCTCCCCTCCGACGCCGCCAACGGAGGCCAAGGGCGGCTGGAGAACCGAGCAGGGCCAGCCCCTGGTCCCTCCGTCAAACTACCGCACAGGAAACCGAGGCCAAGGCTTCCGCGCCACTTCAAGGCGGGTTCCCACTTCAGTTCCACGCCCCATACCCCGCTTCCGGGCTCGCGGGGGCGGGCCAAAAGAAAACGTGCACCAATCATTAGGAAGGCGTGGAGAACGTCTAGCCTCTAAGCCAATGAGAGATCTTGTGGGCGGAGCCAAAGGCGTGGGCTCGCTCGGGGATTTAAACTTGAACGGCGGACCGTTAACGACCGTGTTGAGCTAGGGCGAGCTGGGGGTCTGCGTGAGCGGGGAGCAGTGGTCCGTAGTGAGCGTCGACTAAACGGGCAGCAGCAGGGACTGAGGCTGGCGACGTGCGTGGAGCCGGGCAGCGGCGGGCACTTGCTGGGACAGGGTGCGGCGGAGGCCCGTGCTCCTTCCCTGGACCGCCGCGCGTGGATTCGTGTTCTTCCCTGGCCGGGCTCTTGCGTTCAAGGTAAATCCCGGCGTGAGCAACCTGGGGCGTGCTGAACCGGCTGCGGGGGCAGAGGCCACCAAGCTCCTCCAGGTCACAATGTGCACCCTGTGTGCGCCACTATTGCCTGGAGGCCCAGCGAGCTGACTGGGGATGGGTCCCTGGGGTAGGAGCCGAGCTCCCGGCACGCCCACGGCCAGATGGTACGACCCACGTCGTTATTGTTCGAAGAGCAGGGAAGGTTGGGTTACACCTTTCGTGGGCTCGTGTCTGCATCCTGCCCTCCGTAGCGTTTGCTTGGGATTAAGGTTAGCGGGCAAAACTATGTGACCCCGAGTAAAGATAACCCTTATATCTTATATCTGTGCAGTAATGATGCAAACAGAAATACTACAGTGCCCTTTCGGTTTGGGTTTTTCAATACGCGGTGCTGAGGAACAAGAATAAAGTAAGCACGATAAAGCCTGTGTTCAGGTCGTCAGTTTTTCTAGAGAGGTTTGTCATTTGACTTGGAAGTCAAATTACACCATAATTTGAGTTATATCTCCACACAGCAATTTAAGAGTTAAAAACCCCACCCTCCGAATCCTTTCAGCTGTAACTAGGTAACTCCGGACCATTACATTGCTTAAGATTTTTTTCGTTTTTAGTTTTTTTTTTTTTTTTTAAAGAAAACATAGGTATTTGGGTCAATATTAACCATATATACTCATAAAAAAATTTTTTAAAAAATGGTGACATAGCTTCAGTTTGAGTTTCTGGGATTGTCATGTTTTATTAGAAACCAAAGGAACTGACTATAACCTGTAGGCCTTATGAAAAGCTGCATCTCACTCTTAAGCATCAACACATTTGAGGGGTAAAGTGAAGGGACATAATTTGAACACAAAGGGACAACACTTTATAGATGTCTAGTAAAATCACCCAGATCTAACTCCAGATGAGAGACAAACACATATTTTGGTTAAACTTCAACTTATTGAAGTAATTCTGCTTTTAAAATGCATTTTTTTCTAAATCAGTCCTTTCCTTGGAGTTTGCAGAAGTATTACCTCAGTGATTTTACAGAACTACATTTGGGGGGCTTAACATGTGTTGCTTCTGTGATGACTGACTACCAAATATAAGGTTAATGACTCTGTTCTCTTAGATTCATAGCCAGGCAACCTCTGGAAAGGATTTTACTCAGCTTTAAAGCCTTGAACTTTATAGACTCCTGAGAACACCTTTTAGGCCTTTGGAGGTGACTTTTTAAGTTGAAATAATGGACTATTTCTTAAAGTCTGTTTTCTTTTCTAGGTTTTTCCTTTTTGTTAACTCAAATACTGCCAGTCAAGGCAAATCAAAATAAGGTAAGAAATTGTTCTATCCGAGAACCAGAGTTAGTATTCTAGCACCCAATGAATGGCTCACAACCACCCAATTCTAGCTCCACAGAATCTAAAGACTTTAAAGACGCCTTCTCCCAAACTCTGTGGGCACCCATGTGATGCACACACATATGAATGTTTAAGACTCAAAGAACGAAGTAATCCTTTTTAGACTGTTACACCACTGACAAGAAATATTAAGTCATGTTGCATCCCTGGTCTCCTGGCTCCTCTGCACCACTTGTACATAGTCACCTCACTTTTCAGGCTACTTTATCTTCTTCTAACCCTGGAATTCCCACACATTATGTGATTATATACTCCACCTCTAGGAGCTTTAGCACTTAGGCAGCACCAGGTTACTGTAAATATTGTTACTATGTGTTCCTTAAACTTAGCAGTTTCTGGATACAGTCTGTATGTTTTGAGTCTTGAACATAAGAGCTAGTTACTAATTGAACATTTGGGTTTTATGAGTAATGTGAATGGCACTGCTGCAGTGGCCATTTTTAAGGTAGGAATCTAAGTTCATTCTATGGTATTGTTACAAAGGACAATGAGTCAAGAATTTCATGTTTGAATATTATCAAAATATGCTTTTGCTACACTGCCTTTAAAACTTCTTAGTGGCCTCTAAAGTTATGTGACACACTGGCTTACCTAAATTGAGCTTTTGTCACTTTGTAATCATACTAAGTATGTGGTAATTTTCAACCCTTTAAATTTGTATTTTCTTCCATAGACTCAAAAGTTTTTGTTTGGTTGTTGAGAAGGAGATTCTTATAGCCCTGCTAACCTTGAACTCTTGATCCTTCCTCCCCAAAAAAGGCTGGGATTATAGGTGTGTGCCAGTATACCTGATTGGCTCAAAATATTTTTCCCCTTCTGTCTCCCAGTTCTATAAAGTTGAACCTTCCAAAACTTGGTCAACAAAAAACAAAAATAATTTTACATCTCTAAAGGGCAAATGAGTGCAACATAGCAAATTTTTCAGTACCAAAAATATCTGCTCTTACCCTTAGGAAAAAAATTTGCTGCCTCTGCACTTAGCTGCCTCATTAAAAACCTACCGTGCTACATTGAGTTAGGTAGCTTCACACCTGGCACTAAATCCATCTATCCAATCTTTAACTGATGAAATTTAATAAGAAAGACACTTTGCCAGAGGCTTTCGGATCAGTGGTTACATTTGCCTTGAAAAGGAACCACAAATCCTATCTGTGGGATCAGGCTTTAATGGAGTTGAGCACAGGCACAGATTTCCAGAGGCATACAGCTCACAAGTGTTCTTTGCTTCTTTCATTTCATAATTCTTTTGGGCAGGGATTAGAGAATATTTAGACCCTTTACTGTCTAAGACTTGTTAGGTCTTTTTAAGAGCCAGTCATTAGAATTTCAGCTGGTTGTTGCTTCTTAGATCCTGGTAGAGGCCCTAACTTGCTGGGATTATACAATACTGTTAATATCTGCATCTATTATACAGACCCTCTTTGTTGGATTCTCTAAAACAGTATTTTCTTCTTCTGTGTCAGCACAGTCCCTTTTGGCTTTTGTTTCTTCTTTGTGAAGTAAATGTGGGTGCTCAATGCGTCCTCTACGTACAAAATGCTGGATCCGGGATTCCAGTCCTTGGCATTTAGGGCGATCCATGAGGGGCTTATATGTGCGCATTTTCACCCCCTCTATAAAGGCACTAGTTTGCTTTATGACAGAGGGCTTAATGTTTCTCCACTCTGTTGCTCCGTCCCTTTTCGTTCCTGCTCCACAGGTGACGATGACAGAGTCTAGGCCTTGTAACATACTATACAGCATGTGGGTTTTAACAGCATGACTAGCCCAGAGCTGTTGTAGGTGAGTGACGTTGAATTCCTGAACCTCGTGATCATAAATCCATTTGGTATTTTCAAACTTACAGTCATACAAGACTAGAGGAAATTCAACAGCCATGCTAAAGAGAAACAAGTACAAGAATGCACAGCAGTTAGTCAATGGTTCTTTTTTACAATACTAAAGTTTACTTCAGATTAAGGGGGCAGGGAAGATCTACTATGTCAATGTTTAGTAACATCCAAGAAAATACAGCACTGGCTTAATCTGGAGCAACTTTATAACTCCTTTTTAAAAGGAAGGAAAAGGCAATGATCAATTTGATCTGTATTAAATTAATGTCAGTGCTAACAAATCACCAAGATGTGGGCTGATAAGAAAGTAAGACACTTTGGCTCCCCATCATGCCATAATGCATATTTGTTCATGACACTCTCACAACCTAAGAATGAACTTCTGGTGTCACTGTTTAGCCACAGGCTGTTCCCAAAAGAAAAAAACCTCTTTTCTCCCTTTCCTGTAATATCAGAAGCTCAGAATCAGAAGCCCAGTCCAATTGTCTATTTCCTTATTAGTGGGAAAAAACAATGATAAAACCGGTGGATATCACCCCCCTTTTACATGTTCACAACATTCTACAAATCAGAAGTTTGTAAAGAGGTCTGAATAGATAGGGAAAGATCAGTGGTTAAGAGTACTTGCTCTTCTTCCACAGGAGCTGGGTCCGATTCCCAGTACCCAAACTGCTGGCCACAACTTTCTGTAACTCCAATTTCAAAATATCTGACATTCTTTCTTGTTCCCAGGCACAAAAGTGGTGTGCAGACATACGTGCAGCAAAACACCCATACACATAAAATAAAATCTTCTAAAAGTATAAAGTTTAATGAAGGCAGAATCAGTGGTTGAATTATTTCAATAATCATGGGAGAAAGATGTACAGTTTGGTTTAACTTACCTATATTGAGGTTTCTGGGGATTCTTCTCTATGTTTAGCAATTCATCAATAATCTCTGGCTTTTCCATCCCTTGACCAATGAGAAAGAGGATAGCCATCATGCACCGAACTTGATGATAGAGGAATGCCTGGCCAATCACTTCAAACTGACACAACTGGAAAGGTTCTTGCCTTCTCTCCTCACCCAGGCTCTCAGACACTAGTTGTACTTGTGCAGACAGAACAGTCCTCTGAAAATTAGTCACTCCATTGGCCACATCCATTTTACACAAGTTTCTGAAATCATGAGTGCCGACATACTTCTGAGCTGCATAATTCATGGTTATAATATCTAAGTCAGCACGTGGGAAAAAATAGCGGTAAGTCCGCTCAAGACAGCTAAACCTAGCACTGAAGCTAGGCTCTACAGGGGCCCAGGCCAATACTCGGATATCTGCAGGGAGCACCCGATTGAGAATGTGGGTATAACGGATCTCTTTAGCAACATCATCGGCTTCCTCTTTTAAATTGGAATCTGAATCCGTGCCCTTTGGAAACTGAGAACGTAGGTCCAGAGAAATCACCTGTGGGATTATAGAGAGAACAGTCAGAGATGATCCTCAGATGCAGTATGTATACTCAGATTTCCTGTTATTACTTGCTTTGGGAACCAAGGTACTGATTAGCCCTTACCTGACCAAAAGCACTAACTCCTTTGTCTGTTCGACCACAGCGGTGATAGTTGGATGTCTGTCTGCTTTCTACTAGTCGAGTCTTGGTTAAAGCCTCAAACAGTTTCTCTTCAATGGTATTGCTTGTGTTTTCTTGACTGGCAAAGCCCTGGTATCCCCAGCCTAGGTAAGCTATCTTTAGAGCTACATGTCTTCGGCCATGAGCACTAAAATCAAATGCACGCTTAGCTTTTCCAGAGCCTACAGCGTCTCCTCTGATGCTTGAGTCTTTGATACTGCTGCCCTGTTCCTTCCTGAGTCTTGTCACCTCCTGCTCCAATTCCTTTACTCTGCTTAAGAGTTTTTCAATCTGGTTTCTGTCTTCATCCTCGGCCATGACAGGAAGGCTGTAGGAAGAAATCATGCACGTCCACCTGCGGGAAAGAGTGACTAGATCAGTTTCAGTGCTGATTCCTTTGGATATTTCAGTGTCACATGACTAAATATCATCTAATGTGGATCTTGAGAGGATCTGCTTCAGAATCATAAAAGGAATGCCTCAGAGTAGTGAAGGGATTAGATGAGAAACTTTTTATCTGGGAACTATGAACTATCTGACTAGTAAAATAAGGAAATATACACACCTTCTGATGGTAACTTTGAAATGGTCTAACTCTGTCTCCACTCAGCTACATATCTCCACATTGCTGCACTCCATACATCCAACTACATAGCTTTATTTTCATACATACAGTCACACATCTTTATACAGTTACATCTGTTTTCACATATTTCTCTTACATTCCTTACTCTCCTCTGTCTCCTTTTATAGTTTCGTCTTCCTTGCCTCCGCAGTTAGAGATCTTCACACAGCCATAGCTATTTATCTCAAATACACAGCTCTGTCACCATAGAACATTTTACAGTCCTTACACATTCTCACACAGCTCTTTGCGTAGAATCTGAGCAACAGCTCTTTCACACAGCTTTATCTTTCACAGACACGTTACACACACATTCTTCTACATCACTCTCTCTCTCATCCACTCATTCTCTCATATCTCTCACCCTCTCATTAGGCTTCTTCATCTCTCACTCAGCACATACACTCACATTCTGCATATATTCATCCCTACACTGCTGCTGCTCTTACACACTCCCATTCATACACTTATTCCTCCTCTCTTCCCCTCTACATGACCTTCGGTCATCTAAGCTGGACATGGTAGTACAATCTTATAGTAGTCCCAGTACCTGGGAGGCAAATACAGGAGGGCCACAAGTTTCAGGCCAGCCAGGGTACAGAACAAGACACTACCTCAAGAAAACAAAAGAACACTTAAGATTTCATGTTAGGAATGTAGGTTTTGCTTGCCCAAGGTGCCCAAAGGTACCAGTTTAGTTCTATCTGGCTACTTCACAAAGGAAAAGAGAAAAAAAAAAAAAAACCTATTTTTTAAAACTTAGTGAAGTGCCTCAATTTCATTTCTTTGTCCCATAATTGGGGATTCATGCAGACTTTTTCTCCCTGTAACATTTCCTCTTGAGTTCTCAGGACATTTATCCAGCATTTTTAATATTATTTATACGGGCTACTTATGACTACTTATTCCTATTGTTTTATTCTTCAAGTAAGTGGCCAGTCTTGTTATCTAATGTTATGTTTTGTTTTAAAGGTGGCACAACAAAAGAAGCCATCTTAATTGAAGAAATACAATCAATGATTATATTTCACACTGGAAGCAGAACTTGGAGACAAATTTTTCTTACTTTAAGCAGTTGTAATGGCAGAAAAAAGGTAATTACTAGCTTTTTTATAACCAAGTTTCATATGTTGATAAAAGATTCCTATAACAATTATACAAGAGTTAGTCTGACATAATTTGGATCTGGAAGTTGAAATTTCTGGTCTATTTAAGTAACCAAAGGGCAACAATACCACAGTCCCAACACTGAGGTGGTTTTAACTAATCTGTGACTAGCTACTTGGCTAACATTTCTACATATGTTCTAAGGCTGACTTGACTAAATGGTTCCCTTTGATAGAAGATTAAATATTAAAATCTTATATGAGAAACTAAAATTAATAGAAAAAATATGGGAATATACCTTCCCTGGGAGAAAAGCACTGCTAAGTAAAACATGTTTCAAGCAATTAAGAACAGTTCATTATGGAACAGTATCCAAGGATGGGAAAGTTTGATAGTTACCACTTTAGAGGGGTAGAAAACTTACTCAGAGGTAATCCCATGCTGGAAATTGAATCTATGCTAGCTATGTGCTTTGCAAGTGTGTTAAAGCTTTCAAGATAAGTCTAGATTATGTCAATAAGGGACTGGATAAATTTGATACATAGTGAAGTAAGTTTTCATCGGGTAACAGAGCTGAATCACCATACCTCTTCAGAGCTCAGGGACGTTTTATGCTGTGCTCAATATTGTGAAAAAAATTTTAATGTGAATACATAAAGTTCTAAACTGCTAAGAAACTGCTTTATAGAGAGAAATTTCATCAAGGGGAAATCTGTTGTATTAGGTTTCTGGCCCAGACTTTCCAGCCTACAGTCCCATAGTCTCAATGAAACACACAGATGCTTATATTAATTGTATCCTGATTGACCTGGGGCTCAGGCATATAACTTGCTAGCTACTGCTCTTATCTAACCCATAATTCTTATCCTGTTCAGCCATGCAGCTCAGTAACTTTTTTCAGAGCAGCATAGTTGTCCTCTGTATCTTCTGGCTTGTCTGGTAACTCTGTGGCATCTCTGCCCTGTTCTTCCTGTTCCCAGAGTTTTCTTAGTCTGGTAGCCCTGCCCACACTTCCTGTCTGCTTTTGGCCAATCAGTGTTTCTATTAAATTAGTAGGTGGGACAATGCAACAACATAATTCTGCTACAGAAATCCTTTAAAATTATAAGCATATAACACTCAACTTCAAGAGAAAAAAAGAGTAGAGAAATAAAATAGTGGGCAATAGGGAACTATCTTAGACCTAGTCAGGAAATCAACCAGGTGTTGTGGTGTTGATTTGGATACTTGTTATTTTTATTAGGATAGATTTGTGTTAGAGTATATGCATATACATACATGTGTGCTATATGTGTATACACACTTCATTATATTGCTTTTTTAATGTTCAGGCCATTATCGCTTAGGAATAAAAACAAGGACTCAGTCTGATTCAGACAGCCAAGGTATAATTCCAGCTTGGAGATTTACTAGCTATATACCTTTGGGCAAGTTAACTTCTTGAAGCTTCCTGTGATAAGGATTATATAGATCAATAAACACCTAAGAGTAATGCCATATATATTAAAAGCATCCTTGAAACATGTTATATAATATTCACTAAGCATCATGCTCCATTATATGTGGTCTCAAGTTCTCCATATGCCGGAGCTTAGCCTATATCATAGGAGCCACTACATGTGACAACAGACATCATAGACGTAGAAATGAAAGCAAGTAATAGATAATATCTCTACCACAAGCATTGGATTTATTATTGCTTTGTATGTCCCATTTGACTATAAAATTGAGACAATGTGCGATCAATGAGGTGGGAACTGACCAGTGTTATCTCTTATAGACAGCCTTACAATGTTCAAGAAGCAGTGGAACAACTGATAGGACCCGGTGGACAAAAATGGGCCAATATGGATCCAGAAGAACGGATGTTAGCTGCTGCTACAGCTTTTACACATATCTGTGCAGGGCAGGGTGAAGGAGATATTAGGAGAGAAGCCCAGGCTAGCCAGTATGATCCTTACAGTAAAGCCTCTGTAACACCAGGAAAGAGACCTGCTCTTCCTATGCACCTGCACTACCCACACCTAAGAAGCCGTGTGACTTCATTATCAGTTTCAGAGGCTTCCCAAAAATGCAGAAAGCCAGTGATGAAGAGAAAGGTCCTACGAAGAAAGCCAGATGGGGAAGTACTAGTGACAGATGAGTCTATTATCAGTGAATCCGAATCTGGTACAGAAAGTGATTTGGATCTCTGGGACTTAAGACACAAACTGATGAACCTACAATTTCAAGAAGGTACAGAATCCCCAAGTGATGCTTCACAAAAAATTAACCTACCACATGAATATCAACAAATTTCACAAGAAGATCAGCTCATTTGCTATCTACGCAGAGAAGAAATGGGACCTCCTGTTTATGAACAAGACTTGATTGTTGCCAGCAGACCCAAGTCCTTTATTCTCCCCAGGCTGGATCAGTTAAGCAAAAACCGGGGCAAGATAGACCGAGTAGCCAGGTATTTTGAGTACAAAAGGGATTGGGATTCAATGCGGTTTCCTGGTGAAGATCATAGGAAGGAGCTACGCTGGAGTGTCCGAGGACAGATGCTTTCCAGAACAGAGCCCCAGTCCAAGCCTCAGCATGTGTATGTTCCAAACAATTACCTAGTACCAACTGAGAAGAAGAGATCTGCCCTTCGGTGGGGTGTCCGTTGTGACCTTGCAAATGGTGTCATGCCCAAGAAGCTTCCTTTCCCTCTTTCTCCTTCTTAAGTCTGTTTTAATCTGTCTCCTTCCACAGGATTTACAATAACCTAGTTCTTTCTCTCTCTTCCTTTTAAATACAACTGACTTGAAAAGCCTGCAGAATATGGGGTAAGGGCTTCACTGGACCTTCCTAACTTTATTGTATCACATTTGCTATCATACACCACTCAATGCAGCAATTGGAGGGGGGAAAAAACTACCTGAAATGTGGATTTTGTCAAAGTGCCATTTTGAAAAGACTTGTAAACTGTAGTGGTTCTTTTTTTTTTTTTTTTTTAAATGATTGGACATTAAACTTAACTATTAAAGAACTTGGAAAATGATGAGTTTGAGCCTTGTTTTAAGTACTACCTAATATATAAGGATCTCAGCTCTAGGCTATGACTCTCCCTCTGGTCATCTAATAATATTCAAAGTTTATGTATGCATCCTGACAAGAAGACACAAAAATGAACTAGACTATCTTGGTACATTTTAAAATACTAGCTCTATTTTTTTTTTTTTTTTTTTTTTGCTAGAACTTGCATTCTTGATAACCCAGTAAGGAATAGCTAAAGATCAAAGTTGTCTATTTCAAGCATTAAATTTAGGCTTGAAAGTTGATAGGGAGAGTGCTTGCTTATTGAAGGAAAAACACTATAAACATGACTAGCCCTAGTCTCTACTAGCTGCTAAAACATTCACTGAGAAATATTCGAGGATATAGGATACCCTTACCCAGTGGAACCCACTGCTAGACATCAGCAAGAAAGATAATCTGTGACTCAGCTACAAGTGGTACACTGACCTGAAGAAAGTATAAACTGCAAACTCCAATGGTATATCTGAACCAGGACAATGCACAAATGCCTGGGAATACAAACTAGGTATGTAGTAATTCAAACAGGTATACCTACAGAGCACAAGGAAAAGTTAAGACTCAACTCTAGGTGCAGAATTAAAAGTATAACAGCTTTTTGAAGACAGTTTAAAAAGTTTTCATTTCCCTGGACCTCAAAGTTCAAACTGCCAAAATTAAAAGGGTTTTCAAGTAAGTATCCCAGTTTAGCTCCTTCTAAGCATGAGGAGATCAACCCAGTTTTTAAAACGACTCAGCCCTTACACTAGATTTATCAGTGAAATTCAGAAGGTAGGCAGGTATGCAGCTGTGACCAAATACCCACAGAGGAAAATTCTAGGTGTACTAAGTAAGTATCCAACCTAAAATAGCCTCGAAGGTACAAAACTTTTTGAAGTTAAAACGGGGAGGTGGATACACATTTTACTCGTGATAAGGGTTCAAGATGCGCTATAACTCTGAAAAGCATCGCATAAAGTAAAACCCAAAATAAACTGTTAGTTTCCGCCTCACCTTCCATATCATCTTTACTGGCTACTATCGTTTTGTATTTGAGCAATTCTGGTGCAGCAGAGGGCCTCTAAGCCCGTTGCAGAATCTAAATCCCGCCGGTGGGACTTTCTTAGCTCCAAGAAGTCCCAGACACGGCACAACACGCGTTGCCGTAAGTCTTACTTCATACACCAGAGCCTTCCTCAAGCCTGTAAGTACCGGCTCAGGAGACAGCCATTTAGTCTCTCTCCATTGTTCATTCTTCTAGACGTAAAAGACTCAAAGCAGCCCACCTGAGAATGCTCACTTACCTTCCGGTCATCAGCACGCGGCCACGCGACTAGCCGGAAGCGGAGGCTTCGTGTCTCCAATAAGCATGCGCGGCTTCACGGGGAGGCGCGCCTGCAGTTCTGGGAAATGTAGTTCCGAGACCCGGGTGCCGACTTTAAACCAAAACCCACCGTGTAAGCACAGGTTTCTGATGCAGTCCTGTCTTCACCTTAAAGCACAATCAATACAAGAACAAATGCAAAATTATAATTCTTAAGTTTTTAAATGATGGCTATCCTATATGAAAACTAAGAGATTGGAGATCGTGTCCCAATCTTGCACATCGTTTAATTAACAGAAATTTAACATTGAGAGTCAAAAACATTTACTATTACGATGTTAATGTAAAAGCTAAAGGGAAATGCTATAGCTTGAATGAAAGATTGTGACAGTACAGAGCAAAGGGCTGTTGCTTCAGCACCACGGAGAGATCATGGCGACAGTTTTGTAGCTTTTCTCTTTTTGTAGATTCTAGACATGTAGCCACGACTCTTAAAATTCCAGTCGGAAAAAAAGAAAATTCTGGTTCTTTGAACCAAACCTGTAAGGGAACTACCCCCGTAGTAGTGGTCGGAATTGTTTTAACAAGGGACCACGCTTTAGAATAAAAATTAAAACACGTGTGTATGTGGGTACATCTGAAATACCCAGGACTGAGACAGATGTCTGCACTTGAACTCGGCTTTCTTTCCGAACCTCCAGACAAGACGATCTGTGCCTCCACTGTCCTGTGCAATCTCACACCTTTGATGCCCAGGCGGAGCTGTCCGGGGAGACACCAGCACGAGAGCCTGCAGCGTGGCGTGGGTACCGCCTCCGTGCTCAATTTCTTTCTGCTGTGCGGATGGCCGACTGGCCAAACGGAAAGCTCGCGGGTGCCCCGCACGGCTGCGCCCCGCACCTCGCTCTCCCTCCGCCCGCCCCCGCGCTGGGCCCGCGCCTGCGCAGTGCGCCGCGCCACGGGTGGTCGCGAGGCGGACGCCGGTCCCGGAGCCTAACCATTGGCCACTGAGCCGAGCTGGCGCTTCCCCGCGCGGGGGGTGGCAGCACGTGCCGGGGGCTAGAGCGGAGACCGCAGCTATGGCGTCGTTACTTTGGGGAGGCGACGCTGGGGCGGCAGAGAGCGAGCGGCTGAACAGCCACGTAACTGCCGCTGTGCAGGGGAGGGTCCACGGGCGGGAGCTAGAACAAGGACTCCCGAGGGAAGTCCTCTGGGAGGGGGAGCGCCCCTCTGGTATTTGGAGTGGGGTGTCAAATGGGGGATGTGTGGGCAGGGGTGGAAGGGCCACGGAAAGAGACTCCCAGAGAGAGGGCAGACCTTTTTGAAAGGGCAATGACCCCTGAAAATTCAGAGAATGCAGCTGCTAGTCCTAGCTCTGAGTTTTCTCCTCTCCTGATTTTTTTTGACCATTTAGTGGGTTTCCCATCTTGGTAGCCACCTTTCACCCATGTATTGCTCATATTCAGATTAAGAGACTTCTAGAAGAGACTATGGGAACTCCCAACCTTTTATAGGATAATTCATACAGTAGATCGATTAATGAAATGATTCATCCAAAGGAAGCTGTTTGGGGTGGTCTTCCCTGCCCTGCTGTAGATCTCACCGGGCTTCCTTCTCGATGTCCTGCTTCCTAACATTTGTTGAAATTTGTGCCTTTCAATAGTTTTCAAATCTCGTCCACCCCAGGAAGAACCTCCGTGGTATTAGGAGTACCACAGTCTCAAACATAGGTGAGTGCTGCTAGACTAAAGCAGACTGGCTTAATTAAACAACATTGCTTTCTCCCTGTGTCTTCCAGCTGAAATAGCTTTGACTCCTTTAATTTACGTGCAAGATCCTCCTCCTCTTTCCCAATCACTTTACTCTTCCTGGAGATGACAGTCTGCATACACTGTAAAACCTCTGAGAAATTTTAAGAGTGCACTGTATTTTTTTTCAATGTGTATGACTTCTCTTTTACCATTTTAGACGGCTCTCTTAACACTGAAGAAGACGATGATGAAGATGATGTAGGTAAGCAACATTTGTTTGCATGTGCTTTCTAGTATTGCTTGGCTTTATCATTACTTTAACAATGAATAGGATTGCATTGGGGAAACACTGTATTTGCTTTCTTTTTGAAAGAATACTATCAGATAAAAATACTAGATTAGAAGGGGGTGTATTTATGGAAACTGCAAGGAGTGGGTTAAGAATTTTCAGTTTTGCAAGGAAAAATTAGGTCCTGACATGATTAGATGTTGGTTTGCTCCAAGTCAGGGGTTGGAGAGATGTTGGTTTGCTCAAGGTCAGGGGTTGGAGAGATGTTGGTTTGCTCAAGGCAGGGGTTGGTACAACAGAGCACAAAAAAACCATATCTTTGTCAAAGTGGGAATTCTCAGTGCTATGGCATTCCTTCTAGAACTTTGTTTTAGAAGAAGGATGAGAATGAGTTGCAGCTATGCTGTATCCTTCTACTGACTGGGAGAAAACAATTCGGTTCCATTCAGGAGGCTTGATGTCCCCTTTTGGTTTTGCCTTTCTAGTGGATTTGGCAGCCAATTCCCTCTTAAACAAGTTAATCCGTCAGTCCTTAGTAGAATCCAGCCACCGAGTAGAAGTCTTACAAAAGGATCCCAGCTCTCCACTCTACTCAGTGAAAACATTTGAAGAACTACGGCTGTGAGTGTCTTAATTCTCAGTATGTAAGAACGCTTATGCTAGCACTATCTAGTACACTGGTACTAAACAACATCAGAACCCCCTTTACTTTCTAGGATGCTGTATTCAAATAGGTTGTATAATATTACATGCAATTAAAATATAACTCAAGGAACACTTGGATACATAAGTTGCCAAACAAACCGAGCACATTTTGGTAGAAAAGCAAAATATTCTAATCTTGCAGGAGTTGGGGGATACCAAGCCAAGCACAGCCATGTTGTCACTCTCCATATCAGAATCGTCACAGGCATTGACATTACCCTCTTAACCAACTTTTTAAAAGATATAAGCCTTTACTTTGCTAACCATGATTTATTTCAAATGGAATTAAAGTGAATAACTTTCTGAAATGAATTTTTATCCCTCGGGGCTTAAATTGACATCAAGAAAATATATTCTAAGAAAAAGAAAAGATGGCAGATATGTGTGGCCAAACCAGGCTTATTTTGCCTGCCATGCATGTTGCCTAACTGAGCAGAATGGACTTGGTTAGCAGTTTGGCCAACCATCCAAAAGGCAGACACCTTTTATTTATACCTCAGGGGCCCCATTGCTTGAATTAAACGCCTGTGAGTGTGAGCACTTGCGGTAGCTCCATGTTGCTGATACTTAGCAAGAAATTGTACTTTGTAGTAGAGAAATGGTTTGTGGATCTGGAAGATCTCTTACTTGATTACAGAGGACTGGATTCCTGTTAGTCCTTTGGCCATTGTTGCCAGGATCCTAGTTGGGATCAAACCCTTATTTGATTTCAAAGAAAAAGATGCAACATAGGAACTTAAATAAAGTAAAATAGCCAACATCCTGATACCCAGGCATTTTTTTTTAAGTGATAGAGAGTCCTGCTTGTGATTAAAACATGACTCCCAGTCACCTACCATGTAATTTACCAAATTAAGAACATCCAAATGTAGCCAGGCCACTACACCTTTAATCCCAGCACTCAGGAGGCAGAGGTGGGTGATTTCTGAGAGTCTGAGACAAGCCCGGTCTACAGAGACAGGCTACATAGAGAAACCCTGTCTTGAACACACACATACAGGCACACGTGCACGCGCACAAAAAGAACATCCAAATGTATGAGTGACTCAGGAAAGGTGTAAACATTCCTACTCACTCATCTTTCTCTCGTTCTGACATTTGCAGAGAAGTACAGCAAAGATGCATTTGAATTGCTTACATCAGTAAGGTGAGATTATAGGGTATTGTGTCTGAGGAAAATGATAAAAAGAATCACCTCCATTTTTTTTTCTTTTCTGAAAATGTCTATCATTCATGAAAAGGAGTTAAACTAGAAATGCCACTTTGTTTCCCAGTTTCATGAAAAAATAGCACTTGTAGTAAATAGATATACTCCTTTTATTCGATGACTCTTTATCCCCGGCCATCTCCCTAACAGAAAGTGTGCTCTCCTGCTTTTCTTATTAACTGAGTGGTCTAACTTAGAGGCTCGACTATATATAGTTGAGGCAGGGCTGAGGTATGATGGATTTCTAAGTACTGCTCTCAGGGCTTGTAAATGGCTAATCTTCGTTTTCAACTTCACCGGATTTAGAGTGACCTAGGTCACATTATCTGGATGTTTCTGAGGGTGTTTCCAGTGGACTATAGATGAGGAGGAAAGAGCATCCTGTTTGTGGGTGGCACTGTTTTGTGTACTGGGGTCTCTGGGAAAAAGATAGGACAGGAGAAAGCAAGCCGCGGGTCAGCACTGTCTCTCTGTTTTCTGACTACAGACACAGTGAGAGCGGTAACCTCACACATACCACAGTGGACTCTACCCCTTTTTAAACCATGAGCTGAAATAAATACGTCTTAAGTTGACTCTGTCTGGTGTTGTATCATAGAAAAGTGACAATGTTCAATTGATTGCACAGTGGCTTACCTCCGAAGAATACCTTTCAAGTGTGCATTTCTGAAGGCTACTGGTACACATATTAGTGAGGCTGCTGATCAGCAGAGCCTTTGCATGTTTGGGAATTTTATAGTTATTTAGTTACCTATCTATGTGTATTTATTATTTTACAGAAAGGAAGAGTTACTAAAAGGGATTTATGCAATGGGATTTAACAGACCATCCAAAATCCAAGAGATGGCCCTCCCTATGATGCTCGCACATCCGTGAGTTTCCAGGGTAGTGATCTTCCAAGCTGGTTGTTTTTTGTTTCTTCAGTTTATACCAAGGATCTTGTGTTCAGTTTAACCCAGTTCTGTCCTCTTTTTCACAGGCCCCAGAACCTCATAGCACAAAGCCAATCTGGAACCGGAAAAACAGCTGCCTTTGTCTTAGCAATGCTCAGCAGAGTGAATGCCTTGGAATTGTTTCCACAGGTAAGGAAGGGCTTTGGTGGAAATAATTGTAACTGCAGTGCCAGCAGTGTTTCATCAATGCCTGGTCTTTCTGCAAATATATGATTACTGTAGTAAAATGGTAAAGAGGCATTCCTTTTGAAAATCCTAGAGCATTGGGTAGAGCGTGGGGATAGCAGTGGGTACTGCATGGCACCAGCCTTAGAGTTCCATGCCTCCACTTCCAGCCTTGCCACCACTGCCCACCTAGCTAAGTGCCAGGGGCGAGCTGGTAAATCTCCCTGAATCCGTTTCCTTTCTGTAAAGTCAGCACTCTGTAGGCATGGGTCATCATTGATCTGTTCATGCTTGACTCCTCCCACCCAGCTCAGTCCCTGGACTGTAGAGATGATTCATTAAGCATTATATGATAAATGAATGTGTGAGTTTGCTTTCCACATAAGATTACTGAAATTCATATTGAAACTGTGGTATCCATTACATTATTCAGGAGAGCCATGCATGAGCCCAGATTTTTTAAAATGTGTATGGAAACTATGTCAGCACTTTGGTAGTTGCCTTCTCTACCATAGACCCTGCACATAAACATATTAAATACCGCCAGCTTCTTCCGTCAGCATCTCATTCAACACTCACCACTTCTACGGGAGATGAACTGGAAAATGGGAGTGAGGATAATATTATTCTGGCAGGATTATGCAATTATAACGTAGATTAAGTAGAGTATGCTGGGAGCAGGCAGACTCTTCAGAGCAAGGAAGAGGTGATAAGTACTGTACAAGCTGTGCTTTGTCTTACCTTCTCTATGGATTTTTCCAGCTCCCTTTATTCCTTCCTCTCTCCATCAAAAGACAGTGACCAGCAACTTGTCCTTCTACATAGCCCTGTGGAGAGCAATATAGAAAGTAACTATTTCTTTTCCCTTCAGTTCCCACACCCCATATTCACCTAAACCTACTTATTACTTTTCAACTGTCAAGTTATATTCAATATAAAATGTTTCATTCAGCTAAAATCTTCAGTGCCCTTTCGATGCCTCTGCCGGTACAACTTTTAATTGTGGTTCAAAGTTGATCAGTGGCTTGTATGAACCTTCTGCCTCCCCTCTTCTGTCTCACAGTGCCTCTGCCTGGCTCCTACCTATGAACTGGCTCTGCAGACTGGCCGTGTGGTTGAAAGGATGGGGAAATTCTGTGTGGATGTTGAAGTGATGTATGCCATTCGAGGAAATCGAAGTATGTACCAGTCAGCCTGTCTTGGCTGTTTGTTAAATCCTGGCTTCACTTCACCTCTGTGCTTTCTCATCTCTAAAGTGGGGAAAATATCATTAAATGAAGCAGTCCAGACATAAGCACTGGTGCAGCCTGGCATATAATGAGGACCTGGCAGCAGTACATTATTCCCATATCTTGTAAGAGGATGCCTTTTTTATAGTATGCTTCTTCAAACTCGGCGGTTTTGTGCCAAACAAGTTTTATTGGAGATTTTTTATTGAAATACTACATGCTTATCATGAAAACTGAAACATTAAAGGATGAAGATTAGAAGATGGAAGTCTGCCTTTCTTTGCCACAGGAAAAGGACAGAAATCCAGACTTCCTCTTCCTTAAGCCCATGCAGATGCAGATGCACATTTGCTTCATTTAGTGCTCGCAGCATGGAAGCCTGTCACACCCCCATCTTAGAGGCTTCACAGCATCCCGTGGTTTTTATATCTAGACTATTACTGAACATTTTTGGTCCTTCCCATTTGGAGAGGTTTAAAGGCTTGGAGGGTTTGGTTTTGTTTGGGGGTGCCAGAGATAGGCACTGGGGTCTTGTGCGTGCTAGCTGAGTGCTGTCATCCTGAGTGAACCCCATTTCTTGTAACTGCAATGGGCTCTCTCAGCTCATGCAGTGGCAGGCTGGCCATGAGCTTCATGCATAAGCAGCTGGCATTCCTGCCTGTACTGCCACACCCAGCCGGTTTCCTCACAGCCAAGCCATTCTTCCCACAGGAAAACAGAAATTCAGAATGTGGTTTTGTTTGTTTGCTTTGCTTGTAGGTTTTGTTTTTTTCTTTGTTGTTTGTTTGTTTTTGCTTGTTTGTTGGTTTGATTTGGGAAGTTTGGGGGGTTGTTGTTACCATTTTGGTTTTGTTTTCTGAGACAGTGTCTCACTGTGTTACTCAGGCTGGTCTGAACTTATGTGAGCAAGTGATCATCTCACTTGAACTTCCTGATGGCTGGGCCTGCCACAGTATCCATTTTATCCTGGTGTAGCTTTTAAAATGACCACAGAGCACAATCAAATAAATGTATAAGGGCTATTATTACCATAAATCCAGAAGTCTGGAATCCATCCTAAAATTCTGCAGAATGGCAACACACCCATGACCCTCAAGGTTCGCACTTGAAAACTGATACTGTACTATGCTCCTGACACCAAGCACTATGTCACATCACCCTGGCCTGTGTCCAGTTACGGTGAGTCAAGCTGTTTTTATCTACAGGAACACTTAAAACCCTTTTCTCTACAGTTCCTAGGGGCACCGAAGTCACCAAACAGATTATAATTGGTACTCCTGGGACTGTCCTAGATTGGTGCTTCAAGCGAAAATTGATTGATTTGACTAAGATTCGTGTATTTGTCCTGGATGAAGCAGATGTGATGATTGACACCCAAGGATTTTCAGATCAGAGTATTCGTATTCAAAGGTAACCTTCATGTTCACCCGTTCCTCCCGGATTTTTAGTCTGAATGATCAGTTTGTCTGCTCTTCCCAATTACTTCCCTTTGCTTAATTTCTTGGTCATCGTCTCCTCCAGGTTGGTTTTCATTATTTTTACCAGCTCAGGGCCCTCCCAGACTGCTATAATGCCTGCCTTCACCATGTGTATGCCTCTCTGCTGTACTCTTGCAGTGCAGGCCTACATGTGAAGTGTGTGTCCTGGGTCTCACCGAGTTTTGCCAATCATGTTTTATATCCTGAGCAAAATCCTGAAGGAATCTGCTGAAGGCTGCCTTGAGGATGTGATAGCTAATGGGGCTAGAATAGAAAACACAGTGTGTTGAAGCAGGTTGAGTCCTGACCCTGATTCTAAATCATACCATTCCCCCAGATTTCTTTTCAACCTAAAGGGCTTCCAATAACACATTTCTAGGCCCTTTTCACAGTCACTGCATTGAGATTTGGGGAGGGAAATTAAGAATCTGCATTGCTCTTTTCCTTTCTTCTTTAATAAAGCTAAGGTGGTGATGCACATGCTCAATCCCAGCACTCAGGAGGCAGAGGCAGGTGGGTCTCTGTGAGTTAAGGCCTGCCTGGTCTACAGAGCAAGTTCCAAGACAGCCAGACTACACAGAGAAACTCTGTCTCAAGAGGAAAAAGGGGGAATATTTACTCAACTTTCAGTTCAATAGGATTGAAAGTCTTATAATGAGGAACAGTGGTCCTCTGCCTGCTCAGTCCCCAAGAACAGACCTGCCTTTTCTGATGCTGACCTTCAGATCATAAATAATACGTCCCCATCACTATTTCCTGACATAAAGTCATTGCCTCCTTACTTCCCAGTGTAGGAAGTATCCCTGCATTCTTTTAAACCATTGCCCTTGCTCATTCTCTATGTCTCCTCTCAATGGTTAAATCATGAGACTTTGATTATGACAACACTGTTTATATCATTCTAAGACACACATACATGCAGACACACACTGTTCACTGCTGGGTCCAGCAGTGTAGAGTTAGTATATTGTTTTTATTACACAACTGTTCCCCTAGAGCTGTTCATTGCCTTTTTAAAATGCATTATCCCTGTGTAGGGATCTTTAGCTTTTTTCCTAACCATTCCATCGTGTGTGTTATATGCAAGTGGCTTCTGCACATAGTCAAATCATGGTTTTTGTTTATAATCTTTAAGGATTTTTTTTATTTTTGAGATTATAATATAATTACATTATTTCCTCCTTTCCTCTCCTCTCTTCAAACCGTGTACCCCTCTTTTCTCCCTTTCAAATTCATTGCCTCTTTTAAAATTATTGTTACATGCATATATGTATATGTTTGTACACCTATTCCTTAGTAAAACCTGCTTGATCTGCATTATGTATGTGTGTTTTCAGGGTTGACCATTTGGTACTGGGCAACCACCTGATGCATTCTTCCCTGGGGAAATCTCTTTTTCCTGCTCTCAGCATTACTCATTGCCTATAGTACTTTGTGTAGAGTTGAGGCCCACAGGTACATGTAGACCTCACCCCAGGAAACTTTCTCTTTGCCACAGACAGAGAGCACTGGAGAAAACCACAACTGATCAAAATGTAGGAGTTGTGGAACCAAGTCCCATTGGATACATCTACAAAAATCTTCTTCACCTACGGCTCAGACATCATTGAGGGGGGAAGAGTGGGGGGGACCATAAGAGCCCAAGAAACAGGTAGTTGACTGTGATACTATGTTTCCTAGTAATGTCAAAAGCTTCCGCCATAAAGTGTCACTGATATGGCAGCCTAGACTCGAGCTCAGCAAGGACAACAGCAGTGACCACTGCAGAGTGGATGGAGGGTCAGCTTATCCTGGAGGTCTCTCAAGGGACCCTCTCCGGCCTTTCGGGGTGTCCATCCCTGTTGTGTGGTCTGATCACGGTTGTGCTCTTTGCTCCTTTGCTGCTTTGCATCTCCCTGTGCCTGGGTTCTTGTGTAATTCCCTCCATGTGCTGGGTTGTATTTTCTGATCACTCCTTTAAGGTAGATAAGAAGGCTCTGTGTGTGTGTGTGTGTGTGTGTGTGTGTGTGTGTGTGTGTGTGTGTGTTTGTTTTTAGCATGTATCTCGAAATGTTTTCAATGTTTTCAGATCCAATTGTTGGAAACAAAATCATTTTCCTGAGTAACTTTATATGTAATCAATACTGTAAGCTTCTGCTTCTGTTGCTGAAAGGTTCGGTGTCACCCTGCTCTCTCAGACTTTGTTCTTAGCCAACTGTTGGGGTCTCCTGCCACCTCCACATCCTGATATTTCTCACTGGAGTTAGTTGACTTTCGTTGTAAAACCTTGTGCCTAAAAGTTCTGGCAATTCTCTGGAGTTGTTTCATTTCCTAGAGAGCCAGTATAGGGCACAGTCACTGCAAACAAGAAGTACTAAAAATGGAAATAATTAGACACGTTACTGAAGCAGGGTGCCATTCCTGCTCCCTGGTGAGCCATCCTCTAGTCTCCTCCTCACTGTGTTTCCAGTTTGGGGAAGAGCATCTGTTTTTATTCATTGCACATCTTTCCAGAGCCACCAACAGTGTAGTTACCATATGAGCACGTCTTCATAGTTGAAGAGCTTTCTAAGTGCAGACTTTAAACTGAACAGTGGCCCAAAACGCTGATAATGAAAGACTCAATGTCATGGTCAGTGTTACATGCTTCTTAAGATGCCAGGTGCAAAGTCTACAAGACATATAGCTATTAAGACTATTTTCTGTTTGTTTGATAAGGAGTTTATGGCATGAATAGAATTTGCCAGAATTTGTGTGTGTGTGTGTGTGTGTGTGTGTGTGTGTGTGTGTGTGTGTGTGTGTGTGTGTGTGTTGAGAAAGACTTTCTGTGCCCAGGCTGATCTGGGACTAACTATATAGCCCAGGTTATTCTCAAACTCATGACAGTCCAACATCACCCTCCTAAATGCTGAGATTACAGGTGTGAGCAGCATGTTTAACAGGGTGCATATTTTGTTGGGATGAGGTGCAGCATGGGATTATACGTCTGAAGCTGATTTAGAAGAATCAGCTCTCACACTGAAAGCTATGTCATCTGTTAAGAGCACGTCTGCCTTTCCTTACTCAAAGAAAGTTTTATTTGGGTCTCTAAACCATGTCCCCCACACACCCATTGAAATTAGATTCTTTTCTCCTGTAGTGCGTTCTGATTATAGTTTCCTTTTCCTTTGCTCCTCCAAGGTTCTCCCCATCTCCCTCTCCTCCAGACCCACTTCCTCTGTCTCTCATTAGAAAAGAACAGGCTTCTAAGACGTAAACAACCAGACATGACAGAAAAAAATATAAGATGAAGCCAAAACTTCCATATCGAAATTGAACATGGCAACCCAACAGGAAGAGTCACATGAGTAGGCCCAAGAATCAGAGACCCACTCATCCTCACACACAGGAGTCCATAAAGATATTAAGCTGAAGGCTATAGATATACTCAGAGGATGTGGTGCAGACCAGTGGCAGCCCTGCACCTGCTACTTTTGTC
Organism: Phyllotis vaccarum; assembly: GCA_033318265.1. NCBI lineage: Eukaryota > Metazoa > Chordata > Mammalia > Rodentia > Cricetidae > Phyllotis > Phyllotis vaccarum. The sequence continues at coordinate 94,691,080 of JARWLC010000012.1, forward strand.
TCTGTGAGTTCCTAAGAGCCTTGCTAACGAGGTCCTGTTCTGCCGGTGCCCTCCATCCCCTGGGGCCCTCTCCCCTGGGGCCCTCCATCCCCTGGGGCCCTCCATCCTCTCTGACTCTTACTCTTCCTGCTCCCTCTTCTATGGGATGGAGACATCCCACTTAACCAGGTCTTAAATTTTCTCCACTTAAGACTCGTTTTCACTGCAGAAAATTTTACATGACTCCAGATATTTAGGTACATGACATAATTATACATATTAAGCATTTACTGAAAAAAAGTCATGAAGACATTTATTTTAAAACAGTTTATTACTATGCATATAATTTTGCCATAATTATGAAATCAAATTTGCATAATGATGAGATGGATGTGTGTGTTTTATCTTTATATCTTTAAATATTGTCTGAAACAAAAGTTATTTAATATTTTCCAGAGTTGAAAGATATTTTTAAATTACCAATGCTAGAAATACCACTTTGCATAAATATTTAATACAAATCGCAGAAATATGTTTCACAGCATTTTGGAAATTGTTAGAATAATTTTTTTCCTAACCCCAAGTCATAATTAATGATATTTTAAATGAAACTCAAGTCAGTAACTTGGGATTTTTAAAAATTAAACAGTCCAGCAATTATGACATAGTGATCTGATAAGAACACACTAAGGAATGTTTCTGTGAGAGCAGAAAGCTTTGTAGAGAGCTCATATGTACAGTAGTGACCAATTTGACTGTCGTAGTGACCAATTTGAGTGTCTCAAGCTGCATTTGCTTATCTTTTATATGGCTTTGGTGACACACACAACACAAAGTGAACCTGTCAAGACTGTAGGGAAGTCACACTACTCAGCCAGGCCTGAAACACCTCCGTTTCATTATGTGTTTGATTTTAAATTAATTGTTGGCCTTTGCTTGCTCAAATACCTTTTTCTGAATTGCAGACTATTTCACAATCCCCTCATTCAGTTAAACAACCTAGATGGGGTCACAGCCCACAGTGTAAGATGCTGGACTATAAGACATGAGCCACAGCTACTTCATGTCATGAAGACAGATACCAGGGACAACACAGTAGCCATGCTCATTTGGGTGCTATGGCTGAGATAATTTTCACCTCAGCTTCTTGAGGAAGCTACATGTAGAAATTTGAAAGCACTGTCTTCCTCTGCCTATAATTGCAAGTCTGCCTCTGTGCTGCCTCTTCCATCCCTGAGCTGAGTGCCTGGTCTGAGCTTTCCTCCAGCTGTGGTGTAATTCGGGTTCTCTGGTGTAGTTCCTTCTGTCTGAGGTTGGATTGGCAGCCTTTAGCTTTCTTCTTCCTGTCTAGATCCTACCGGTGGTACTTGCTGTGTTTCCTTTCCATCACTTCCTCTTTCTGTGTTACAGATACAGCATCCACCTCCCTGCAGTGGGGATACTAATTTCAGTATTTTTACAGGGTGTGCTGCTGCGTTTTGGTTTTGGTCTATGCCCATTTATCAACATCGGCTCTGAACTGGGCAGCTTTCCTGTTTTCTTTGTTAGCTGCACCTGTCTTTCATAAACAGTGGACCGACCTTTCTTCTCCCTCTCTGGCAGTACTTCCTATTCTTTCATAATCTGAGGGACCACAATCCCAGTAGACAGCTGGGTGTACGTCTATCTTGGAAGCTTTACTATGTGATGCTCTGATCTCCTTCAGGAGGTGGGCCTTGGCTGGCTGGCAGGCTGGGTGAGAAGAGGCTACCAGGAAGTGTGCATGTTCTCCTTTGGTTTGTCCCCTTCGGCCACGTGACTTATTCCACCTATCATTAAGGCTCCTATCTCCAGACACATAGTGCGTGCTTAACTGCTGAAGGCAGGCATCCAACCGTTCATTACAGCTAGAGGTCGGGAGACGCCCCTCCTGCCATCCTCTAACCGATAAGTTAGTGTGTTTATGTTGTGGAGCAAACGAGTTAGAACTCAAGATTTAGTAGCCAAAGGGGGAGTCTAAAAAGGTCCCTTTTATTTCCTACTCAGGAGAGCCCTGTATAATAACTAGAGCACTTACGTTGCTTGCTCACTGCCCCCTATTCTGTTTTCCTTTCTTTTGGTTGTTAAAAACACTTAAATCAAGTGGTTCATTTCATCCCCTTTAGATGAATATCCAGCGTGAGACTTCTGAATCTTACAGGACAGAATGTATATCTAACCTTTGCTCTGACATTCCCATTCCATGTATGTTTTTCCAAATTCTTGGTGGCAGATAGGGACAGGACGTTTGACTTGTTGCATGAAGGTGGAGCTGACACAGCACCCAGAACCACATGTGCTACATGTATGCGTAGAGCAGTTGACGCCGGTGCTTCAAGAGTGACAGTCTGGGGGCTAGGGGACGGCCATTTTCCTTTCTCTTCCAGAGCTTTACCCTCCGAGTGCCAGATGCTCCTGTTTTCAGCGACCTTTGAGGACTCTGTGTGGCAGTTTGCTGAACGAATCATTCCTGACCCCAACGTTATCAAGTTACGAAAAGAAGAACTGACCCTGAACAACATCCGACAGTATTATGTGTTGTGTGAAAACAGAAAAGACAAATATCAAGCCCTGTGTAACATCTATGGCGGCATCACCATTGGCCAGGCCATCATCTTCTGCCAGGCAAGCCTGCGTCTTTGCCATGGACAGATTCCATACAAGCAGACAAGGGGACTGGACTCTGAATAAACGCCATCCAGCCAGGCAGTGTATTCAGTTTAACCCTCAGAACAGTTTTGAATAAAATCTCCAGTTTCAGGGTAAAAGTTGGGAAGGTTGGCTGATGGGATAGGATCTTAAACCAAAGTCCTCTTTAGAAGCCCTGCTGTTAATACATCCACACTTGGCTTGAGGTTTCCTGTAGCTTTTCCAAGTCTATGATGTCACTTATACTGATATCCCACTATGTTTATTTGTGGAGGGAGGGGGATGACGGCTTGCTTTTTGCTATCTGATACTTTTCATGTTTTCTTGTTGCTGCTACCATGTGAACGTGTTCAGCGTTATGGGCAGTGTTGCGGCATATCCCCTCCTCTAGACTGGCATCTACTGGCATGTGGACAGAACTGAAATCCTTTGTAGAATGAAAATTTTAGCTCTGCCCAGGATAGCCATGTAAACTGGGCAAGTTTCTTAGTTTGGAATTGTTTTCTTTTTGGCCCATTTAGCAAAAGATGGTGATGATGATGAAGAAGAAGCAGCAGAAATGGGGTAGCTATTTTATTGTATACATGAAGATGTTAATCACATGGTTCCTGCAAAGAAATCTTGTAGTGTTTGTTGGTTTGGTTTTATCATCAGTTTGTGGAAGAGTCAGACCAAAGCTTGGTCAGGTTGAGGGAACATGATCCTTAGAATTGCAGAGCTGCCATGCCACAGTCTAAGGCTTCTCGGAAAACTGGGGGAGGAAGGAAATAAATCCCTCTTCAGCTTTCACCCTGCACCCATGAGCATAACAGGGACTTATTGCTTAGACTCATTGCTTTAATTTCTCTCATAGACACGTCGAAACGCCAAGTGGCTGACTGTGGAGATGATGCAGGATGGCCACCAGGTGTCCTTGCTAAGTGGGGAGCTCACGGTGGAGCAGCGAGCTTCCATCATCCAGAGGTTCCGAGATGGGAAAGAGAAGGTCCTTATAACAACCAATGTGTGTGCTCGAGGTTGGTGAAAGTTGAGTGTTACTGTGAAGTGTATGCAGTCATGTAAACACCACTCTCCTTCCAGCACACAGCCTCTGATGAGATTTCTCTTCCCGACTGCAGCCTGAATTCAGTGTAGAGCCTTTGTATCTGACTTTATCCACCGAACATGATGCTGCTGAATTGCCCCAGATTTGTTTGCTATGTGCAACAGTAGTTTGGTTCTGTTTTGTTGGCAATAGTGCCCCACTGATAGTTCAGTCACTTACCAGTTACTCACAGCTAGGGCTTACTTTGAAGATATCTGTGATCAAAACTCGTGTGTGGGTCTTCGTATCCACATATGTCTTCATTTCTCTTGGGTGAATACCTAGCCGTGGAACTGCTTTCTAAGAAAGTGCACAGCCCTTCCACTGTGGTGCACTCCAACAGCAGGGGCACTCCACTGCAGTTGTCCCACATCCTTGGCATCTGTTAATCTTGTCAGTTTCTATGCTCCAGCCATGCTCTCTAGGTCAGCCTATGCTCCAGCCATGCTCTCTAGGTCAGCCTATGTTCCAGCCATGTTCTCTGCATCATTCAATGGAACAAAGGACCTGCTGTATAAGGAGTAGCTACAGCTTTGTCTGGAGGCCTAGCCTTCCTGAAAAACAAGTGAGGCCCCTTGTTCTTGTCTGGGACTATCCAAAGGGACTTAGTGCTGTCCAGGCGGTGGCCACATCAGTTCTTGAGCACTTGAAACACGACAGTATGACTGGGGAACTGGATTTTTTTTTAATTTGGCTAATTTAAATGTGAATGGCCATATGGTTTCCTTTTCGGACAGAACCGTCTCAGGCCCTAGGGGACAAAGGTCCCAGAAAGCTCCAGAATGAAGGCTGAGAGCAGAGAGGGCAAGATGATGGTGTGGTAGCCTGTCAGTATGGGGCTAGAAGGCAGGTAGCACAGAGGTATCCAAGGCAGCACCAGGGTTGAAAGGTACTAAAGGAAGGAAAATAGTTTATTTCTTAATGCTGGGGAATGAGCCCAGGGCCTTCGTGCTTTCTAGGTGGACACTCTACAGTTGAACCACATCACTAACCAGGAGAACAGTTAATTGGGTAGGAAAATACAGTGGCTTTGGAAAATGGCCAGGCCTTGTAACTGGGACTGAGCATAAAGATAAAGTGACCCCGCAGGTGGTTAGAGGGCTTGAGGAGCGTATGTTCTAGGCTGTGAGCACAAGTGCCCTGTACATTGCTGTGCCGACCTCCCATGGGATGTTAGAGGGACGGGGAAGAACAGGAAAAGCCCTGTAATATGGAGTGGAGTGTGGAAGTTGCAACAGTTGGGACAAGGATGAAAAAAGGTGTCATGAGGACCTAGCCATGGAATAGAGATGAGCTCATCCCACAATGGGTAAGAGGACCCTGGACCTATGAGCCTGCAGAGGACTTAGCTCCGAGCTTGGCCTCATAGACTTGATGAGGGCCTCTCTGTCCCCTTTCCCCACTCATGTATGCATACTTATACTGCATAATTAGCCTTGATTAGCTTTCTTACCCAGCATCACAGACACCACAGTGTGCAAGTAATTGACCTATTTTATGACCCACTAGTGAGAATTCCTTTGGTGGATTTGTCCTGAGGAAATTATTGCAAGACCCTATAGTGTCTTTCTTCTCCTAGGAATCGATGTGAAGCAGGTCACTATCGTTGTGAACTTTGACCTTCCTGTAAACCAATCAGAAGAGCCAGACTATGAGACCTACCTCCACCGTATAGGGCGGACAGGACGCTTTGGGAAAAAAGGTCTCGCCTTCAACATGATTGAAGTGGATAAGCTGCCCCTGCTTATGAAAATACAGGACCACTTCAGTAAGTAGCAGGTTTCCACATGCACAGTAGGAGCTGCAGTCTTGTCCATGCTGACCATGAAGGCAGTGAGGGGTTGGATGAAGCAGAAGCCATCGAGGAATAGCTTCTACTTCATATGATGAGAGTCGTAACACGGGCCATGTGATTACATAGTTCTTTTATGGATAACCAGAAGTTTAAGTGTCAAGTAAAATTTGCACAAGTTCTTCAGCAGTCTTTCCGGAGAATTTTATTCCCAGAGAGCAATGCCACAAAGTAACAATGCCCTCTAGGACTTACTGTGCCCCATTGTGTCCCAATCCCTTTTTTCACAGTTTCTTCTCCCTTTGTGTCACCTCCCAGACAGGACAGTCCCGACTTCTGAGCTCAGCTAGCCTGCTGGGGCCCAGAACTGGCAGAGTGCACTCATGGGAACCTCAATGGTTACATCACCTGGTAACTGGACCCCTCCCCTGCAAAAGCCAAGTGTAGCAGCACACACTTTTAATCCCAGCACTCAGGAGGCAGAGACAGGAGGATCTCTGTGAGTTTAAGACAGCATGGTCGGCATAGTGAGTTCCAGGACAGGCAGAGCCACATAGTGAGACTGTGTCTTGAAGACACAAACAAACAAAAAATGACCCCAAACCCAAGAGAGCATAGATATGGGTGGGTAGTATGACAAAAGGCATTAAGTACTGATTTCCCCGATGGGCCTTTGTTGGAAGCAGTGGGCACACTCCTTAGGAAGTGGCCACACAGGACATTTAGAATGGAATTTGTAAAGGTCTTCAGGCTGACTGCTACACATCCTGCTGGCCCTTTAAAGAATTGCTTAAGTAACCCATCTTAAGCTACCTGGAGTGGCTAGGAGACACACATACACATACACCGCCACCCCACCCCTCTCCCACGGGCCACTGCTGCTCTGCCAAGTTCTTGGGAAGTAACTCCAGTGAAGAGACTCAGGCCTGTTGGCTTTTTCTCACCCTCAGCATAGCCTCTTTTGCTCAAAGTATCCAGACAAGTACATTTTGGATCCAGTCCATTGGCTGTTTTAATTTATGTGCTCAGCTACTTGATAAGTGTCTGTTACTTAGCTTAGGCTTTGTGTACAAAATGTCGCAGGTGCTGGGTGTTCGTTCATTTCTTTGATTGTTGGGACATGTCTCACCAAGTAGGCTTGGCCTTCCTGGAACTCACTGTTTAGACCAGGCTGGCTTCAAACTCGGCCTCCTGAGTGCTGGGGTTAAAAGCATGTGCCACCACACCCTGCTTAGAAACATGTATTTTCAAAGGTGTCGCTGTTTTCAGAAGTGTATCGCTGGCTGGAGTGAACTTGTATTTAGGGCCTGGGATGAGACTGGTTCCTTTCTCTTTCCTCCTTTCAGATAGCAATATTAAGCAGCTCGACCCGGAAGACATGGATGAGATTGAAAAGATCGAATATTGAAGAGAAGCCTTTGTTGTTTGTGGGCTGTCCTAGTTTGTGTGAGAATGTTCCAGCAAGTTTTGAAGATAATTTTCTATGTTGAGGCTCTGTCAAGGTGAAACTGTCACAGATGACAAATAAATGCCATGGTACTCTTCACCCTAAGATCTGAGGTCTTTGTGAACCAAACTGATTCAAAGCACATGATCGTTTTAAATGAGAATGCAGAAGTCCTTCTAATCTGTTTACAAGTAGCACCTCCCTGAGCTCCTCGGTCGGCTTCTTATTTAGATTATCCATCATCCCTATTTGTGAGGCTGGCCACGAGGGGGCAGTAGAACATCGCCGACTTTAGAATTTAAACCGGCAAGACAGAAAAGAAACCCACTTTCAGGCCTTGCTCACAGACTGCCGGTTCTGTGCGTCAGTTTCCCCATTCCCACGCATGCTCTCGGGCAAAAGTATACTTTAAAATTTTGGAAGAGAAAGCATTTTGCTTTTTAATATTTCAGGTAACATCCAGAATTTCTGAATATCCCCCTGTTCTTGTTACTGCCTTCAAATTAGAAAAGATGTATTTTATCATGTTATTTCATAGTCTTTAAAAATGTGGCTTTATTCTAAATATTTTCCAAAAGTGGGCAGCAAAGGTTTCAAAAACAGCAAGCCAGGATCTGGGGTGATGCAGCTTAGCAGGGACAGTGCTGGCTGTACTGTCTGTACAACTGTACAACTGTGAGGATCCGAGTTCACATCCCCAGCACCCATGGAAAGGTCAGACCTAGAAGAACATGCCTGCACAGAGCTGAGAGCCAGAGACATAGATCCAGGAACGCACAGGCCAAGTCAGTGCAACAGGAAAGGCAAGCTCCGGATTCAGTAAGAGATACTGTTCTGGAAACCTAGAAACAGTGATGCCGGCCTCTGTCCTTCACATGTCCACAAGCATCTGCACACACAGTTAATACACACGCATGCATGCACCCACCACAAGTATGCATAACACTAGTCAACCAAAAAATTAACCAAAATAAGCCCAGAAGCAACATGTCAGGGAGACAAAGATTTTATTTATAAAAGCTCCATGGTAGCAGAGCATGGTAGGCATACCTGCACGCCCAGCATTCAGGGATCAAAGTCAGGAGGATCCCCACAAGTTTGGAGGCACCTTAGTCAGCACAACAAGACCTTGTTCCAAAATTTAAATAATTTTTTAAAAGTTTGCTTCAAAGAAAAATTTAAATCTTCCATGAAAATCTCAACATTTTTCTGCAAGCAAAAATTTTCTTAATTACCACATTTTCTTCTTAGAAATTAAATCATGAGTTTGAAAAAAAATGGGATGAATGCTAGATTCTCACAAAGTTAGTTCTTGTGTGCCAGAAGCCTGCAGCTCTGCCGTACTCCAAGCTATGAGTGCCATCACAAGTGAGTGACTGCCACCCTGCTATGGATGAGGTTTGTGGCTCTTTTGATAATCTACATGACTATCACTGTGCCCATGTTGACCCCGAAGTGCAGGGCTCAGAAATGGGAGAATGGGCAGCCCCCCCCCCCGCCCTCGTGCAACACTAGGTGTGTATTGTGCATCCTTGTGCTCAGCAGCATAGAAAGGGAGATAAATAAGATTCAGAACACCTCAGCAGAGAGTACAGTGGCAAGACCCAGTGTAAGCCAGCATCAGAACAGTCAAAGGAGAAGAGCGCATGTGTCTAGTGCCATACAGATGGCCTCGAGGATATACCAGGTCTCCTATAGGGGGTGGGACATACTTAGAACCATGACAGTCTCCTAACATGGGCTCACTGGGTCAGGGGTCCAGACCCAACTCATCCTGGGAGCTACCTAGATAACCTAGGAAAAATTGCCGGTCCTTTGTCTTGGATAGACAAAGCCTGATGCTCTGAGGATAGAATCCAGAAGTACCTAGGTAGAGAGCTGACAGTGCTGGCAGAGCAGTGGATGGAAAGACCACTGTTCTAACAAGAAGATGCTGAGGCAGAGAGGTTCTCTGAGACAGTTTGCCAAAAGAAGCCATCATTTGGGAATATCTGCTCCATTGTTTATACTACATATTTCCTCGCTGTGGCTGGAAATCAGTCTTGTGGATTCAGTACCTCGCCCATCATGGTGCCCATAAAAGCAACTCTGAATATTTACTCTCCTAGTAAGTAACTGTTTTTCCTCTTTTGCTATCTCCTCATCCTCATTTTTCCTAGTTTTGAACCCCAATCGTAAGACATAGGATAAGCAAGCGTGAGGGACATTATAAGGGATTTTGTCTTGCTTTTTTGAAAAATGAGTTGGGCTCTCCATCCTGTTCAGTTCAGCCTTGGTGTCCTAAATGAAACCGCACGCGCACACACACCATTTCCAGTGCAGGTCTCTGGCAAGGCCTCAGCAGGATCACTACCACAAGAGCCTTTGGTAGGCTCCACCTGGCAGCTCTTCCCACGGAGTATGCAAACACTAGACACTCTGCCTCGTCCTTTGTCCCTGTCCCCCAACCTTTTATCTCACCAGCTAAGAGGACTCACAGCTGTACTGAACCGCTGTCACAGGTTAGTGAGCCAGCAATCCTGAGACCGCAGGAGCAGTTCCTTGCTCGGAACTGTAAGCAATTCTTCTACCTCCAGAATGACCTGGCCAGGGTCACTCTGAGTGCTGGCTGGAAGAAGGAATAAATGGAGGAGCAGGCGATAGCCAGATGATTTCAGACCATCTGTGAGCTGGCTTAATCAGCTGTGTGTTACTTGGCACCAGAGACTAAACCAAATACAGGAGGTTTATATTGGCCAGCTCAATACTGTTAGAATACCGAACGTGGTGATTATGTGTAATTTGCAGGGGACCTGTGAGTGATCACCTCACAGTGATCAGCCTAGACCCTGCTGCTATGAGGTTAGGTGTAGGATTTAAGGCAGCTATCCATAACTGGGAAGGTGAAGAGTTGCCCACAGTCTGGTAGGATGTCTGACAGAGATCTCAAGGCATGTTACTGTGTTTAGGGAAAGTGTTGTTCCTCCTCAGTAGTGCTTGGTCACCATGAAAGCCACTGGCACTCCACACATAAGGGCAACAAAAGTCTTAGAGGATTGCAGGAGTGGGTGGGAAGGCAGTTCCTGACTAGACACAGAAAGGCTGGCTGCACTAAACCTGCATTTGGTTCTTGGGCCTCTTGGTTCATGTAGATGCATGGATTAGAAAAAGAACCCAAGCAGAGGCATCCCCACTGTCAGGCTGGTTAACAGAAAAACAAGTCCAGACCTAGGGGCTTGGGCCATGCCTGCACCTCCTTTCCCACTGAACAGCCATGCAATGGGGCTCCCAGAGCCAGCACTGCGTGTCTATTAGTCTTCCAAGAGAGCTACAGAGATTCCGTTCCTTTCAATCCTGACCACTCCAGCCCTCAGCCATTTCCAGAGAGTAATCAGTAATATCTAAGACTTATGTGTCATTTTGCCCCACAACCCATGAAATATAGCCTAGCTGTATGCTTTTGGGAATACTAACTTGTAAAATCCAAAATTGGGAGAATCAGATATCACTCTACCCGCTTGTGCCTGTCTGCGGCTTCTTCCACTCCTGCTCCTGCCCTTCTTCCTGGATAATGCTCTTATACAGACCCTGTCTTCTCACTTGCCATGGGCATCCCAGATGGTCGTTGAGCCATGTTCTGAACTATTAATGTACTATGGCCTGGCCCGTTATCTCTGGACACTTTTGATTTCCCTGATGGATTTGCAAACTCTTGTTTATAATATGGGTGGGGCTGAAGCACCATTTACAGTTCTTAATTACATTTATTTTTTTATATTGTTGTGAGAGGGGCTACATGCATGCCACAGCACACATGTGATGTCAGAGGACATCTTTCATACTTGGTTCTCTCCCGCCACCATATTGGTTCTGGCACGGAACTCAGGCTGTCATGCTTAGTGGCAAATGCGTTTACCAGTGAGGTGCCTCACTGGCCCCCATTCATTCATATCCCCCTCCTCTCTGGTTTTTTTTGGTTATGTTTGAGACAAGGTCTTGTTGCACAGCCCTGGCTGCCTCTGCCTCCTGAGTAAGGATTAAAGCATGTGCCCATTCTCCATTTTTATTGTAGAGTTTCTGCTTCGGACAGAACTAGTAAAATAATACATGAAGGGCTTGATGAGAAAAGGAACTGTCTAGACACCTTACAGAAGAACCCAGAGCCTGGCTCTAGAAGTTCCCAGCCCCCTTCGCTCAGTGTTTCAGCCTTTTACTTCTGGAGCAGTTACAAAGAAGAAAGTTCTACTATAAGGGAGACAAGCTCCAGGGAGACCATTTAATGGCGACTCAGGGTCTTTACTGCTCTTGATCAGAATAACTATGTTCTATCTCATTTCTGAGAATATATCATCACTGAATATGAATGATCTCTCTTTTGAACTTACTTTCTAAACAAAAACCCAGATAATCTCACTCTGGGCCCTTGGTTTTGTGGTCTGTGGCTTGAAATCTTGGTTGGAATGAAGTGCTTGCCGAGGAAGCCCAGCTATGAGTGAAGTTCAAAGATCCAGTCACGTGTAAAAGCCTCTGATGCTACCAGAAGACAGTCACTAAAACAGCCCATTTTGCAACGTGGTGAGCATTCACCATCCCTCATGGCAGTGCCCAGTCAGAAAGTGGACAGTTGCTTGTAAGGACAGTTACTTGTAGAATCCGTGCAAATTTGGCACAAAATGATCTCTGAGGCTCCGCCCATTCTATGACACCATGTTTTTGTGACCCTCCCAAAGAAGCAACACACACACATGAAGAGTATTTGTCATGGAGGCCTTGTACAGACCATTCCTCACAAATGAGAGGGATGGATGGGCATTGGCTTCTGATCGCTTTCAGATCCACTGGCTGCTTCCTCACGAGATCATATCTTTACATCATGCTCCATCAGCTTATGCAGAATATAGGTTATTTTTAGTTTAATATTTCTATTATATAAGCAACAAAACATCCAGTGCTCATTAAAAAACGCTCCCCAGCTGTACAGCTGCTGTCTTAATGAAACTTTTCATCTCAATCTAAACACAGTTCATCATAATGCGTGTCTGGGAGTGAAGTAACTGTGTTAGCCTGTTGTTACCAGTCTTTGGGATTATTAGCTAATAATAATAATTGGCTAGATTATCCTGTATGGAAATATACTCATAAATCTTTGTTCATGATCATATAGTATCCAGTTTTCCGACATTATAAGTAATACCGCACAATAGTTTGGATTATTTCTTTGGATTAAAGATGTTTACTTTGAGTGCCAAACTGGAGCATTTTTATGACTGACTGTAGATAGCAGCAAACTGCTTCCTGAGGGCAAAACTGTATCTTCAGGCTCCCCTCACCTTAGAATCAGGGGATATTTTCAGGTTATATGCTCACTTGGTTTGATTTACACTTTTTCCATGCTCATGGGATTATTTCTCTGTATGTGCTCCACCATTTGAGAAACATCTGTAGTATTGTTCGTAAGATCATAATGTTATCAAGTTTTTAAAATAGATGTGCAATTTTTTCCAGATGAAATATTAACCTTTCTATATTTTCCTCATATGCCTACCTTTTAAACTTTAGGTTACAGTCCTACATAAAATTGTGTGGCTCAGAGGTTAAGAGCACAGACTGCTCTTGCAAAGGACCTGAGTTCAATTCTCGGCCCCTACATCAGGTAGCTCTTAACTGCCTGTGACTTTAGTTCTAGAGGTTTCAAGGCTTCTAGCCTCTTCAGACCCTCGCACTCTGGTATATAAATTCATGTACATACATACATACAACTAAAAATGACCTCTGGTCTTGAAATATGTTCATAATTCTATAATGTTTTTGTATTAGTTCTAGATGTTAACACCACTCTAGAAACATTTCAGTTTTACGCTATGTTATTTTGTGATTTTAATATTTGATTACATTTAGTTAGTGTTTGTGTTTAGCCATGTCATAGTACGGATGTGGAGGTCAGAAGAAAATCTTCAGGAATCAATTCTCTCTTTCAACCATGTGGGATTCAGGCATTAAAGTAATTACCAGCTTGGTAGCCAGTGCCTTCTCTCTACTTTAATCCATTGGAAACGTATTCCTTTGTAAGTCACATTAAGTTGATCCCATTTTTTCCCCTTAAGAAACAGTGACTGTGAGGCTCAGTGGGGCAGTACTTGCCTAGCATGTATGAAACCCTTGGTTCAATATCCTGCAGCATGGGTCTGGGGTTAATTCAGGTACTTGCTGTTGAGAATTTCTTCATTTTCTTCTGCTGTCTCCTTTTTCATTATGTTTCTATATCCCGAACACATAGGATTCCAGGATCTATGAATTTGTTTTTTCTAGTACCAAATGGAAGAATAACTATCACAGACTGTTTTTTAAATATTTATTTCTCCTCTATGTTACTGTGTCTCGTATATATATTTAGAAAATCCTCACCTATTTATTCTTCAGGATTAACTTTTGAACTTTTTAATCAGACACTCATGGTTTGGACTGTATCCATTTGGGTATATTAATTAATGTGTTCCATATATTACTTTGCAGATAATATACTTCTTATTGCTTCTGGGATTTCGTTTTGTGTTTTGAGACAAAGTCTCATTACATAGCTATAGCTAGTCTCACATCCGAAGTCCTGCTTCAGCCTCCAAGCTGCTAGATGTAAAGATACACAGACACCTGGGCCAAGAAACCTGGGCTGATGGGAGGGATGCTGGGTTGAGTTAGTTCTCAGAGGGCCATGCTCCAGTAGAGGCCCCAGCAGAAGCTCTAGGTTTGATGAAGGCCCTTCACCTGTCATGGCGTCTCTTCCTGGTCTTGCCCAGCTCTGCAGTCCTCTCATTAGTGATGCCTCTGCGCCATGAGCTTCAGCCTCCCCAGGAGACAGCAGGGCTGTGTCTACTGTATTTCCTCCTCTTTTGGGACCAATGCCCTACCCAGGGCTGGGCCCCAAACATGTGTTCCAGACATGGGAAGAGAGTGGAAAAGGGGGAAGCCTGTGGCCTCTTGTATAGAAGAGGTTTGTGTGGACCAGTGCATTTTGCAGCACTGACTTCAGTGTCAAAAGGAATCTCTTGGGGATCATGTCAGCCTCTGGACCACAATTCAATTTCCAAATGATTATCTTGGTCAGACTGCAAAGGAAAGAAGGGGCCACAGTATTGGTCACAACTCTACTTAAGGCATCTTTATGTTTGGGTATAAACAGGCTTGGAGACTCAAAGCTACTTGAGACACTGTGGCAGTTGTAAGGCTGTAGGTGGCTTTCTATATGCCTGTTGCTGTCTACTGCAAAGAATAGAAACTTAAGAAAGTGCTTTGTCAAAGTACATATAAGTAGATCTTGCAGCATCATGAAGCCTGGATGGCACAGCACTCACCAGCCCTGTTCTGAGCTGCTCTGTGCTCTTGGGCTAAAGATTCTCTCAATCTATGAAGAGTTTCAAAATGTTTGTGAATAGCATCCTTGACTTTTACTTTGGTTTGGAAGCATTAAGACTGTGATCACAGACAGGTGTGTTGGCATAAGCCCTTATTCCCAGTACTCAGGAGGCAGAGGCAGGAGGATCTCTTCAAAGCCAACTTGACCTACATAGTGAGTTCCAAGGCAGCCAGCCAGAGCTACATAGACCCTGTCTCAAAACAAAAAGAAAGGAAGGAAGGGAGGGAGGGAGGGAGGGAGGGAGGGAGGTAAGAGAGAGAGAGAGAGAAAGAGAGAGAGGAAGGAAGGAAGGAAGGAAGGAAGGAAGGAAGGAAGGAAGGAAGGAAGGAAGGAAGGAAGAAAGGAAGACAGACTATGATCACAGCCCAGAAATGACGTGTGACAATCTATCTGTCCCACTAGTACAAAAAGCCTGAAGAGAAAAGAAACAGACCAGCTGACATCGGTACCTTGGCACCTTTGAAGAGTATTATCTTTAAAAATCTGACTGCTGGACCCATTCATGCCTATAATGCCAGCAACTCAAGAGTCTGAGGCTGGAGAAGAAGCTCAAGTTCAGTGCCAGCCTTGGCAGCTTGTGAGACCTTGTCCCAAAGGAAATAAAGACATAGCTCAGGGGCAGAGTCTACTATATATGATGTCCTGCCTTCAACATTCAGGAGCACACATGTACACATACAAGTGCACATGCATGCACACACACACACACATACAAATGCACACACACATATGCACACATGCACATACAAACATAAGCATGCGTGCAACACACACACACATGCACGCACACATGCGCGCCCACACATACACACACACCCCTCTGATTAAGTTGAGCATGGTCGCACACATTTGTAATCCCAGCACTTGGGATGCTCAGGCAGGAGGATCATGAGCTTGAAGTCAGCCTGGGCTACATAGAGAGACCTTGTCAAAAAGAGAGAAAGTTCTCTGAGGAGTGGGGTTCAGGAGTTGGGGTGCTAAGTGTAAAGCTCTGGGGTCGATCCCTAACACCACAAGAATTTTTTTGCCTTTCTTACTGGAAGAACTTTTCTGAGACTCAACTGTTGACAGCTGGTGTCATTCCCAGAACTTTCTAGCACCCCTGCCCCACCCCATCCCCATGGCCTTAGCTTTTTAGTATTTTTCCCTCCTCACTTTTAAGGGGGTGGGAAAACTGTCTTAAGCAAGCAGAAAGTTTTATCCAAGGTGTTTGGCAACAAATCTGGGTTCTAGGAAAGATTTATGTCTTGGTCTTCTGGCACTGCTTCGTGTTAGCTCACTTAAAATAACTGAGTAAATGAGTTCACTTTATCCTGTCGAAGCGGAGCCTAGGGCAGCTTGGTACCCAGCTGGGGTCCATGGGGATCTGAGGCAATGTTCATGTCTCAGTCACTTACTCTGAGCTCAGCCCGTTTTATGTATCTGAGATCATTAAATCGAGGTGGGCAGGGGGCAGAGAGACTTAGAATGAATGCCGTGATGGAAACACCAGCTGGAGTCAAGGGGGCACAGCCAAGAGCGTGGATATGGGGGTTCACTTGGAAGGCTGTTTGCCTCTACCCTGTCTCTCCCATCATGAGTCTTTAGGTCAGAAGCAAGGCTGGTTGCTTTGAGTTTTAGCTACATAAAAGCTCTTCTAGAAAGTTCTTCCTAGCTGGGCACTGTGGCACACATTTATAGTTAGAACATGAGAGGGGCTGCCATAAGTTCCAGGGCAGCCCAGTCTGCCTAGTGAGCTTCAGGCTGGCCAAGTCTTCAATGTGCAATCCCATCTCCAGAAAACAAAATAAGGAAATTCTCTTCAGCTACTGATCCCTAGAACATGTAAATATTCCTTTCTTGGTAAGTCAGATCTTTTCTTCTTCCAGCTGACCTGTTACCATTTTGTCACTGAACCTGAGGACAATGTCAGTTGCTCCAGAAAAAGGAATACAAATTCCTCCTGGATGGACTTTTGGGGGCCTCACTAAGGCCCGTCCCTCTCATGTGGGTTGACAAGATGGCTCAGGGGGACAAGGTGCCTGTCACCAATCCTGATGGTCTGGGTTCAATCCCTGGAACCTAAAGGTAGGAGAGAAATGGCTCCTACACGGTGTCCCCTGCCTGACCCTAAATTGCTGGCGGTGGCACAGGTGAGTTCATGTGCACTCCCAGACACATAATGAATAAATAAAAAAATGTAAAATAAACGGGGTTTGCTTAGGTAGCTTTGCTGTCATCTTAAGATAGCAGGACTAGAAAAATAGAGTGGGGGGTTGAGGAGATGATTGGGCTGCTCTTCCAGCGGACCCTGGGGTGGGTTTCCAACACCCACATGGTGGTTCACAACCATCTGTGACTGTAATTCCTCTGAACTCTCTTCTGACATAAGAGGGCACCAAGTCTGCATATAGTACACAGACATTCTGTAGGTAAAACACATTAGAACAAAGGCAGGCTGGAGCCCAGGTTCTATATCTGCCTGTCCAAGAACACGCCTGAGTCACCTTCCACACATTCCTCATTACCACCTGGGAATGCTCTAGAAATAGAAATTCTGGAACTGGGAGATGACTTTGTGGTTAAAGTGCTTGCTGCGTAGACATGAGGATCTGAGTTCAGATCTCCAAACACCCATTTAAAAGCTAGGTGTGGCTCCAAGCATCTGGATTCCCAACAATAAAGGGTAGAAACTGAAGGTTTGAGGTGGGGGACCTCATTTACCTAGCCAGCCTTACTAAAATGGTGAATTGTAGGTTCAGTGAAGAGATACTACTATCTTCACTAAATTCAACTTCTGGCCTCCACTTGTGTACATATGCACACATACACTACATATTCATTGACTCCTGTGGTGAGGCCTTACCATCTTTTCCTCAAAAGCCCATCAGCTGATTACTGTACCTACTGAAAACCTCTTAGCCAGTATTGACCACATTAGAGTATTCTGGTTGTTTTCTCTGTGTGTCTCAGCAACTCCAGCATTTCTCTGCTTATCCTCTCTCTGAGCCTTTGCCAAAGCTGCTACTCAGGCCCCTGCCCCTTCTGTCTAAGTCATCATGAAGACACAGCTCATGAAACCAGATGCAGCCTGAGAAACAGAAAGCACAATGAGAAATCTACACACTGCAGTGCAAAATACCTGCTTTCTCACATACCTGTGACTTCTTGGGTCAGAATTCAGAAGTGAGAGTAGAACGCGGGAAATAAGTGAGCTCTCCACACCTTCATCAAGAAAATTCTACAATGATGGAAAAGCTCTACACCTGCACTGTGCAGAGAAACACAATTCTCTACAGGTCTCTTACATACCTATAATTTTTTAAGCAGGAGACTTGACTGTATTCTGAATGCTTGAAGGAGAGTTACCTTTAACTGGCAGCCTTAAGACAAATCTTCCCTCTGGTTAGTTTGCAAGCAGAGTGAAACAAGAGATATTTCCTATTTCTCTTTGTGTTTGTGTGTTTTAAGTTTTCAAAACAGGGTCTTACTGTGTAGCTGTCCTGGAACTCACTCAGGAAACCAGGCTGGCCTTGAACTCACAGAGATCCACCTGCCTCTGCCTCTTGAGCACTGGGATTAAAGGCATGTGCCACCATGCTCTGCTTGCTTCTGTTTCTTGATTTATCACTATATTGCATCAACTGAGTATTTGAAATGTGATGATTATGACCAAAAATACTGGATTTTCCACTTGCATTTTAAATGGTTGCATCTGGAAAGGGGCTACCATATTACAATAGCATGGTATAGAATGCTTTTGCATAAACTAATCACTGGCCAGGGCCACTGGTCATGGAACAGTCACTTGAGATGGAGGTGTAACATAGGAAGAAGAATGATTGTTAGAATACAAATCCTGCTCAGACCGCAGAACCTCCACAGAAGCCCATCCCCTTTCACAGATACCATGATGGCCACCCTACCAAAGCATCCATCATGAATGGCTAACAGATGTCCAGGTGCTAAGGTTTCTCACCTGGGGAAAGTGAGTTTACATTAAAGGTGATCTTGGTGGCCACATCCTTACCTCCTTTCTGCCTGGGAAGCAGAGAGCCTGGCTTCAGGATTCTTCTGTTAAAAGCATCCACAGAAAGATAGAAGAAACTCTCATACTTATGCCACACGGTCCTGATTTCCTCCCTTAAGAGGCTCCCTCCATGCTGCCGTCTGCATATCTATGCCATTAATAACTCTTCTAATAAACTCTGGATTTCTAACAATCTGTCCCTTATCCAAGACCTTTGGTTATCTAGGTTGTTTTCAGCGTTTGAGTGGATTCATGGAGATGCCAGGCAGAGAAATACGTGTTTTCTCATGTATCCACAAAGGTTTTCTGGCAGAGCACCATACTGAAAGCAAAATATAGTCAATGGCTGTCTGGAAACGGGAGATGTTGCTGATGTAAGAAATGCCTAGGAGGCCAGTAAGGGAAGATACAGCCAGAGAGAAGCCACCATGCAGTGGCCCTTAAATTGTCTCAGCCCACCATGTCTTTCTCTTCTCACTTTGGGAATGCCACCTACCCTCTCCCCTGACTGTCTGGGATCCCCTTAGGGTTCTCCTCAGCTCCCTCTCACCTCCAGGCTCAGACAATCCCCTCTTTGATTGCTGGCTCCACCCACTGTGTGCCAGGTCATCTGTACCTAATCAGGAGGAGCTGGGCCTGACGGATGATAAACGGGGCTTCTCATTTCAATAAAGTTTGTGTAGAGTATTGGAAACAGCTGTGGGCCTCCACTGGCCCCCCCATAGAGCCTGTGGATTGAGATGAGGAAGCATCAGTAAGGAGACTGTTTACAAACGTTCTTAGCCACCAAAACTGACAGAGCAAGTTCAGGTCAGCTTCAGCTTCTACTTGAGCCCCAGGATGAGAGGCAAGTGGGCAGAACTGTGCCATCAGATGACAGCTTCAAGGCTGGCAGGTCTCCATTACCCGGTAGCATTTACTTACATTTATTGTCAGTTATTTTACAGATGCCACATAGTTGGATTTTTTTTTTCACCTAACAAAAAACCACTTCAGTTTGCTCTTTAAAAAGAAAATTGTGATATGCATATAAAGAACATTTTTCCATCTTACATATACTTTTTTTTTTTTAATAAAGACAGGATTGTTTTAAGTGTAGTTGCATGGTTTTATAACCCAACCTATCTTTGGGCTGTTTTATTTTTGCAAAGCTGAAATTCTCTCTCAGTTAAACAATTCCCTACGGCCTCTTCTTCCCAGCCCTGGAAAACACCACTCTATTTTCCACTTCTGTGATTGTGACTTCTCCTGGGACCACATATCAGGGAACTTATACAGCACTTGCCTTTCTGTGACTTATTGTTTTAATAATTGCATAACAATATATTATATGAGGGCTATAGAAATAGCTTAATCAGCAAAAATGCTTGCAGCACAAATATAAAAACCTGAGTTTGATGCCCAGAATTCATGTGAAAAGCTGCACTTTTAATCCCCCCTCTGGGGATGCAGACACAGACATAGACCTTAGGAGTTCTGAAGCTGGACTGTCCAGCCTCCTTAGTGACCCACAGGCTAGTGAGAAACAACGCTTCAAAAAACAAGATGGACCTCATTTGAGGCATCCACATACCTGTTCATGCCACACATGGACACCTGCACACACATATGTGCACGTGTTAACATGCATATACATATCATTCTGCCACTACTATACTGTGAAATACACACACATACATACACACACACTATATCTTGCTTTTTAAATCTTCCTATAGCTTAGTTCCTAGACTTTGTATAAATTGGCCAAAGAGATTCATATTTTTAATGTTCATATGGTTTGATAATACCTTTCTCCAAAGGCTGAGACACCACCCAAAGCTTCTAAGAGTGTGTTTTTTCTTCAGCTTTCCATCACCGGGTGTGACCATTCTGAAGTGTCAGTCTACTGGCAAATGAGAAGTGGTATCACATTTTTTAAAAATTTTCATGTCATTGACTACTCATGAGGTAAAGCACCTTTTCAAAAGTTCATTAGCCATTTGGGTTTTCTTTGCGATAAATCACCTATTTGTGTCTTTTGCTCTTTTTTCCTGCTAGGTGATATGCTTTCTTACTGATGGGTCCAAGGACTGCTTTGTATAGTCAGACGTTAACTCTTTACTCATGATACATATTAAAATATTTCCCCTGGTATAGTAATAAGTTTCTGGCCTTATCTTTCCGGCCTACCCCTGAGGTTCTGACATGCAGACCCACAGACCCATAGCCCCACAGAAACACACAGACGCTTGCATTAATTTTATGCTGATCAGCTCTGGCATATTGCTAGCTTGCTCTTGTTCTTAAACTAATGATTCTAATCCTGTTCAGCCATGTGGCTCGGTACCTTTTCTCAGAGCAGCATAGTTGTCCTCTGCATCTAATGGCTCTCTGGCCTGGCATCTCTGTGGCATCTCTGCTCTGCTCTTCCTGTTCCCAGAGTTTTCTTAATCTGGTAGCCCTGCCCACACTTCCTTTCTGCCTTCCATCAATCAGCATTTTTATTAAACCAGTAGGCAGGACAATTATTTACACTGTAACAACATAATCCCACTACACCCTGGTCTATTTATATCTGCTATCTACCCTTTGCTCTATAGAATCCAGATTCTCTAGTTTATAAAATATTTCAAACTCTAGATTACATAGTCACCTAAAATCATTTTCTCATGAAAGGCTTTAAATGATACATTTAAATTTTGCATCAAATAAGATGAGGTAGAAGTCTCAATATTTTTAAGATGCAGACATTGTTAAGTGTGCTTGAATAATTTTTGAATAATCTGTGATTGACCTGATACCTTTATTGTTCCCTATAATCTGTATAATTGGTTTGTGCTCCTGCACTCGATTCTATTTCTGTCCTGAGTTGATATTTATCTTGAGTTTTTCTTTTTGTGCTAAAAAAATTGTTGTTTTTCTAAGGCCATTTTTTGCTTCAGGAGAGAGCATTATTATACTCTGCTGTTATTTTTATCAGAACTATTAAAAATTCTTGGACATGCAAGATGGCTCAGAGGATAAGGTTTGCCACCAAGCCTGATAACCCGACTCCCAAAACTTCACTTGCCATACTGCAGGCGTGTCTGAACAAATAGAGAAGGGTACTCACAAGCAAACACATTGGATATATACGAGTGAGGCTCAAGAGCACTTCTTGCCCGTCCATGGGACCCAGGTTCAGTTCCCACGTTGCAGCTTTCAGGACCTGTGAATGCCAGTAGTAACCCTTCAAAACAAGGCAGGCCGAGTAGGGTTGTTCACACCTCAGGTGCTTCTTCAGAAATCAGCACCTACAAGGCACAGCTTTGCTCTTTCTATAAGCAAGAGGCCAAAAGGCCCAACTATTCTGGTCCCAAGGCTCTTGTTTTTCAGCCCTAAGCTTATATTCTTCTACATTCTGGCTTTGCAACACAGGCCTTGGCCAGGCAAACCTCTTTCTGCTTTGCCTCAGCTCTTCACTGGTCTCAGCCACTAGAGGGAGTACATAGGCTGGAGCAGAAGCCGGACAAGCTCCTGCTAATGCTCTCAGAAGGTATCACCCAAAGGGTGCCTTCATCATCCCAGCAGCTGCGGGCCCACCCTGCAGCGTCAGGTGAATTCATTTTGCAGATTTTACACATTTTTGTCTTCATCATCTACCTATTACCGGCAACAACCCTATACTGGCAGCCTTCTCAAGGTCTGGGCATGAGAACCCTCCCTTCTCGCTCCAAGACCCTACCACCAACTGAGTGGAGTCCCCTCTTCAGAGGCCCCTTTCTTGAAAATGTCTCCTCTGTTTTTTTCAGTCCTGAGAGTGGGAGGTGCACTTGCAGGTATGGCTTCCCTATATCCTAGCCTCCTCGTGTTACCCTTCCCTTACCAATTAAACTTAGTTAGGCCTTGGTATCAGTTCCTTATGTCAAATGTTCTCTTTCAGCTAATGCATGGTTTCTGTCTCCCAACAGGACCCAATTGGCACAAGTAATGAGGAACTGAAGTTTTCTGGGGCTGAAGACTGCTTCTCTTGGCTGCCCTGCACGCAGCTCTCCTCCCTCCTCCATTCCCAGAATTATTTGGCTGCTAGTTGCCAAGGAGACGGCTGACAATTTCCAGTTGCCAAGCCTCCCCCTGAAGCCTACAGAGACATTCTGGGAACTCCCTTGTCCTTCCTGAACCCTAGCCAGAAAACTTGGAACACCGGGCCAGGTTGGGGTGGAAGGTTTTGGAAGGAAGCGAGGGAAGCCAGCCAGTCCTGAAAGATGGAGAGAGACTGGAGGTTTCTGCGGATTCCAGTTTTCTCCACAGATCCCAGGTGCCTGGCCTGCTAAGGGCTGGCCTTGACGGATGCCCCCTCTGCTTTGTGTGAACAGATACTCATTGAATTCAGTTCAGGTGTTAACTGTGTCTTCTAGACAGGCCTTTTAACACACGCACGCACACAGTCCCATACTGCCACCTCAGGCCTAAGAGAAGCCCCTGCTGCTTCTATCTAGGGAAGAACCTGGCAGCTGATGGGTGGGGAAAGAAACTTGGACATTTTGTTGGCACCAAACAGCATTTCACACCCACTGAGTCCCTAGTGTTACAGCCCATGCTGCAATTATTACAGCATGGAAACTTGTTCTCGACAAACTTACCGTTGCAAAAATACACATTTCTTTATTTCATTAAAATCAGGGGCTTCTCCTCCCTTCTCATGTCCACCAGAATCTAGGGTTGCATGGCTATACTTTGAAGAGGTCTCTAAAAGTTATATGTTTGGGGGGTGACGTTATAGGGGGATGGGTTTATACGAAGCAATTAGACCCCCTCATTTGGGAATGGGATTGGGTGCCCTGATAAAGGGGCTTGGTTAAGGCAATGTATTCCTTTGTACCCTTCTGTCTCCTGCCATTAGGACTTGGCGCTCATCCCCTCCAGAGACACAAGGCACAGCTCTAAAAGCAGAGAGCAGCCCTCACCAGACAGCCAAGCCTTCCAGCGCCTTGATCCCAGAGCTGCTCCTTCTAAATTTCCATTTTCATTATTCTGTAATAAGAGAAACCATGGACTGACATGTGATAGATACCATAAACAGAGACAGGCCTCCACTCCCCTCAGTCTAGGCTGCTGACATTTTCCTTATCCCTGACTGAGGTGGGCCTGTGCAGCAAGGGTGGCATTCAGTTCTTTGTCCTGGCTTGCCTTCTCTAGGCCCTGGATGCCTCCTGACCTCTGAGGAAGAAAACCTCCTCATCTCTACCACAGGCCTTGCTCCTTACTCTCTGCCAACACACCTCACACACCTATTCTACAAACCCAGACTTTGAAAAAAATCGGAGAGTTTTAGCTTCTGTTCATACCCCTGTGGCAGTAGAACATGGTTGAAACACCATCAGTTTTATTTTTGCAGATGTATTTAAGGTATATGAAATACATTACTATATTTCATCAGTGAATACTTTGATATTTATTTTAAAACAGAAATGCAATTTATATTCATAAAAGTATTAATTTACATAGTCAACCTAACAATAATTTTCTGATTAACCCCATGTTATAGAAGAAAAACTAAGATTCAAAATGAATAAGTAAAATGTGTGTGTCTGTGTGTGCCCGCACACGCGTTTTACTGAAGACAGAACCTAAAACCTTGCATACGCTAACATACTCTCTGAGTTACCTGGCAACCCTATAATCCCATTTTTAACCTATTAGGAAACAAGAACAGAAAAATAAAAGGCTTTACACAAAGTGGCCCAGGAAAGGCCTGATGTGAAGAGGCCTCTGGAACAGGGAAGCAGGTGGAAGGTTATTCATTTCCAGACACTTCCAGCACCAGAAATAAGTCCTTCTTTCCCTCAGTCCCAGCAGGTGTGCTAACTCCTGTCACACCCTTCACTTCTCTGTTCCTTCCTCCCCCCCTGACATGCTCATCTCCTTTTCCTGGCCACTCTTCCTTCATTTCCTGTCCAGTCTCTAAGGTACAGTTTACAAAGTGACTGATCCATGCCCTTAGCTGCTCCTCTGACCCTCTCGCCCTTCTCTCCATTTTAAGCGCAGCCAAGGATGTGCTGAGCATGGAGCCTCTGACCTGTGTCCTCTCCAGACCCTCAGCTCATCTCCTGCTCATTGCCCCAGGGACATGTGTTGGCCACCAAAAGGTGCACATGGAAAAGCTATTAACTTCCAGAAGCATCTGCTCCCCTTGCTCCAGCTGTCCCCATCCTCCACATTCTGCTTCTCTCTAAAGCCCTTATACTGCAGAGTCAAGTTCCAAAATGGTTGCAAGAGGCCTGAGAGCTGGGTCAGGGCACAGAGCACAAAGAGAGGAGACTGCAGTTGTCTCTAAGAGGTGAGAAAGAGACAGGAGATCGAAGGAGAAGAGTTACCTGGCTCTGAGTTTAACTAGCAGCCAGTGATGTCGCTATTGCCTGTGGCAGGGGAGAGGTAGAATGTTAGTCAGTGGTAGGAAACCTGGATGCCTGTGTCATTCTCATGGATATATGGTCAAGAGATACAGTGAAGAGCTGGAATGTCCTTTCAGATGGAAGAAGGTCTTCCCAGCCTTCCCCACGGACCTGGATAAGGGCTCAAGATATAGTGGTGCAGGCATTTCCTAATGGCCAAAACATGCTTCATACGAGGAGTGAGTGGCCCCATTGGATGAGAAGGAGCTTAGCAGTTCTTCAGACCTCTGGCTGGGCAGAGCGAGCCACTCTGCAGAGTGGACAGAAACGAACCGGAAAAGATCCAGAGCTGGAGAGCAACGCGCGCATGGAAAAGAAAGTGGAGAGAATTTGAGCATATTTAGAAAATGTGCCTAGTAGAACTTACTCATGGAGCTGTTGAAAACACCTATACCATCCATCTTCTCATGCCTTCAGGCTCCCAGTGAAAACCAGCTCTCTTGGGTACCACAACTTATCAAGCTACAGAATCATATGAACTGAGTCTTTGTAACAAATCTCTTCCTAAGGGGCTTGGATGTAGTTCAGTGGTCAGGTGTTTGTCTAGCATGTGTAAGGTCCAACACAACAAAAAGTTAAAATAAAAAAATAATTTTAAAAAAAAGCCTCTTGCAGTATATACAAATACATCCTGTTGGTTCTTCCCTGGAGAAAATTGATGAAGAGGCCTCTTTCCTTCACTTCCTCTCCTCAGGTGTCTCTTAAAAAAATAAAAAATAAAAAATAAAAATAAAAATAAAAATAAAAATAAAAAAGTGTGTGAACTGGGAAGGTTGCCCTGTATCCTGCTGACCCTGGATCAGAAAGAGATATAGGGGTTAATTCTGACGGCAGCATAGAGTAATTTCTGGTGCAGAAAAAGCCCTTCTCACATGCAGAAGCATCCTGTAAAAGTTTCCTAATTCACACTGTCTCGGCTCCACATTCTCCCTAGAGAGAGGCTACTACATATTTTGAGTTGGAAGACAGTACAAGATCCTCCACTCTATGGCCCCACATCTAATTGTGTTTTCTTTTCCATTTTGGTTGCATTGTGTGTATATATGCTTGCAGTTCCAGGGGTACACATGTGTGTGGGGGGGGGGGCAATATATGTGCATGTGGAGGCCTGAGGTCTTCAACTGAATTCAACGAGGCAGAATGTCTCCATCAAATTCCAGACTCTCTAGCCAGCTTGTTCCAGGGATCTCCTGCTTCTCCCTTCTGAGGTTGGAATTACAGGTGGGCTGCCATGCCCACATGGCATTTAGGTGGGTTCTGTGGGGATCCAAACTCCAGTCCTCGGACTTGAATAGCAAGAGCTCGGTCACTGAGAAGTCTTTCCACATCTAATGGGGTTCTGAAGGTTCTTGCTTTGAGAAAAAATGGAAATGAAAATGAGCGATCCATACAAACTGGCCTCTAGGATGAGACACACCTGTCCTCACTGCATAGTTGGAATCAGAGTTTCAGGGACCACCTACTAGTGTTCTTTCACCTTTTGGCTGAGGAGATGAGGGAGGGATAAGAGACCTCGGGCAAGGAGAAGCAGACAGGGTCTGTTCACAACTACTATCCAAGGGCAAAGTGACAAAGGTCAGAGCATCTACAGACTCAGGAAGAGTCTGCCTAGCACTTGCCTTGACAGTGATCCTGTCACCAGAACCTGACACCAGACATCAGATCTCCTTTCTCACTGGGGTCCAGGAATCTCACCCCCAAGCCTGCCACAGGAGGTGGAAAAATCTGACCCCATCTCAGGCTGTCAGTCAAACCCGATGAGGTTAGCAGGACATGATAGGAGATACACAAAATGAGGAGTCAGAAAACCCTGGAGAACAAAATGAAATGCTGAGCTCTACCCCAGCTCTAGAAGCCACACTTCATCAGTTAAATCTAGCTGGGATTACAAATGGTTCACCCACTGCAAACTAGGCAGTGTGCACCTGTGTGTATGTACATGTGCACATGTGAATCATAGCAAACAGAAAGTGCATAAAATCTTAAGGCTTTATGAACTGTAGCCCACCCAAATCAAGAAATAGGACATTACTAATATTCACACGTTGTATATAAATTTCATGTAAGAAATATACAATATTCTAAGTTATAACTTAGAGTATAATCCCATTTATCTATGAAGTAACCAAAATTTCAGGAAGTTTCCTGTTTCCTGTCTCATAGTCCTTCACCTGTGTTTGACTCCGCCTCCTATACTCTAGATTCCCACAAAATATGGGGACATACCAAGAAGGAATGAAGACCCTTCATTGACATGTTAAACCTTGGGTGCCTTCACTTAGAAGTCTGATAAGGAGCAGTTGGAAGGTTTTGAGGCTGGAGGCCTTATCCCACCATATTCAGTGACACTCTGATACCATTCAGTTGAAAATGCAAGGGCCATGGTCCTCTCAGCTGTGCTGCCCCCCCCCACACCCACACCTTGCTCTATGGATAGAGTGAATTATCATGTAAATAATTCATGAGTTATCAGGGCAGTGCAGGTAATAGGAGAGCAGGGGTATCAGGAGGGCTTAGGTTGGCAACCTGAGCCTGATCCCCATCCTTCTAGGACTTCTGTGCCCTAAAGAGAAGGATTCAAGAGTTGGCAGGATCCTCAGGTGGCCTGATGGGGCCATGGTGGGTCTGAGTGCCCATCAGAGACCATGCCACTGCCAGCTGCTGATGCTCTTCTGCCTACTGCATCCAGGGGCCTCAGGTGAGTGACATTCGGACCCTCCTCTATCCCCTTCTCCTGTCCCGTTATTTCCTTCTCTTTTCACACACATCACTGAATGGCGTTCATCACATCATGCATCTCCTAGACATTTAATTTGCATGCACTAGCTAAATCTTAGTGTGCTGCTCCATTAGTTGACAAATTGGTGGAGTAGGGTGGACTGGTAAAAGCTGTTCTCTTTTCTCTGGGCCACAATAAGATCTGAGGAAGCTAGAGTCTGAGTCTGGAATCCTTACAGAGAAATTTTCTTGGGTCCCCAGTCATTTCATCGACCTAGTCAGACTGATTAGGATGCTTGTTGAAAACCCTGTCTTGGAGATGGACAAACGGGTTTCTGGTTAAGCGATTATGAGGAGCCAAGCTTTGATCCCAGGGCCCGTGTAACGAACTGGGTATCCCTGCAAACACCTGTCTCTCCAGCTCTGAGGGATCCAGTACTCTCTTCTGGTTCCTACATGTGCACCTGCAAACACACAAGCGCATATATATTCACACAGACACATGTAAACACACACAAAAAATATACAACAAATCTTAAAAACCAAAGAAACAAGTAAAAGACTAGTGGTCCCTGACCCCTTTCTCAAACTATGGGATTCCTTCCCATTAGTCTGAGGTGGAACCCATGAATTTGTATTTTTAGTAGATAGTGTGAGGGATGGATGAGTGGGAAACTGCTCTAGGACACCCCTCTATGTCAGTTAAGCTCCCTTCCAAGTATAAAAACAGGAAACCCACAGGCTCCCTCGGGGACTGTCTCTTGCCCACTAGCCCCATAAATGGCCCTGCAGTCTGACCAAAGCCCGGTAGGCTCCCTGGGCCTATAGAACAAGAAGCAGGCTTCAGCCAATAGGATGGAGCACACCCTGGAATCTCGGAAAACACAGACATCATGGTTGCCTTTTGTGTCCCCAGACAAACTCCACTCAAACTCCCACACTCCCGGGGAAGAGGCTTTGTCTATCCAAGGAGTGCGAGGCAGCTCTGTCGAGTTGGACTGCCGATCTGGGCCTGCCACTGTGGCAGTTCTCTGGAGCTTCACCCCGCTGGGTTCCCTGGTTCTCCAGCCTGTGGCAGTCACCAATGGAGTCTCTTCGAAGGTGGAGTCTGGGGCGAAAGCTCTGGGCATCGTGAGCCTGAGGAACAGCAGCCTGGTGATAGAGGAGCTCCGAGAGGGTGCCCGTGGCCACTTCCTATGCCAGACCCTACTTGTGTCCGGTGGCCAGGTCCACACCACCTATTTGTATCTTACACTGGCTGTGCTGGGTGA
Organism: Phyllotis vaccarum; assembly: GCA_033318265.1. Taxonomy (NCBI): domain Eukaryota; kingdom Metazoa; phylum Chordata; class Mammalia; order Rodentia; family Cricetidae; genus Phyllotis; species Phyllotis vaccarum. The sequence goes on from JARWLC010000012.1 coordinate 94,719,853, forward strand.
GGCACCAAGTATGGTCGTTGCCAGCCTTTAGCTGACCTGCCAACTACATTGTTATCCCCATGCATGCAAAGAAATGCAAACGGTGGGCCCCAGATTTAATGACTATTCCTGGGAGTGAGGAAACCTGGGATTTGGAGAAGAGATGTTCCAAATCAAGTGACCAGACAAATCCATCCATTGGACAATGTAACAAACACAAGGCTTTTCTTTCTCTGGTCAGTGCCTGTGTCCAAGCCTCGGGTGCACCTGAGTGACCCATCCCCAATAGAAGGAGTCTCCGTGGTGGCCACATGTGCTGTGAAGGAGGGAACAGAGCCATTGACCTTCTCCTGGCACCATCATACATATCAAGGCCCCGAGGAAGTCCTGGTGGGTCTTTCAGAGTCAAGGCTCCAGCTAGATCCAGTCAACCGGACCCACTTAGGCTGGTACAGGTGCAGTGCCAGCAATTTCGTCAACCAGCTGAGCAGCGATGAAGCCCTCCTAGATGTCATCTGTGAGTTGAACCTGGGAAACTGGCTGCCCCTACCTACCCAAATTTGGCCTCTGGTCCCATGTTAGAGCTTTGAAAATTTTCACAAGAGTGCTCCAGCCCTCCAGAGACTCCAAAGAAGAAACATTAGAGGGTGCTCCCCCCCCCCCCCGGGGGCCAAATGTGTCTCTCATATTAATGTTAAAAACATTGAAACTTTAAAAGTTATGGGTTTGCTTTTTTTCCAGGAAAAGGGGGTGTTTATTTGCATTTATGATCTTTCTTGGTCTTTGGGTCAAGTATGTAGGGCTCTAACAGATCTGAAGACCCCTGGGAGGAGCAAAGAGAAAGACCATAGATCAGAGAGGCACAAGCTGGTCCAAAACTTAAAGCTGAGAGCTGCAAGTAAGAAACCAGAAAGTGAAGGCTTAAGGAAGACAGAGCTACTCCATGCCTGTTACAGTGACCACATGTATGTGGTCAGTTTGGACTCTGCTAATAAGGGCAAAATACATCTATGATTTTGAAAACCTACTTGAAGTGGAAAAGTACAAAATAGCACAGCACTAACTTTTAACTTGAGTAGCTACTGAAATTATGTTTTAGATATATTTGGATAACATAAATATTAAAAATAAAACCGGTGTGTGGTTTGATTGAATTTGGATATTTTTGCTAAGATTTGATTATCAGAAATTTAAATCCATACAGTGGCCCCAGAATGGTGGTCTAGAGAGATCTGTTCATTTGCTTGCTTTTTTATTTTATTTTATTATTTTATTTTTTGATAAGGTCTAGGCTGGCCTCGACCTTACTATGTAGCCCAGGCTAGTCTAGAGCTCCCGATCCTTCTACTTCTTGAGACTGATATTCTATAGTATTTCACCTTGCCCACTGACCCAGAGGTTTTAAGGAGCAGGGACTGATGATACCCTTCCAGTCCTAACTCGAGAGTATTGGGGATTTCAGCCTGAAGACATGGAGTAGTGAAAGTGAGCACTCCAGGGGAAAAAAGTGGAAGCAGGATGGAGGAGATGCCATCCTTTCTAGGAGTTGAAAAGAATTCAGGAGTGGAGACCCCAACTTTGGAAAGCAGGAGAGAGGGCAGGCACTCAATGAGGTGACTAGCGATGGCTGTAGGGTTTATGTTTAGAATGCTATCCCGCCGTGTTTTCTTCCTTCTGGAGTTTGGAGTGGTCAGCCATTCCTCAGACAATCTCTCAGTCCCAGACACGTAGAGCAAACTGGTCATCCAATCTCTCATCTGCCTCGTAGGTCCCTTGCTTACCCTGTAGTCCAAACTCAGTTCCCGCAATATGAGACTCCACCCTCCAGCAGTCTTGCCCCTCCGCACTGTACTGTGCCTATGACCCATTCTCCCCAGTGTCTGAGTAACTGGAGGTTCCAACGCAGCTTACACACAGCCAGTGTGTACTACGTGCTCCCGGGATGGGTTGAAGAAAGTCAGCAACAACAGCATGGATGTATGACAAAGAGTGAAGAGGTGTGCTGGACCATCCTTGTCCTCCAGATGGTCCGGACAAGCCTGTGATTGCTGTGGAGCCACCGGGATTCACTGAAGACGGGTTCTGGGCCAGTGAGAGGGAGGAAGTGACCCTGAGCTGCCTGGCTGCATCCAATCCTCCTAGTCACTATGTGTGGTTCCGTGATGACTCTCAGGTCCACGTTGGTCCCACCTACGTCATTGCCAGTGCCAGCCGCACCCACACAGGCCTGTACACCTGCCTGGCCCACAACAGCCACCTAGATACCTACACCCAGACCACTGTCCAGCTCACCATCTACTGTGAGTGTTGGGTGAGGAGGGTACCCAAATCTGGAGCTTACTCAGGCTTGTGCTCAAGCAGCCCCCTAGCCACCCCGAGGGACATGGTGTCAAAGTTGTTGGAGTTGGGGAAGGAGTATCTGAAGAACCATGGGAAGAGACTGAGAGAGGGGAAGTGCCTAGCCTTACATGGTCCCCTCCTAAAGTCACTACTCCCATGGTTCAAAGGCCTTGGACTGAAGCACAGGAAAGGGTCCTATAATGACAGTGAGGCAAGACTCCCAGGGGCAAACATGAGAACCAAAGGCCTTTCATGAAGGCCTCTGGGATCCCATAGGAGCTCTGAACTGCCTACCCCTTAACCTCTGTTCCTTGGCCCAAAGGTTTAGCACTTTCTTTACAAACCCCCTCTTGCCTGTTTCCTTCTCCTTGCCACCCCAGTTCTCTATGGCCCCACATGGGCCAGGCCTGCTGGGCAGTTTCAGCTCCTTCTCACCTACCTCTCTACCTAGATCCCCCCAAAGGGCAGCCCTCCTGTGCTGTACTCCCCACCTTTGGGGTTGTGACTCTGCTTTGTACCTGGCCTGGGGGTTTTCCAAATGCCCAACTTCATTGGGAAGGGCCCCAAGGGACTGGTCCGACTGCCCCCAGCAATGTCACCTGGAGCTATACGGCCACTGGACTTCCGAATGGCAGCATCTTCACCTGTATGGGACAGCACCCAACTTTGGCTATGCCCAACCTCTGCAGGGTCACCCTCTGTAAGTAGACACAGGTAACAGCCAGAACCCCGGCAGTGTTGGTTCCAGGGCATCTAGAAGGACCAGGGGTCTGGGATTAAGCTCTGGACCTCTGGCTCCCAGGCATTTCAGGCAACATGGAGAGGATAACATTTAGTTCTCAGCTTCCTGTCCGTCATGTACTCTGCCTTCCTCAATTTCTGCTCAGAGCTGTGGCCTGTGACACCCACAATCTTACATTCTGTTTCTGCCTATTACATTTTGATCTGGAAATAAACTTCAAATCTTTCTTTACCAAATGTTCTCTTCTGTGTCCTCCGCTGTACACCCATGCCCAAGTCGGGGTTACAATATGCTTTAAGCCTCCCACAAGGGCCCCAGGATGTCTGTTTTCTACCTATAATTTAGTGCTCACCGACTTATATAATAGTGGCTGAGCACCTTTGTCCTGACATTTGGTCTGCCCTGGATAAATGGATAGGAATGAGATTGAGTGGAGGGAAAGGTGAGCCTGCCAGCCCTTCCTCTTCCCATAAGGCCACACTGATGGATCCTATGACTCCTTTCCAGGGGAGCCTCCCAGGAGCCCCACCTGTTGGACCACAGCCACAGTAGGTGACCAGTTCATCATGCTGAGCTGTGAGTGGCTTGGAGGTGAACCTCCTGCAATGCTCAGCTGGCTGGATGAACATCTGCAGTCCCTGGGTGACCCAAGCTCCTCTCCGGCAGTCTACCTCCTACAGGCTCAGAGCGATCTGGCAGGCAGAGAGTTCACCTGCCAGGGCTCTCACCCACTAAAGGCTCCTGGCTTCCACTGCCAGCTAAGGCTAGGTGAGCAGGGACTGTTCGGGGATCTGGGTTTGGGCAGGGGGAGCCCTTCAGAACCAGGATTAGGTGCTCTGGAGGAGGGCAATGATGAGCTGGAAAGTGAGTTAAGAAAGAGACTGACTCACTTTCTCTCCAAGAGCTCAAGCAATTTACTCATATGTGTTGTGTGTGTGTGTGTGTTTGAATGTGTATGTGTGTGTGTATGTGTGTGGTGTGTGTGGTGCACGTATGTGTGTATGTGTGTATGGTGTGTGCACATGTGTGTGTGGTGTGTGTGTATGTGTGTATGTGGTGTATGTGTATGTGTGTGGTGTGCATGTGTGGTATGTACGTGTGTGTATGTATGTGTTGTGTTTATGTGTGTGTAGTATGTATGTGTGTGTGTCTGTGTGTATGTGTGTGGGGGAGTACACCCGTGCCACTCTGTGCAATGAGTGCAAGCCAATGTTCTCCTCTCCCATGTGGTTTCTGGGGATTCCATGTGAACTCAGATTGTGAGGCTCGGTGGCAAGCTCCTTTACCCAGAACCATTTTGTCAGCCCTTTTCCCTTTTAATCCATAAAATGAGAGAGCTTAGTCAAGGTCAGTGTTGTCCAATAAAAATATATTGTGAGCTATATATAATTTTAGTTGCCACGCTAAAAAAAAAGAGGTGAAAAATTTAATATATTTAAAATTCATTCCTACATAATAACTCTATATATGAGTCATTTAGCATTTTTCACACCAGCTTGAGAAAGCTGCATATTTGTAATTTACCATACATCTCAATGTATCCTGGCCTCATTTCAAGTGTTTGGTGGACACATGTGGCTTCTGGCTATGGTTTGGGATTTGGCATCACTGGGCATCACTAAACTAGATGGTGTGGGACACCAACTGCATCTCTCACTTAACCATTTGCATAAGGGAAGAGCCTGACCGTATTCTTGACTTTCCGTGTTTCAGGTATCAAAGATCTCTCTTCCTGTGACCCCCGCTTTAGCTATGGTTCAGGTCCCCCCTTGTCTTCACCCACCTCTCCTGGCTCTATGAACACCTAAAAATGAAAGAGTTCAACACTGAAGGATCTAAAATGTAGGGAGAGTTAACAGGAGCTTCCTCGAGCAACAGGTCTCAATGATTTCCCACTTGCTCTCCAAAGTCTTTGAGACTAACATACTTTAGGGGGCTTTAAAGAGATATTCAACTTAAAGTATGTCTTTCCCAATTACTCAGTCTCAGAAATCCCACTCTATGAAATCTATTGGCAGCTGGCTGTCAGAGGCCTTTAGAAGCAGAATACCGTCTATGACCCTGCACCATGCTAACAGGGGGATGGCAGGCAGCTGCAGGAAAGAGGCCCCTGCTAGGTGTTGGGTGGGGGGAGTGTAAGTCAGTACAGCCCCTCTCTGAAGTAACAGAGGCTGGGATGAGGAGGTGGAGGGTTATTGAGGAACACGTCAATGATCAGCAAACCCTGGAGTGGACCACATCAGAAGTCCAAACAGAAGGGCTGAGTGGCCTAGGAAAAGCTGCTTTCTGTTCCCTTCACCCACACCAGCATCTTCCCATCAGCTGGGGGCAGCCGCTTTTTCAGCTTCCCCTTCTCTGTCTCTTCAGAAGCCCCACAGCTGACTGTGACTGCACCCCGAGTGTCAGTGCTGGAGGGAGAAGAGGCCTGGCTAGGCTGTGCTCTCCAGCAGGGCACCCCAACTGCTCAGCTCCTCTGGCTAGGACCCCAGCAACAGCCGCTGGAACAAAGTACCTATGGATTCCTGCTACACCCTGAGGGCACCCACCTGCACCTTCAAGTTCGAGAAGCTGACCCAGCACACCACAGGGGCACTTACCAATGTGTGGCCCGCAATGCCTTGGGCAATAGCAGTCAGAGTGTGATGCTGGAGGTCCTGAGTGAGTGTAAAGAGTGTGTGTGCTCCTGTGGCAAGGGACATAGGCAACCAATGCCTGCAGAGGGCTTCACAGAACACTTTGAAAATTACCTTCTCCCGAATTTAGGCACCTTCTAGAGCAGATTGTTTAGGGAAGTATAAATCTGATGGAATCCTACATATGGCCATAGAGAACTCCACACTCCCTCATTTTATCAATGAGAAATGGAGATTACAGATGCTCAGGGATATACATCCTATCCCGTCTCTCCTCTCCATGGACTGTCCATTCACAGGAGAAAGCCACATAGCTGCTGTTAGGCAGATGCCTGTATGCATCCCCTTCTTCACTCACCTCCAGGGTATCCAGCCCCTCCCAACGTCACCATCAGCCGCCTGACCTATAGGCGACAAAGGAGAGAAGTACAACTTCAGTGGGCCATCTACGGCCCTGGAAACTTGACGGGCTTTCTGGTGCAGCAGAGGGCCAGTGTCCCCAGCTCAGAAGCTGGCGCTTGGGAGGTAGCAGCTAGTGACATCGAGCCAGAGAGCAGGGACCGGCGCCTGGGAGGGCTGGACCCAGGAGTCCTTTATGCCTTCCGTGTCCTGGCTATGAATCACAACACTGCAGGACATCCTTCAGAGGTGAAGACACCAGGTGCTGGGCTGGCAGCAGGGAGGAACTTTCCTTCTCCCTCACCCCCTAAGAACTGAGACCCGGCCCATTCTCCCCTCCACAGGGTACCCTGCTCCTGTACTTTGCTTCTGTGCTAATGGGTACCTTAGCCTATGTATGCGGCTATTCGGTCTTTCCTCTTGCTCTATCTCTCTGGGCAGCTCAGGGTACCCCAGGCATAGGAGTAGACACCCCCCCCCCCGCCCCATCCAGTTTCAATCTGAAGAAACTGGAGAAAGAATGTGATGCTGAGGATTTAAGAGGAGCCCATTCTGTGCCTCAGTCTCACCTCTCAAGGAATAAGAGGCCTCAGCATCCTGTTGCTCCCTCTGTCCTGGGAATTGCTTATTTTATAGCCTAGTTCCTTCAGGCCTGATTTGCCAAGATAAGTAGTCTTGTGCTTCCTCTGCCAGAAATGAGGATTTGGCTGGAAATCAAACCATCAGCACTAGACAGCCAGAACACCTCTTTCAATGGAAAAGAACTGACCTCCACATTCCCTGGGTCTCCCACATAGGCAGCAGAGTCTTTGGGATATGCAGGTCACCTTCTCCACACCCTGAGAGTCACTGTTGACCAAGTTCGTTGATAGGAGTACTTAATATAATCCATGCTTTCTCCCCCTAGTGGACCCTACCTTCAGTGCCTACCCAGCCGTACTGGGTGCTGCAGGCACAGGAATAGTGGTGGCATTGGTGGCTTCTCTGTTGGTGTTCCAGTACGCTGCCCGGCACCCACACACTTTCCCTTGTGAGTGGAAATCTTCAAGGATGGGCTGCTTGACCCCATAGGTGGCCAAGTGTAGACCCACCCAAAGGAGAATCTACACTTTTCCTCTGCTGGGATGCCATCCTTTGATGGTCAGGACCCCAGCCAGCCTCAAGCTCTGGGGCCATTCCCCTTAGGTTTCTGAGACTGCATGGAGCCCACTATGGAGCCATTCACCTAGGGTCCACATTGCACTGGTCAAGTAATATTCTTCCATTTCTTCCCACAGATCTCAGTCGGTTGCTTGTTCCCATGTGAGTGTAAAGTTATCTTTATGGGGTCCAGACTTGTCTGCATTGGACAGGAAGGCTAGGAAGGTGCAGATTCCTAACAGTGCTCTCTCTCCCCTACCTGCCTCAGGGAGCGCAGGCAACCACAGAGGGACGCAAGGGGAAACACTGAGGCACCAGCAGGTAGGCTGTGCCTGTGCCAGTGCTGGGTTCCATGCACGTGGCCTATGATGTCCTCTGAGAGTGGCCTTGGCACCTCTGCTTCCTCTTCCCTGCTCACTTGTGCTCTTTCTAGGCACCGAAACAGCAACTACCATCTCAAGTGCAGACCCCGTACAAGAATCCACTGATGCTCCAGTGAATGTCACCATTACAGTGACTGCAACCCCAGGAGTTCAGTGAAGGCTCAAGCAGACTGAGGAAAGGCAAGTGGGGTGGGATGATCCCATCAGACTTAGATCTTAAAACCAAGGAGGCAACTCTCCCTCCCCACATCCAACACAGATACCAACCACTTCAGTATCTAGACTGGAAAAATGTACATGGTCCACTTGCAGTGCCTCCCATGCAAAAGAAGCTGTGGTCCAGCTTGTGGCAGATAAAAGGAAATACACAACATGGAAGGCAGCTAAGAGCAACTGAGAATGGCACAGGGAATGGCTCTGATACCAGGAACTAAGAGGTAGCGAAGTTCTTTCTAGAAGAGGTGCAGGGGAGGCACTGGATTGAGCAATTCCTAACTCAATTATATCTATGTCTAGCAGAGTTATTTTCATTACAAATAGATAGTTGCTTGGACCGTATTTTATTGGCAGGAAAAGCCAGGTGCCTAGATATGTGTTCTCTTTGTTGAAATGCAGCTCAGGGGTATTGCTGACCCTGCAGTAGCCAGACTCCTGGGATCTGTTCAAGCAACACTCCAGCCACCAGGCCTGGGGGAGCTGGCTGACAGAGAGTGGAAGCTATCCCAAAGTCACACTCTGATAGCTGCCAGTGTCAGTCACTGGCACCAAGTGTGAGTGTGTGTGTGTACATGTGTGTGTGTATGGTGTGTGTGTGTGCACATGCATGTGCGTCTTAAATCTGTGTGAAACACAAGCAAGTGCTTATTTGGCTGACTGGAAGAATCAGGACTCAGAGCTGCCTCTGCCGAGGACTCAGATGAGAAGAAAACAGCCTCAGAGCCAAGGGCTGATCTGCCAACAACAAGGCAAGTGGCGCCTGACAGGAGACAGAAAACTGGGAGCAGCTTAAGCTTCTTTGGTTCTCACACACTTAGGCTTTATTAGAAAAGGGTTTCAGCTTTCCTCACAGCTCTCAGGACTGGGTCTAAAAGTTAAAAGTGGTTTATTTAAGTACGGGAAATGAAATACAAAATGGCCACACCCGACAGAAAGGATTCTGTTGTTTTTCTGGTCAGGGACGATGAACCACTTCCATGATTCAAGGTGGTAAAACAAGTTTCTTCGAAGGCGCTACATCCCATCCTGGAGTTCACACTCCAAGTGTCCTGAGCTTATGGTAACAGACACTATGAGGAAGAACTTCCTCCCACCTTGCTTCTCCCCCTCCCTCCTGTCTATCTGATGCTAATCTCCTTAGCAAACAGCTGTCCACAGTCCTGGTTCCCCCCCAATCCCAACAGTTAGAAGAGGTGTCTGGGCCCTTGGGTGTTCACAGGAGATTTGCAAAGCAACAAGATGGAGGCTATAAAGTCTCCAAACAGGACATTACATATCCTAGTCACAAGCCACAGGGCCAACTTGTGCACACAAAAGTACATGAGTACCCCTCTTCACAGGCTACTATGTGTGAAAGCAGCATTCTCTTTTTAATATAAAATTGTATCAACCAAATAAAACCTGTCAAAACTACATCACTTAAAGTATGTACAATTTCAAACATAATATCACAACTTTAAGGAAAATAAAACATATTTTTCAATATAGTACAAAACATGCATCTCAAGGTCAATGCTGTAAAAGCAAGCAATACAGATAAGGACAATTCCAAACAGTTTCTCTACTGAAGCTGGTGGAGAGAAGTGACGTGATCAGCATGATATGATGCCTTGGTCTTCAGAGATTCAGTCTATACAAAGAGAACCCTACAAAAACCACTTGATGATGAGATCACTTCAACAGTTTAGAATAACGCAATTAACCCATACCCTGCACAGCACCTATTACCAGAGTCAGCACACAACTGAAGAACATAACCAGGAAGTGGCAACATGATTCACTAGGACTGGGGTAAGTTTAAAGCTACACCAAGAGTCCCCCAGAACAGGAAGAGACCCTACGAACTTCGCAGTAATCAAGTCAGTTGAAGGTCAAACCTCCATGGAGGGAGGGAGGGGTAGAAGTGGGATAGGGGTTAGGGCAGGATGTCAATGAGAGACTCCTGAAGATGAATTACTTGGCTCTGCTCCATCAGTTTGAGAAGAGGGTGACAGAGGGAAGCCCTATTAGCTGCAGCTGGAGCCTAGAAGAGAAACAGGTAAACAGTTCCAGTGCAGGCTCTTAGTTCACTCTGAGCGGGGAATTTCATGCCCTGCTGCTTGTTTTGGGGATTGAATGAGCTAACACTAACAAATGAAGTCTGATACACAGTAGTCCCTTCACAAATGCGTGCCACCCCCATATTTTCCTATGGGCTCTTAATTCCTGGGGAAGCAACACTTGTTAGGACCACTTTTGGTGACTGTGCAGGGCATTAAGGTTCAGAGAAATTCACACTAAGGAGAACTCAAACTCCTAAATATAAAGACAATTATATAGATTTATATTTATATTTATATATCTCAATATATAAAGCCATTTTTATAAATAAAATACAATAAAATGAATAACACTTAAAACAGCGTTACTATCATAAATAAAGCAGTCCACAACGAGATTGCCCTAATGGTAGAGTTATTTTATCGTCATCATGGGCAAGCCCCATGTCAAATTCAATCTTTAAAAGCAGTTTCTGACCCTAGGCTCATGCCAGCACACCTCTGCTTCATGAGTCACAATGAACAACCGACTGCCCACAGACATCTGCTTCTTGCTCTCCTAAAACCCCCTTCCAAGACGAGACAGCTCTGTTCTAACTCGACTGGTCATGTGTACTAGGACTTTGTCCTTTGCTAGTCACAGATATAAGGGCTGCCGCTAGCTGCCTCCAAAACTAACTGCAGTCTACTATAGACACGAACCCCAAGGCCATATAGAACTGGCTTCTATAGGCGCCCCGCTACCCAGCTATGGAATTCTAATCACTGAACTCTACCTACAGTAACTTGCATGGTGGCCCTGCTTAAACAGCACATATCCACTAATAGTTCTATTTATAAAAAATACAAAGATATGTAGGGAATACTGACACATTTATATAGAGCTCATTAGTACAGTATCTTATCCTCTTCCACGGCAATTTGTGGAAAACTAAGACCAAACATATCCTGGAATTGTTGGATTCCACATAAAGAGAATAATTTTCTGCCCCCAACACAGCCACCCAAGGGATACACCATTCGAATACAGAGCAGTGATCCATGAGAGCCTGTTCAAGCTATGAAAGGCACTTGTAGTGCCTGGGGTTTCAGTTTTACACAGGGAGAAAAGCCTTCCAAAAGCAGCTATGATGATGTTCTTGCCTCTCCGAAAACAGTGCCTATGATGCAGAGACCCTGTTGGCCAAAGTCTGAGTTACTGTTCACAATGATGGTGGCCAGAAAAACTGTCAGAAAATGCCCTGAACCATTTCTTCAAGCTTAGCCTTCTCTAACATCTGCTACACATTGGATACTGTTTTCCTATCCAAAGGCCTATGTGTTAAAGGCTTGGTTCTCATGGTGGCAGTCTTGAATAGGAGATGAGTGTGAGGTCTTCAGATCTAGAGGCATGCTTTCGGAGGGGGTTGGTATACCCTGCTGGCTCCTCTTTCTCCCCTGCCTCAGGCTTATATTATAAGCTATTTGGCTCCACCATTTATACCCATCATAATGTGCTCCCTCAGCACAGGTCCATTTGATCACAAATTTGAACTTGTCTATGACTGTGATCCAAGACAACCTCTTCTCCATATAAGCTAAGCATCTCAGGTATTTGCTATATAGTACCTGAAAGCTGATTCACACATGCTCACTCATATGTCTTCTGGATACTGTCCATGCTGGAAGTGACAGAGTGGACAATCTTCAAGTGGTGGGGCACTAGAAGCATTATGGAATAAAGAGTCTCACTTAGATAGGTCCCTTCAGCCCTCTTCTTTTTTCTTAAGGCACGCAACATCTTTCTCTTTCAGCTATCACTTTAAAAGTCTTATTTTGTACACGCCCTTGCAAATAATGCAAAGAGCAGTGGACCATGAAGGCATTCATTTTCTTTCTAAACCTGGTTCCTATTCTACCTAAGGCAATAATCCAACCAGACCTTACATGCTTCCATGTTCATAACACTGACTAATTTGTTACCCAGAAGATTAATCATTACTTGTACCCAGGTAAAGAGAGAAAATAAGTCAGTATTAGTACTTTTCTAAAAAGCAGTCATTTGGGTTTGCTATTATAAACATAAGATCACAACTATGGTTGATTTCTAAATGTTCTTAGAAAGTCTGAGAACATGGGATAAGTGACAGTTTCCTATCTGTGAGTGACTGGTGGCAAACTTCAAATGGCTTGGGCAATCTTCCTCCCCACAGCTGAATAGGCTGGAAGATGGCATCCAGAACAAATTCCTAATGCCACTGAAGGTTCTGAAAACACAGAATGGACCCTCTACTCTTCCGATGATTGGAAACTCTATAAAGAGTGGAGAGGGGTCCTACTGAGGGTGGGGAAGAAATGAAAAGGGGATATTTAAGGCATAAATAATATAAAAGGGCACACATTGTAAGATACATTCATGACATTACTACTACAAAAAATAAATAATGGTTTTCTCTGATTTAATGTCCTTCACACAGTTTGGCCCTGTGTACTTCCTCAGGTCTCTTGGGCTTGTGGAAGGACCACTGACAGTCCGTCTAGAGGAAGGCCAGGAGACCACGTTGTCTTCTCAGGGCAGTCCTCCAAGACAGGTGATGAAATATGAGGATTCCAACTCAGAGCTTTGTCCTCTGCTTCTGAATGGCCACGGCTCTCTCCTAGAAAACAGGGAGGCTTAGGCACATTAGACTAATAAACGGTCTTCACACGGCTGCCTCTGAAATCAGTATACTGAGTAATAAAGAAACATGCAGAAGGACGTGCCAGCTTAGATTTGGTTTAAAGCTAAGGAAGAAAAGTACATTTAAAAACCCGAATTCTCTTTACTTTTTTTTTTTTTTAAATATTATCTTTGAAATCACAAATGCTATCTTCCAGTTTGTTACATTTGTTTTGGCACATTTTATGAAGAAATATTTTGTTCTCTATGGATAGTCAAGACAATGTACTAAAATTGTTCTACTATTTGAAATAAAGATAGCTTTGTAATAATTTAAAATTCAAAAACAAGCAAACAAAACAAACCCTCTTGAGTTACTATATAAGTCATTTGTGATTAAAATGATCCTAAGAGCACCTAAGAAAGTACCTTAAAGAAAGAGCCTACAGCCATCCAAGAAAATGCTCACAAAATGCAGTGTCCCAGAAAGTCCTCTGCTCTGGGGCTAATGAGTCCATGCCTCTCTGGATACCATCCCCTGATGCAATGGGATTAGCAACCAGAGCTAATCTACCGCTATCTTACCCTGAATATGCATGATCTCATCTGATCCCAGAAGCAAAGCAGGGTCAGGTCAGCCTTGGTTAGTACTTGGTAGGAGAGACAGTGTGGGCTCAAAGATGTACTAACAGAACTGCCAAGAATCTCTTATTCATCCTTATCTTTTCTTCAAGTATCAAACACTCCATCTTATCTACTAAGCCTTCAGTGACCTGACCATAGGAAACTTTCTGATATAGTTCTCAGCTCACTGGACCAGGAACTTAAGGAGTAAAAATGTCTCCCTATACCTCTGCTGAAGTCTGCTGTGTCTTCTGTGGAATCAGAATTGATGTCACTTATAGTGTCCCGGCAGCAGGTATGCTGGGCATGTGTTGGGGCCATGCTGTCCTTTATACTCTCCTCAGGTAACAGGCCACAATCGGGAGCCGTAGAAGCCGGACACACAGGAACATTCAAGGTACTGAGGGGCTTCATTTCCAGACCATCCTGGGGATATGAGGCTACCACGGGGACCACAGGAAGGGGACTGTTGGTTTTGGTGAAACACCTGTGGAGTTTAAACCAAAAGAAACAGAACTGAATGTTCAGGGGCATCATTAACTAAAATAAGCGCATTAAAAAATATAATGGATATTTTAAATTCACAAACTTAAGAATTATGCTTAAAAAATAACTAATTGGCTCATTATGATTAGAAACAGCAAAACCTTGAAAATTAGTTACAGTGGACAATGACAGGAAAACACACCAAAGGTAAACCACCTGAGGGCGGAACCTTCTATGATGACCCAACCTGTGTACTACCTTTCAGTTCACTGTCAGAATTTCATTAACCAGTTCCCAAACACAGCAAATATCAGCTACTTTAAGGAACAAGGGGTGGGGGGGGATAGAAAGCTAGGACATGGCCACACAAGAGGAATGACCTTATGGCTGACGGTATAAAAACACACGGCTTTGAATTAGTTCCTTTTCTTATCGCGGTGACAAAATAAGGTCTCTTCCAGCTCTGATTTCAAGGGCATGACACATCATGGTGTGGAAGGTTTGGAGATAGGAGCTGGGGCAGCTGGTTGAGTGGCATCTGCAGTCAAGAGGCTGGTGTTTCATTTGCTTTCTCTCTGTTATTCAGGCTAGGACTCCAGTCCACAGGACAGCGCTGCCCACATTCAGGCTCCTTCCACTTCCGGTAATCTAATCCAAGAATTCCCTCACAGCCATGCCTATAAGACCATCTTCTAGATAGAGCCTGTCAAACTGACAGTTAGTAGTAATCCTCACAGGTGATTTTCCTCTCAGCCTGGGAGGAAACCGTATAGAGACTAGCCATTTAGAAGTCAGGAATTTTAACTTTCTATTATTATTATTATTATTATTATTATTATTATTATTATTATTATTATTATTTTAGAATTAACTGGCTAGAATTTTCCAGCACTGTACATTTCATTTCAATTCCGTTCTACTTTTATTCCCCACCTCCATCTAAGAAGTGTGTTTTCAAACTAGGCAGCGACAAACTCGGCCTTCTAGTTCTTGGATTCTTTTGTTCCCAGCCATCCCTGTCACACGTCCTCTGCACATTTTCCAATCAACCTGCTAACCTGCTGTGCCTCTTCAGTCCTGAGGTTTCCACTTGGATTTTTCTCAGCAGAAATGTCCACGTGTTCATTTCCCGAGTACCCATTCTCCTGCCGGCCCTTGACCATATTTCCAATACCTGCTCAATGCCATTGGTTGCTAACAGTGATGCTTGAGCCATCTCAGGATCTCCTCTCCTGCTCTAGTTCCTCTCCCCAAGGAGCACCACAGCCCTGTTTCCTTGGATGCACCCTAATTCCTTTCCATTTCTCCTTGGATTTTCTGGTTGTTTTACTGCCATTGAGCTCGGTCTTCTGACAGTTCTCTCTCAGGCCCTCACCCCGAGACTGGAGAACTCCTTCAGGAGAAACCCAGACTGCCTCTGAAGATGTGGGTTCTCCTTTAGTTTCTGCCTGCTCTGGTTCCTCCCCAACATGGTTAAATTGTCTGTGTTTTATCATTGCCATCTGTAAGATCAAGCAGTTCTTCTGTTACTGGTGCATTTTTCTTAATTTCTACAATTGGAATTAAGAAAAGTTTGAAAATTATGGGCTTTTATGTAAGGAAGGCAGGAAAACACAGAAGCAAGCAGCTGTGTGCTAGAAATAGGTCATCCGAGAGAATAGAGGTTGGAAGTCTTTATTTCCATCTTTTGTACATGGAAGGGCAGGTTTCTGGGACAGAAAGTTAGGAAAGGGGTCCAGTTTTGTTGGCTTGAGTTGTTGCAAAGACCAGTTCTGAGCAAGATAAGATGATGCAGGCAAGCCTGAAAGAAAATAGACATATGTCAGTAAATCAAGTTATTAACTTAAACAAATCCAACTTCCATTTTAAATAAATAAATACACTAACTATATGGTAAAAGCACTAGAGATCTAATTAACTTATGATGATATGGCCAAAATAGAATATGATCCACATTTTCCCATGTAGCTCTTCACCTAGTGCAAATGATACCCAGGTACAGAAAAGAAAGTACTGGAGTCAGAACCAGAGCCCTGGCCGGGACACGTCGTATCTCAAAAGAGATTAATTAATTCTGATTTGCTCTTTTGGCTATTTTACTCAACTCATAACTTTTAACAGTGTTCCTGAGATCAGTGATTCCCTCCCACATTCCATTTTTGTTGTTAATCTCTCTGGCTCTCTTACTCAGTGGACTCAAAGTTCCCCTGTGCATTCAATACGTGGTACCAATGGATTCTGAATATGTTAAAACATGGGGTGATGTCAAGGGGGAAATCTTTCTAGTTTCAAACTACTATTAAAGAGAATTTAACGGGTATGAGGGTTTCCACAAATACTCCCCTGCAGAAGATCCCCCCAACTGTCAAGCACTGTGGTAGACACTGTGAATAACAAGGTTAAAACAGCAGAGATCTTTTTCCCAGCCTAACAGAGAAGATAAACAAGCAAACAAATGTTGCAAATGAATGTGGGGTTATGGAAGAAGTGCTGGGGCTGCATGTATTTCCCAGGCTGTATTAAACTCTACTGACTTCACAGCGGAGGACCTGGCATTAGTATTAACTATGGAAATGGAGAATTTCAGAATATCTGTCCTGCTCAGAACCACTAAAAGGATGACGGAATTATACTTTAAGTCTGCTCAAGGCATCAGGAGTTACTAAAGCACTTGTGTGGCTAAAGGTCCAGAGAAGGTCAATGTGAACCTGACTTTCAACCTTCCTTTGCTCTTGAGGCACCTGCTCAACTGAGTGTGGATGAAACTTCACAGATGGAGATTGTGGAGCTAAGAAGCTGAGCTGAGCTTCTAGAAGCATCACTGGGGCTAGGAAGACCATACCGGAGTTCAGAGCCTGCCAAGAAGAAAGGCCTGGGAAAAAACACATAGATGGGATTCTCAAAAGGCTGCATCCTAAACGTAAGAGCGAAACAGGAATAGGCTGGGCCTTTAAACATCTTGTGTAAATGTGAGAGAATGTGGTATATGTATGTGTAGGTGTATGCTTCTGTGTCTGTGCAGGTACATATGGCCCTGTGTGCATGCAGAGCACAGGGGAGGAGTCCAGTATTTCATCAAGTCTGTAGCTAGGCTGGCAGCCATCAAACGACAGCAATCCTCCTGTCTCTACCTTCTCCACCCTCCCCAGCACTGGCATTGTAAGTACACTTGCAGCTGTGTCCAGCTATTTATATGGGTTCTAGGGATTTGAACCTAGGTCCTCATGCCTGTGTGGAGAGCAATCTTCCATGCTGAGTCATTTCCCAGCCTTAGACTTGGTTTGTACAAAGCCTAAAACTTAGCATTATATTCATTCAACCCTAGTTGGGCTTGGGGTAGTTTGGCCCGCATCCAACTTTATGGCCGAACATGGAAGACAACTACTTCCATTTTCTAGAGCTTATACCAGCTTAGCTTACATGGAAAAAATATTGGCAAGTATTAAATGAGAACAAGAGAAAACAGGTCAGAAACGGAGCATACTTGTCACTCTTGCAAAGGACCTGTGTTCAGTTCTCAGCACCCACGTGGTGACCCACAACCACCTTCAGCATCAGTTCAAGGGATCTGACCCCTCTTCTGACCTCTGGTAGACAGTGACAATACTGAGGTGTTGAAGGTCTCAACACTGAAGAAAAATGAGACACAACAGACTGAAGAAAGAAAATGTAGACATGAATAAGTAACGGCAGAAGGGTAGTGTAGATATTGTCTGCCGGTAAGCATAAGCATCAATTATAAAGTCTTAGAGGACTTTTAGCTATTTTAGTACAAAAGCTTATAAAAAGAATGCAAAAAAGCAGTAAGGAATACAGTTAAACTGTTTTAAACTATTGTACTGTCTGAGTAGTAAGATGAATTCTTATTTATTTACTCACTTTGTGTGTACATGGTGTGTGTGTGTGTGTGTGTGTGTGTGTGTGTGTGTGTGTGCACATACATGCTGCAATGTGCACATGAGGAGGTCAGAAGACAGCCTGCTAGAGTTGGTTCTCTCCTTCCAGTGTGTGGATTCCCCGGCCTGAACTCAGGTTGCCAATCAGGTGCCTTTACTACCCCAGAGACCATCTTGCCAGCCTTTTGTATGAGTTCTAATGTACATTAGACTCCAGCTAAAGTCATAAAGTCCATAAAGCCCAGTGCCAAGCACATGGTAATAATAGTAAATGATGTATAGTAGGACTTAAAAATGTAAAACAAACAATTATTAGCATTAGAAAATTGGGCTTTTGGATAACCTTTTCTCAAACAAATAAGCTATTAACGAACAGCATTAAGCTCATTAAAAGTTGCTGCTTAACAGTTTTACCTCACATGAGGTAAGACATGGACATTAAAACAGAACCCGGCACACGCACCCTTTGGCTATTTGACAATATTGTCAATCCTTGTTCAATAGATAGCTATTTTGTTGGTTAGATACCTTCCTTACTATTGTTGACTTCAGAATTGTCTAGAAGTCAGGCAATGACTGTCCTTAATGTCACAGGAGACAGTTAAAGATAGTAAGACAGAAAGCTCAGCCAGGTACTTGACCTTGACAGTGTCACATCTGCTAAGTGAACTTTAGGCTGTCTTCCCTTTCTCTGCAGGAATCTGAAAATTAATCAAAGGTGCCGGGAACTTAGAGGACAAAGAAGGATCAGAAAGAGAAGTTCACTTAAAAGAAGTCAAGTTAGGCTAAGGGAAAAAGAAAAGCCATCCTTGCCAGAATCTGAAAAACCAAGGCAGTTCCCTGTAAATAAACATTACAAATATTAATTAATTTGCAAAGCTAATGTGAGTGAATTTCGTGCTGAAGTAACAAAATACCAGGGACTCACCAGACAGTGAGAGGTCTTCTTCCTTCCTTTCGGCCTCCTCTTTTCCCGTGCTCTTCGTTAATCTAAAGCAGGTTGTGGATGGGATTTCTGAGTGGAGTCTAGGGGCTTTTGAAGACCATGCTTTCTAAGGAATGTTTCCCAGAGTGTCACATTCACAGGGCAGGACCCGGGGAGCACGAGACAGGAGACCAAGCTTCTACAGGGAGGGTCATCGACACCAATGTGCCAGAAGCACATATTAAACAGACATTTAAAAAGGAGATTCGTAGCAAGAGAAAGTACAGCTTCCTTTTACTTACTCTCTAGTATCTGCTTTCCAGGTAAGTAGACCAGGAAGTCATAAACTCCATACTGAACTCTGCCTCTCCTTTATCAGAGGGGGTGGAGAGTAATATAATTTTCATTTGTAAAGTAGCTATGCCCCAGATTTCACCATGATAAACCACACTGATTTAAAATTTTCTAGTATATTGAATCTTAACTCAGAATTAGCGATTAACCACTTAGCTAACCAAGTGTAAGCAATTCTATCGCCTTTCTGTTAGTGTGCTTCCAGTGTTTGTGTGTCAGCACAAAAACAGCATGGATTTGGACTGGGCATGTGGGGATAAAAGTATATGAATCACAGAGGAATATGACTTCTGAATGTGATCAGGTACAGCATAGGAGATGGGTCTGTCACTGATAACGCTCTCAGACATTTTCTAAAGCAATCAAAAACCAAGGGACAGCTGTGAATGCCTAAATTGAGAGACCAAATCTCCACAGAGTGAAAAGGAGCAAAACATTCGCTGAAACTCTTAAAAGGCACTTTACAGTTCACACGACTTAGTAACTTACAATTGGAGGCTTTACAACCTTCCAATGTAGGGCAGCTGATTGTGGGGTTGATGTTTCTGCAGAGCTGTCTCCAGCCCAGTGAAACTCAGTTTCTTAATTTTATCAACACCAAGTAAACAGAGCTCTGAGCATCCCATCATATACAAAGTCTGGGTTATTCTGTAAGCACCCAGGTGGTCTAGGACTTGTCAGTCCTAGACAAGACAACCTTTACACCTGTCTGTTAGATTGGGAGAAAGAAAAATGTATATTGTAGCAATCACAGAAACAGTGAAGTACTCTGAAACCAGCAATCTGAACAGCACAAATAGAATGAAAAAGAAAACTGAATAGTAGTGTAAGTCTGTATGCAGGAGACAAGGGGTGTTAGTAGTTGATTAAAATTTGGCTATTTCTGTAAAACTACACAGACAAATATTTTCTAAGAAGCATTTCACTTCTGATTACGTGGCTGGATATAATTAAGCATAATTATGACAGTTACTCTGATCAGATGACGGGCATGTTTTACACAAAGCCCCTTTCCCAAGGTCTCTGCAGTACTGGGGATTGAACCCAGGACCTCATGCAGGCTAGGCAAGCATTCTACCACGAAGCCAGCCAGGCTCTCTCTCTTGATTATCCTTGAAGGCAAGGACTAAGGACCCTTGAATATTGAACATTATTTTCACACATGTGTTCTGAAGACTTCTGCAATAATATCTTGGTGAGGGTTTGTTCGGTATTTACTGCATCTTTGCTGTTTCCTCTGATTTACTGTTCTACTCCTCGATTGTGGGAGCAGATAAGTTGCTAGACAACAGAAATCTGATGGCCCTTCTCCAGGGTTGTGATGGTCCTTCATCCTCACCAACTATGCCTTTGGGTACTCTGACGACCATCATGACTGGACTTTTCTTTAGAAGTTAATTCATCAGGTATTTTTACACAAAAAGGTGGAATAAATGGTAGGAAACAGTAAATGACGGAGTGCACTAATGAACAGGGCCAACAGACCCACAAATGGCTTATAATTTAAGGATCAAAAGCAACACTCTATGGCAACAGGACCTCAGTCTCCATATTAGAAGAGGTAAATCTGAGCAGTTAGAGGTGTATCTGCAGTTAAGAACATTACTGCTGTTCAGTTCCCAACATCCAATCAGACGACTCACATCTGCCTGTAACTCCAGCTCCTGTTAATCCAACACCCTCTCTGGCTTCCAAATAACATGTGACACACATTCACAAAGACACATACACACGAATAAAACATAATAAAAGCAAATCTTAAAAAAAAAAAAGTAAGTCTATTTTTTCTCTCCTCAAAATAGACAGATTACCATAGGTAAAGAAAAAGCTGAATCGTGGGTTTTTGTGCTTTCTTCCTTCGGTATCATGGATAGTTCTGAAGCTGGCAAGTGGGCAGAAACAGGAGGGGACTGGGTTATAAAATATTACCTAGTAAGAGGAAGAATTCAAGTACGCTAGACAATTAACAACCACCTGGGTCCATCAAACACCCTCACCAGGGAATCCTTCTAGAACTTAACATCCTTGCTTCATCTCTGCATCTCATTTTCAACCGAGCACATCTGACATCAGTTCCAGATAGAGAACACACAGACATTTAGGATTATCACTACACAAAAATTTGGCAGCCATCTGCGGTATCTGATTTCCTAGGCATTACCCCGGTGGCTTTCCCCTCTTGATTATCAGCCATTCAGCCTGGACTTCTTTTTCTTTCCCCAGGTGAATTATGGACATTTTTTCCATGCTGATTTTTACTTCCTGCCCATTTCCAGTCTCTCTAGGACCCTTAAAGTTAATCTCTCATTCTTTCCTGATGGGACCTCTGTTCACTCATCTGTGAATTTCATCAGTGTCTTCTCTACTCTCTCTTACAAATTATCAAGACTGATGGCAAATGGGCCCAATTTAATGTCAATTCCTTCCCATTAGGCTAGCCAGGCAGCTAACAAACCACATTTGATTGCATATCCAGAGCTGTGCTGTCCTGTCTGAATTGAGAAGAGGCAGAAGGAATTTGATTTATTTGATTACAATCTGTTTAACTCTTGAAATGCTGAACCGCACAATGGTTTCTCAATGATGTCATCAGCGGAGAGGGGTATGGACGACAGACACTTGGGTTTTTTTCAATTACATTTTCAGTGGAGGGGACTGACTCCCTGTAAGGCTGCATTTAACAGGCCTCTTTCTGCACAGAACTAAAATCCCCAAAAAAGTTTAGAGTTAAGAGAACACAGGAGGACAGGTGGTCATTTATATGCCACAGCAGCCATGGGACGGTTTCCCCATAGATGGCTAGGGCGCCTTCCCTCTTTCTGGTTCTGTATGTTGTTTCTTGGATACAGGGTTTCTCTATGTAGCCCTGGCTGTCCTAGAACTCACAGTGTAGACCAGGTTGCCTTCAAACTCACAGAGATCCACCTGCCTCTGCCGCTGAGTGCTGGGATTAAAAGCATGTGTCACCACATTCGGTTTGTTGCCAACTGTTTTTCTATCAGTGGCTCCGGTTATGTCAACAGTGTCAGTCTTTCTTCCCTGTGTCCCTGCTGAAATGGAGGGATGACACTAAGGGTCAGCAACAACTGGGTTTTGAACAGCCCTGCTCTAAGAAATGTGTTTGTATCTTAGAGCCGAGAAGGCAGGTGAAATGCTGCATGGAGAGACTCTAAATGATCCCCGCCCAGTTCCTAGGCACCTGTGAGACAGAAAAGAAGTTTGCAGTGCTAACCCCAGATGTCCTACAGCACACTTCTGGGAAAGGAGCTCTCTGTCAGTGCTGTGTCCAAGGGAGATGACTGTACCCGGTGACCAAGGTGCACCCTTTTCCCAACCTCTTCAAACAAACTAGCGTCTTATTTATAAAGTCTCATATCTCACTTATTTCCCAAACTCTGCCTACAGTATTCATGATGACCATAGCTCTAGCTGCTTAAAATCTTTCACTAACCTGCTGTGGCTCTGGATGGCATAGTTTCATTAACCTTTTACCTCTGACCCTTCCTTTAATACTTTCTGGGAACATTAACCTTCCTTAAGTTATGTGGGGGATGTGGGCATCCTGATTTAGGGACTCCACATATATAGTACCCTCTGCCTGGAAAGCTTCAAAGCTAGCCTGCCCCTTTTACCTCATTTTATAAATTCATTGTTAGCAAAATGCTATCTGCTGAGGGAGCTCTGATCCCATCTATTTTTTTCTTTTCATAAGATCTAGTTTTCACTATATATATTCATCTTTACGATGTCATTTTGAAAAACACCAGATGGAGCCCCATGTAGGCAGGAACGATCCTGTTGGCTTGGTCCTGTATCCCCCACACCTTGGACTCACTGCGGACCTGCAGCAAATGGCTGCTGATGAACAAGCCCTCTTTCTGCTTTTTCACTCCCCTTTTCTCATTTCTATTATTTTTTGAAGATATTACTAAGATGGTGAGCAAAAAAATAATAAGCAACATTGTATCAAAAGAATGAGTAATTGAGTTTCAAAATAAATAAAAGCAAAGCAACAGCTCGAGTCACAGGATAAATTAACCAGCCAAGGCTACTGTCAACTTTGAAAATGCCAAACGGCAGTGATAGGTGTCATCTGGCAAACTTTGAAACAGATGTGACTGCATCTGTATTGTAGTCCCAGCATCTCCAACCCAAACAACAGTATCCTCACCTGTCTCCCTAGATCAGCAACAACCGGTCCTGGAACCTGAAACACCTGAAACCAAATTTACTACGTTCCCTCAATAGATGGCTGTATTGGTTTGCTTATTTCTATGTCCACCACCCTGGAAATAACCAACCATATCATTCACATTTGATAATGTCTACATATTTGGAATCTTAAAAAAAAAAATTTCAAAAGTGCGTTTAATCTGTGTGGTATGTGTACACGGACTATGCTCATGTGTAGGAGTCGGAGGGTGACTTGTGGGAGTCCGTTCTCTCCTATTAGATGGGTCCTCATTATTACACCCAGGTCAGGCCGACAGCAAGCTCCTTAGCAGTGAAACCATCTCACCAGCCGTAAGTTATTTTTTTGGAACCCTATCAGTTGACAGCAGAGTCATGATGATGGCGACTCCAGAACCTCATTCCTTCCTCATTCGGGGAATGAAGGTTAAGTTTGTTTATAACAATGTCTAACCGGCTCCTCCTCCCCCGCACAACCTGTCCTTGCTACTATGAGTCAAACAAATCCATGTCCCATACTCCTCTAAAAGTTTCCTGTCAACTAAGATACTGCTTGCACTGTGTTCCTCAACATTTAATACAAGCCTCCTTCTGCTCTAACACATATCTTCTGTACTTTACATTATACATAGGTTTGCTTCCACCCTATAAACATAAGACTGTAAGATGCAAGATGCTACTGCTACCACTGGGGGTGGGGGTGATGTGTATTTGTGTGTGTGTGTGTGTGTGTGTGTGTGTGTGTGTGTATGTGTGTGTATGTGTGTGTATTTGTGTGTGTGTGTGTGTGTGTTGCCCTAAACAGTTTTCATGCAGAAAGAAACACAGTTGAAGAGAAGTCACATATTTCCAGATAACAGTGAAACAATCTTGAAATGCAGAAAGCTATTAACCACAAAATTAAGAGAAACGCACTTATAATTTATAATAAAACCACCTAATTCTATACAGATGTGCATACAAATGGTCAAATTGAAGTTAGTAGAAGTCATTTACATTCTTTCAAAGTAATGGGATCTAAGCTAGGTAGTAGTGGCAAATGCCTTTAATCCCAGCACTTGGGAGTCAGAGGCAGGTGGATCTCTGTGAGTTTGGGGCCACTCTGCTCTAAAAAGCAAGTTTCAGGAAAGTCAAGGCTACACAGAGAAACCCTGTCTTGAAAAACCAAAAAGAAAGAAAGGGAGGGAGGGAGAGAGGGAGGGAGGGAGGGAGGGAGGGGATCTATTTGGGCACAAGATAAAATCTCACTATCAAGACATTTTGTTAAATTCTATATTGTACTGAGTTCAGATCACCCTCCAACTGCTTAGAATAATTCTTCACTTTTCAGAGAAGGGTGCTAATTCTGATACTATGTAAATTTCCCAAGATCACAAATTTAAGAAGTGGCAAAACACAGGACTATTTGTTCTTAGACCAAAGATCCCCTTATTACAACCCTCTAAATAGTCAAGATCTGTGAGACCCACAAGAACCACATAAGGACAACACAAGACAAAACCTTTTGTTACCACTTGCTAAGTTAACCCACCTGATCCCTACCAAGTGTGTTAGCCAACTTCATGAACTTCCTCCTCCTCCTCCTCCGTAGGTTTTGGAGACACAGTCTTGCTCTGCAGCCTGGCCACCTCAGCCTTCAAGGCCTGGGGTTATTGGCAAGAGCTACCACACCTAGGTTTACAAGTTCCCATGTTTTCTTAACAAATTGTGATAATAGTCTGTGACAACTCTGAACAAAAAAAAAATGTGGCTTTGATATATGTACAGTTTCAAAATGAAATATGTAACTCTTAGTATATAAACTAGACAGCTCTTGCTAATGTATAAGCCTTACAAGTTAAGTATGTAACAAAAAGTAGGAATGATTTATTGCTCTGTCCTGAGAATTGTTAAAACCATGTACTGTTTGTTTTCTGAGGTGGCTAGTTTTCATTACAGTGCGAACCCACCTTGCCTGCCTTGAAAGGATGCATTTTTGAGTGTAATGCTGGCTAGGTCTTTCTGGTGCCACTGATTCCCAGGGATAAGTCTTAACCTTTTACTTCATTTAAAAGCAACAAATCAAACCCTTCTTAATAATGCAGGACCCAAACTTCAAGCTACACTCTGGCTATCCAATGTGCTAAGTTTTGTAGCTGTAGGATGGATTTTTTTAAGGACTATGTAATTCAATACTATCATTCTGGAAAAGAACTAAGATTTATGTTGCAACTTCAATAGTCCTTTGGAATTGATATATTCAAAAATACATGAAAGAACTAAAAGCTTCTACTGGCATGTCAAACAGGCCTTGAACCTACAATTCTCCTGCCTCAGCCTCCCAAGCAGAGGTGGTTAAAGGCTTGTACTATCAAGCACAGCTAAAATTCAAGGTTCTTAACAAACTGCTAATTCTGTGCAATTAATATTTAACATATTAGTAATGGATACAGAAATAGTATGAAAGTTTTCTTATATTCAACGTGTCAAAGTTGGTGAGTTTTTGCTTGCTTATGTTTGAGACAAGACCTTACTATTTAGTCCAGACTGGTCTTAAACGTATAATGGGGAATTGACAGCTTACTGAGATTATAGAGATGCGCCACCATGCCTGTTTCCTATGTGTTAAGGAATTGTATATAACTGAAAAATGTAAATTTAAAAAGCAAGGTGTGGGCTAGGGAGATAGCCATGAATCTTGGTTTAATGGTACTTTTTGTAATCCCAGTACTGGGAAAGTAGAAACCCTTGGGGCTTGTGAGCCAACATAGACAGACTATTTGGTATATTCCAGGCCAATGAGAGATCTTGTCTCAAAAGGACACAAGGTAGACCTAAGGAATGACATCTGAGGTCATCCTCTAAGTTCCACATGCGCATACACACATGTATACCCATACTGATGCATACACACACACACACACACACACACACTCCCCCCCCCCCCCCCCCCCCCCCCCCCCCCCCCCCCCCCCCCCCCGCCTCTATCTCTGCCTCTCTCTCAATCTCTCACATGCATGGGCATACATATGCAAAATTTCTTGTGGGTTTGTTTTGTTTGGAGGACAGGGTCTCTCTTTGTAGCCTAGCTGGCTGAGAATTTGCTATGCAGACCAAGTTAGCCTCAAACTCATAGAGATTACTTGCTTCTGCTTGCTGAGTGCTGGGACTAAAGGCATATACCACCACAGCACAAATAAAAATTTTCTTGAGTATCTTAAGATTTTAAGACTTAAAGAAGAAAGAGAAAAGAAAAAAAAAAAACCCGCATAATCTAATAGGAAAATTTCAGCAATATTATTATGGAAAACTACCTTATATAGGAGATGCTTTTGTTTACTGTTTAAACACGACCAATTGTGTTTATTTCCATCACAACACAGACATGCAAATAAGAAATTAGACAAAAACTGTATACAGAGAAAAACCCTACCCTCCAACAACACTGTTAAGGAACAAAGTCTTTAGTATTGTCGCTACATATCTAAAAAAACTGAGGCACATACAGAAAGATAAAAATTTTAAAGGGGGGGGAGGGAATTAACAGCCTTAAACTGAGGACGGTAGAGTTTTAAGTTTAGGAAAACAGGAAAGTGGCACAGGATTTATTGGTCATAGCAATATGGCTGGGCACACATTAACGTACCTATTATTGTTCCGGCAATTCCGACAATTAATGCATTCCACTGGGTCAATCTGGGGGACTGCTGTGTACATTCCTCCGCCCTAGACAACATTCAAGGAGAAAGGAAAGAAGAAGCTGAAGGGGCTGGAGACCATGTGCTAAATAATCACAAATACATATAAGCAAAATGGGTGAGTGGTAGGTACATTTTCACATACTGTCTGAGCAATGTAACGCTTGCAACTTATTCACAAGTGAGCCCCACACAACGTTATACTAGACCCCTAAAGCTGAAATGCCACGTTCTTCCAGGTACTTCTGTACTGGAAAAAAGGGCAAATAAATGAAGGGAGGTTAGTCACTTCCTTTTAGTATTTCAAATTTATGCCTTAAAATATACATCATAAGCGCCTACTCATGTTTTCTTTGCTAGCAGTCATGGAAAAAGCTTATGTGATGCCAGTTGGAGAGACAGGGTGTAAAGTTTGTTTAAATGCCGTCACAAGATCAACCCATCTTCATTTTCCTGTAATTATTTCGATCAGGTTTGTTCACTTGACTGCATGGTTTTAAAACGTCATATTTTTCCAGATGGAGTAGCCTCTCAGCCAGCGATGACTTGGATGGAATATTAATATTTTGATGTTGCTTTTGGCGGAAACTGCTCAGCAATTAAGGAAAATGCCCAGATTAACACATACCTCATTGTAAAATGTTCACTTGATGTACAGAATGGCAAACAGGAAGTTAAAGATTGACTGGCCCTAGAATCAGAGTTCTGCTTTCTGGAGAAAAACAGCAGAGCTGAATTTGAAGGGAGGGAGGGCTTGTCACAGAACACCCGAACCTCAAGCAGGCCTTCAAGGTTAGACAAGGTTCAGGAGACTGCTTTTGCTAGAATACTTTCCATTTCGTTTATCTTATAACAACAGTCAAGCAAACCAAGACTAGAAATTCCTGTCCACAGCCCCGATCCACCGAACAGCAGGAATGATTAGGAAAACAGAAGACATCCCTAGACTAGACTCAGTCCACATGGGCAGACTCCAGAAGCTCAGAAGAATGGCGTTGTTCATGAGAACTGCTGAATTTGTTAGAGTCAAATCAGTGATTTTCATCATCACTACTAGGAGGTTTTAACTTATGTCTTCCTTTCGGAAGAGTAAGAAAACACTCCAACAACCTCTAAAACTGTGCACCCAGTAGGGCAGATGTCATTTAAATGACAAATCAGTTCTAAACACCCAGAGTTCCGTGTTGGAAGCATCAGCCATAGGGTTCTTTCTTAGAGAAACTGGGCCGTTCCAAGTGGGATGCTTTCTCCATTCTTGGCTGAGGTAAAGAGTGGGCTGGGAATGCTGTCAAGCCATGACTTGCCCCGCAAAATAATGAAATTATTATCTTTTGGCGATGATACTCTCTGTAGAATGTACAAAAATTCAGTTACACAAAGCCAAAGCTATTTTTTTAGCTTTATGATATGAGTGCGCCTTATAGTTTTTGTTCTGCAAATCTGATATTTCAATATCCGAACCAAACTGAAGATGAAAAATGAAAATAAACTTTTCTAGTCTGTAGCAAATGTCTTTGTAATCAGAATAATAGTAAAAATTAAACAAATGTTTACTTTAACCAACTAAATAAACTATCTGATTAAAAGGTAACATGGATGCCCAGTCAGAAATATCATAAATCAAACTCCACATACAAGAACCCTTTTAAACAACATTATCTAAACTATGCCAGTCATTCTAGTCCCATCACACACACACAAAAAAAAAAACTGTATTATCTTCTCAGAAATAAGGAAGTTTCAAGGATTTGCAACTGAATTCTTTGTGGCTAAAAAATGCTAATATTCTAAAATCCAAAAGGTTTATATAGATTAAATGCTACAAGGTTAAAAAAAATATTGGGCAAAAACAAACTCATGATGTGTCAGGAGTTATAAACACATCTGAAGAGATCTTTTACATGGTCTTCATACAGCTGGGGGTGTTGCCTATCAGCAGAACACGTGTCTACCATAGGAGAAACCCCAGGTTCTAGCATAGGAAAAAACAGTCGAGTAATATCTTAGCATCTGCTGATTTTTACCTATATTTGAAAGGGTATTGAAAGGTAAAGCTTAGCAACACCAGGTCCTGCACTATTGACAACAGCTTGTATGGCACGGGAATTGCTTCTTCACCACCTCCAGGGCATCCCAATATGCTGCAGAATTTTCTCCATTTGCCAGACTTAACGGCATTTGAGTTCTCAGACTCGGTTCCAAGTAAATCAAATGCAAACCATCTGGCCTGGTCTTTGCTCAGCGGTATTTCCATTTTGTTTCAAGAATAACTCCCAATGTGTTCTTTCCTGCATTTCACTCTGTAGTAACAATTTAAAGCTAGACCAAGCTAACAAATTCAGCTATTACTGATGACAGAAAACTGATGACGATTTCTCTGAATCTGCAGCTGCTGATGACACACACCATGCCTACGTCCTTGATTTACAAGGCGCCTATAGCGTAAGAAGTCAAATGATCACCAGTCCTTGTGCCCTGCCACAGAGGCCCAGAGAAGCTATCGTTTCTAATGAGGTCTCTTACATTCAGTAGATGGTGAGGATGTTCAAACTCCACACGTGTCCTGCTTAGCGAGTTTGTGTGTGCAGAATAAATCCCTCCATTTATGCTTCCATTCAGGATCCCATTGACTCCATTGGGGCTTTATGGTAGAGATGAGAAACAGCCATTGCTGAGGCTGCCTTTGCTGAAGAAGCCTCCATGAACACTCCCATTGATCCGGGCTGTTCCTGAGAGAGTGGCATACTCGACCATCTGCCCATTAATCTCTGACCCTTGATAGATATATCCTGGAGGATCATATTCTGTTGAAGGGAAAAACAAGCCCAGAAGGAAAAGCCAAGTCAGACACTGCAGGAAAAATCTTCCTGCTGAGAAATTTTATTAATGAGATCACTAAGACAGTACAAACACATATAATAAAACATGCTAAACTGTCCTCACAAAGCTTTGGTAAAATTGCTGCTGTTCGTTAGAGTAAAGAACAGCTTGGTACACTGAGTTAACTCAGACTCTGTCAGTAGAAGGAAAAATTTATCTGGGAGAAATTACTCCCAAAATCAGGAATAATGTGCAAAAGGAAATCACCCAAGTGATGGCGACAGTTAAATAGGAGTGCTTAGACTCCCACATACTTCAGCGAGCTGAAAACAATTCTCAGAATAGTGTGCAAAAAACCATTTTAAATACCAATAAGCAGCACTTTTAGGTAAAAATAAAAGAGATGATGACATGTGTCCAATGGCTGGCTATTCGATTGTGCATGCTGAGTGTGAGGTACCAAAGGCAAAGGGAGGTTCTATTCCTTATACTAAAAGCCCTTGAGCAAATTCTGATTTCCAGAGGCACATCTGCCAGATACATTTAGAAAAAGCAAAGATGTTCCTAAGAATCTTAGAATGGAAGCCAGGTTCTTGATAGTGCTCTCCAGGTTTCTCCTGGCTGTGCCTTTTCTACAGGTGGACATCCTCCTGTGGTAGCTAGCAGACCCTGGTTGCTTATCAGTTAATCTCACTGTTTAGCAAAGTGTCTGAAAGGCAGAAAACAATGAGTTTCTTCAAGGGGCATAAATGGCTGAACAAACACTCTCAGGATAATTTTCCATTTTGCAAAAATGTTATCATCACAAAGGAAAATGGCTTCTTATCAGATCAATCTTGCTCAGATAACCAGAACAATGCTTTACCATTCAGCACACACACAATTTAAAGTAAAGCTTTAGAACCTTTTAGAATAAAGCCCAATCAAATGGTCACAAGCTTTGAAGCCTGAAGGTCACCAATCTAGCTATGCCTCTTTTGGAAGGCACTGTCAAATTACAATTAATGATTTTTTTTTCATGAGTTACTAACTTAAAGGGGGAAAGTTAAGCAATGGTCCCTGGAAGTACTGATCGTTATGGTTTCCTTCTTGCTTTCCTTTTATTTCCTTATTCTTGGGCCAAACAGGAGACCTTTCCCCTCACCAATGTCTGAGAATCCTGCTTGACTTGGTTTCAGTGCTTCAAATGGTTGGGGTCAGGAAAGGAAGGCTATTGGTATTGAAACAGTACCATCACCAACTTAAAATCACACCTCTTACTTAGTGTATTTGGGAGACAGTATGCCCGCTCCAGAGTTGTTTGGGTACAGCAGTTACAGAGGCTGGAACATGTTACACCCCTACACACACCCCACTCATAACACCTACTGACAGTAACTTAAAGGCTTCACTACCTTCCTTTCCATCATTTCCTGTTGACAGACTTGCACCAGCATGAAGATATTCCTACCGTGATTCCAGAAATGATGCTTCAAGCACTCATCCTCTTTGGTGGTCCAACAAAGCCAAGCTTTCCCAGCACCGAGACAGTTATTTACTCAGAGACCTGCTTAGCTTTGGCTTTGGTGTTTATTTCTATTGGGCGATTTAATTTGATGCTCCACTTACTTTGGCTGGCAGCGTGAATGGTTCTAAAGTCACCCCCTCTGAGAGGAGAGTATCTAACAGCTTTCATTCCATGGCACAAAAACATGAAAGTGTTAGGAATCAATATTTACTCTGACAATATTTTCTCTACCCATCTTTTAGAAAATTACAAGGAAATACTTATAAATGACTCACTCTGTATGGCATTCTGTTGGCGACTCTTCCACAAACACAGCACAATGAAAACCATAAGAATGAGTACCATAACACCAAGCACACAGCCAATGATGAGGTACAGCATATCACTGCTCCTGGCAGGGCTGGTCACAGGCCCAACATTCCCTCCATTTCCTGAAGGACTGGGAGGGGTACTCAAGTCTTTCATGGGATACTCCGAAGCTCCAGGAACACGTTTCACTGGATGAAATATTAAAAAAAAAAGGGGGGGGGGGGGGTCAGGGTGAATACAGAGTTTATGAAATGGACTCCGAAAAAGTTCTGGCTAGGAATGCAAGCTGGTCTGTTTACACTCCTCACAGAGACGATATGACCACCAATGAGTCACAAAGAGAAATCCAAAATTTAAAATTCTGATCTGCCAGAGTTTTAGTCCACAAATTTTTGAGCAATTCTAAGAGCCAAGAAACATACAAATTGGTTTGGCCTAAACAGCTGTATGATGATCTGCTGAACTGTGTTCACAGAAGACTCTCTGGATTGAAATAAAATGCTTCAACTTATGAACAGAAAGCAAAAAGGGAAAGAGATATCAAACCCCAAACACACAGAACAAAACTCACTCTGTGTGATATATTTTCCTCCGAAATAGATTTGGAGTTCAGTGTTTTATTTTTCTACCATGTAAAAAAGGAACTAACCTTGAACCACTTTAACAACTACATATACTCCTAAAAACCTCTCACATCCTTTAAGCATCCCCAATGAGGCCTATTAGAGTCCATGTAAACACTATCCTCTTACTGTATGAGTATTCTAGGCAACTATGATCACAAACAATATTTAACAAGTGTGAAATGAAGCCTTTCTCCCCATCTGCAAGCCAATGTTCTTACTGCTCTATGCCATAGAAAAGTCTTGCTCTGCTGTAAGCAGAGTATAATAACAGATAGCCCATTCTCTGGAGCCAGGATCCCTGGGCTTAAACTCCGCCCTACCACCTCCACAAACCTGTTTTGTGTTCAGAAAATGGAGACGAAAAGAGCCCTGTCTTAAGGCTGTAACAAGAGTGCTAAATTTGACTGTTTCCAACCTCATGTAGAAATTTAACCACCATAATAACAACATTAAAAAATAAAATTGGTGATCAGGTAGTAAGAACCTCGTCCCCACTAATGGACCAACAGCATTATTACAAGAGTGGGTTGGTCATATGAAAATAGGTTTGAATGTTGGCCCTTTCTCTGGTCTCATTCACCCGCTCTTCCCCTGTGCTATGGCACAGCACCGGAGGCAGTGTCAGACTGTGGGTGCTATGCTCTGACTTCCCAGCCTCCAGTCAATAAACTTCTACTGGCTGCGAACTGCAGGCGATAATGAGGGGTGCTATTCTGAACACAGCCACATGACGATAGAACACGTTACGATGCTGTCTCAGCCAGTCTTTTTCTTCTTTGTAGTGGTGGGGACACAACACACCACTTTGTACACGCTAAGAAGAAGCCTTCTCTCTGAGCAACAACCCTATACCAGTAATGTTTCATCACGCACCTGGTGAGACTCATATATATAATTTTGTGTGTATATGTGCACATGTGTGCTTGGGTGCCCTTAGAAGCCAGAACAACATTGGATCCTCTGGAGCTGGAGTCATAGCATACGTGAACCACCCAAGACAAGTGCTGAGAACCAATGGCTGTGCTCCGCAAGAATGGCCATCTCTCCAGCCCCGCCCAGCAAGATTCCTAATGTCTCAGGAAAAGAGATGGCATACTTTATTGATTATTCTGAGTATCATAACAATCTAGGAGCAAGAAATCCTCCTGGATGCATCACAATGTCTGATTGAGACATCTGGGAACTCAGATATCTGGGAACCAAACAAAATTCAAGATAAGGTCCGGCAAACAGATGAGTAGCATGGCTTTGACGGGAGAGTTTCTTGGGGAAAAGGACCATGATTGAGAATGTGTAAGAGGGACGGACACTAAGCCTGTCTTTGCCATTGCTTCCTAGTTTTATTCATTTCCTCGTCATCAAATAAAAACAATAGCAGATGCCAAAGGCTAGTCTGAACATTCAAAAACTTCCTTCTTCCATGCTGCCTAAGCCTTCTTAAAAAGATCTTAAAAGATGGAGATATAGCATAATGCAACGCCCTGGGTTTGAGCCCAACGCCACATAAACTGGTATTGTCTGCCTATAATGTCAACATTCAGGAAGAAGGGCCAGAAGTTCAAGGCTACGTAGGGAGTGCAAGGCTAGACTGGGATACGTGAGACTCTGTGTAAAATAGATGAGAGTAAACTTTTTTAACAACAATAATTATTTTTTTTAAAATAGGCAGATCTCAGCATGCCTACATGTAAAGCCGGATCCCTGGCTGGCTATGAGCAGTGATACCCAGGAGAAAGCAGAGAGGAAGGGAAGACACAGAACTTCCTAAATGACCTCAGAGATGGTTCCCTGCTTCTCACTAAGCGATGGGACAACAGAGATCACCAGCAGAGACTTGTGTTACAGACCCTTGAGAAAAGTCCTAAGAAGGAATAAAGAATTTCACTTCTGCTTTATGAGCATCCAGGTTGAGTACTTCTGTCCCCGTGTGGTGCCTCTTCCTTTTAAAGATCCTTTTCTAGTCATTCTAGTCATTCTCTGTGTGTAGGAGGAGTTGAGAACAACAATTTGAAATCCATGACTGCTAACTTAAATGTAACACAACACATAATTAAACACGTAACTAGTACAAGCATCTGTCATTCAAGAAACTGCTTTAAGCAGATTGATGTAGCTTGAGTGTACCCCCCCCCCAGCTTGGTCCTCAGTGTGCCCATGTTAAGAGGTAGTTAAGACCTTAAAGAGGCAAAACCTAGAGGGAGTCCCTAGGTCCCTGACTCAGAAGGAACTCCTTAAGTTAGTTCTCATGAGAGAGCTATTATAAAGGAACAGGCCTGGCCTCTGTCTGGCCTTCCTGTCTTTCTGGCTTGCCAGCTGATCAGCCCCTCTTCTGTGTATTCCTCTCATTGTGATGCTAGCTGTCACAGGTCCTCACAGAGCCGAACTGACACCAGCTGGCATCGTGCCCTTGACCTGAGGAGCTGGGAGCTAAACACTCCCTCTCTTTCCTTATAAAGGCCCCAGCCACAGATGGTTGCAGGTCCGTAACTGTAACACAGATGTAGTACTTTTTCTTAATCTTCTATAGTTTCAATGGTATTTCAAGTCTCATAGAAAGTAGCTGGCAAATATTTCTACTCTCTTTATGGAGAATAAGAAAAAATAAGTGATATATGTAAGGTCATATGGATAGTAATGGGTACCACTAACACTTCTGTAGACAATATTTTAGATAAGTGCTCTAGCCAACACAATGTATTTCTATGGGAACAATATAAATGCAGGCATTTAGGAAACTGCCCAAACCAGAAATTTCCACACAGTAATAGACCAATAACTCTAAGATGTGATCTAGTGTTTGGGATTCTAATCCTGGCCAGGGAGGAACAAAGACTTCCACACTCCTACCTTTAGTCTCGCAGATCATCACGTTGCTGAACTCACTCTCTCCACCTTCATTAAAGCATTGCATCTTAATGTCATAGGAGGTTTCTGGCTGCAGGTGACCAATTGTGTGCCACTGCTTTGAACCTAGAAAAGAGATATGACAGGCATGCTATAGACGGTGCACAGTCTTGATGGCAACAATGTGCTTTTCTGTTTTCAGAATGAGATTTATCAGCATCTGTCACCATTTCATACAGCTTGTAAGATAAAAATATCCTCCACGTAAGTATTTTTTACTACATCATGGAAGAACAGCATTCCTACTATGTGGCATATAAAACAGGTAAAGAGATAAATTCTAAAGAGTATCTGGTGTGTTGGTACAATACTGATTTTCATTAAAAATCAGTGGCAGGTCTTTAATAAAAAGACATGCATAGGAGAATAACATCTCAAATTCTCATTTTAGCCCAGCAAGTCCAGTCACTAAAAAGCCACAGTGCAAAAGAGATAACCAACAGAGCATGCATGAGCCTGAGGTGACCAGTTGCAGGAAAGGCTTTCACAGAACTCTTGTCCATTGCCATGGACATATCACCAACTGCCAAGCACCCACAGAAGGCAAACTGCAGTGGGAACCCTCAGCCACTGTGCCTGAGGCCTCTGTCCTTAGGAGTCGGAGTCTCAGAACTATACTAGTATCTCCACTATTAGAATTCTGTTATCTGTGGCACACAGCCAACGTCTCATTTAAAAACACTCCCGAATTGAGCACTCCGGTGTAAATCACCCTCCATTTTCACTTTCATGGATCTGTGACAAACTTTCATAAACAGGGACACATTTGCCTGATTTAATTAACTCTTCAAGCACTTTTAATCCCATTTAGAAATTGACTCTTCAAACTGTTTCCAGTGTTTCCTAGAAATCCAAGCATACCACCAACCATTTAAGAATCAATTAAAGGGATAGAAAAAAAAAACAAACAAG
Organism: Phyllotis vaccarum; assembly: GCA_033318265.1. Lineage (NCBI taxonomy): Eukaryota > Metazoa > Chordata > Mammalia > Rodentia > Cricetidae > Phyllotis > Phyllotis vaccarum. Next base: position 94,755,593 of record JARWLC010000012.1, read on the forward strand.
AAAAACCACACCACAGACGGAAGTCAAGTCTGCGTGGCTGACAGCACTAGTATGGCAGGCTCCTTTCTAATTCAACACAGACAAAAAGTCACCAGCACAAAAATCCCTCGATCACACAGACCTGCATTTCACAGGGGAGAAAATCTGCTTGTCTGAGATCAAATGTCTCTGAGAGGCTCTAGGAGTGGGTTCTAGACTTCTTTGTTAGAGAGATTTCCCTACTCTGAATTTTTTTTTAAAGGAGGAACGGGCTGAAGCTGGAATACACCTATTTCTAAAATGCAAAAATTCCCCATCAGACTATTTCTCACTCTAGCTTTGGGAGTTTCCTGTCAGGGCAGTCTCTTTAGAGAGCTAGTAATGTGGATAAGCCTCTGACTGGTTGTTAAGAGAGATCAGTTACAATATATACCTTTGTATCTCACTGGCATGTTACAATATATACCTTCTGAGATTTGTACCTCACTCTTGTATTCAATCTTTTCAATAGCAAAAGCTACAGGTTGGAGAACAGAAGGAAGCTGTATTTTTGATAAGTGAGATAGCTATGTGCATGCACTACTGTGCCTAAACTCTATCAATGAGCGTACACTCTCTGTTCAGCCTCGGGCTTTAACTAGAGAGTAGGGAGCTTTACACAAAGATTTATCTGGAACTCCTCTTAACAAGGCAAAAATACTCTACACAAAAACCACTGGCAGAATATTTGTATTTTATCTAAATGTGGCAACAAATTTAGAAGATCTGATAATGTAAGAAATGTAAGTGTTCTTATTGTGGTCCTTGTAGTTAATTCATTAGGAAGAGAAGGGGGGAGACTCCCCTTTAATTTCAATTTAATTTTAGATCAATACACACATAAGTAACAAAATCTTTAAAGAAAAATTTAAGTACATACTTTAAATGACCATTTTGTCCCTAGATTTGGGGAATAGACCAATAGCTCCACTTGCCACAGAAAGAATTTTGAATGCGTAAACTTGAAAATAAGGAATAAGCAAATTACACAGCACAGTGGATCCCGCTTAAACATCTAATTGCTCAGTGTGCTCCATTTATAAACAAGCTTGCCAAGAGGGAAACTCCATCTGTGAGCACCGCTAGACATGAAGGGCTGATAAACTCTTTGAGTCCCAGGCTCACGTTCCGATCACAGAGCTTTGTAAAAGCTCAAAGATTCCTCTGAAGAATACAGTTTAAAAACTGTTAACCCACAAGGAATCTTAGAAAGTACGCGTAGGAAGGTGAGGAAGAGGGACCTGGAGAGCTGTCCATGCCGCTTAACATTGGTTCTGTTCAGTCATCTTATGCCAAATGTTTCATCAATGTCAAAAGTTTTAAAAATAAAAAATCTGATATCCCCATTCTTCTAAATCCTCTAAACTAAAACAAAGACTTGGACAGAGCAGAATGCAGGAGTCATAATTATCTTTCTGGTTTTTCTAACAGCCTTTTGATTGATAGAAAATACGCAAACTGAAGAGCCACACATACTATGTACAACACACTGAATGTTCACAGACCAAATATACCCAAGGCAAGGATGTCTAGACCGCCAAAGGAACACCACTGGCTTCTCATTGTCTCCTTATGTTTCTTGTGTCCACCCCCCACCCCCACCAATGGCTACTGATGGCTTCTAAGAGGGCAGAGTAAGCGTACCACTAAAATTACAGCAGAGAAGGAATCATTCCTTCACGCAGAGTCATGTGCATCTACCCTACTAAGCATAAAAACCCAGACTGCAAAGATGTTATTATGTTACAAAAGTAATCCCACTAAATAAATACTAAAAGAAATCCTACAGGTGCTGGGGAGGCCGCTCGGGAATCAAGAGCACCTGCTCACTTTGTAGAGGACCTGCTTTGGTTTCAGCACCTACAGGGCAGCTTACCAAAACATCAGTTCCAAGGGATCTGACTCCCTCTTCTGACCTCTGAAGGCACTAGGCACATACACATACATGTTGGGAAAATATTCACATATATAAAATAAAAACAAATAAAATCTCAAAATAATGCTGAAATATTTGATGTAATATAGCATAATTAAACTATTTTTTAACCTAAGTATTTAATGGCAAGAAGTCATATGATAAATCCTAAGCCTAGGGCAATTTTCTGACAAGATTTGCTATATGTGTATGCATTTATGTACACAGGAAGGTATGTAGGTGTGCATGAGCTATACCTCAGAGCCTAGTACATGCTAAGCACATGTTCTACCCCTGAACTACCACATAGCAGCACCAGACACGCCACTGATCTTTTTCCAAACTCTATTCACAAGTCCATCGATCCGTCTAATACTGAACACATCATCACAGGAGGGGATGAGAACATCTCAGAGGGAACAAGCATCCCATGTCCAAAGGAAGTTAATATTTCCTAAGATAAACACATCATTTCAAACTCTCATACTTATATGTTAGACAAGCACTCCAGGGAAGATCTGGTCTGAGGAAGAGGCAGGTAAAGCCTCACCAGGGAAGAGTGAGGATCCCCAGAAAAGGGGTTAGGAAGGAAACTCCGAGGCACCAAGGACCTGAGGCTGGTGTCAACATCTCCAGAGGAAAGATGCAAAAGGCATGGCTAAGGGCGGGGATGGGGCCAAGTAAGTCAAGGCAGCCATCAGGCCACAGGCAACGTAAGATTGTTCTAAATTTAGATGCGGCAGAGGATTGTGTTAGTACCCTTCATACAAGGGCTGTGTATTGTTTCCTCCCCAAAACACCTCAACATTTCAACATTCCTAAAGACACTTAAGATGCGATTGTCCTAGTGAAGAGGTCTATAAACTGAGGAGACATTTTTATTTATAATGTAGTAAGTTGCAACTGATTTATACATTCAGGTCACTGGTAATTTTTTTTTAAAGTCAATTTTTTTTCAGATAAACTACCTACAAGTCATCTTCTCCCATACTTTTATAGCTGTCTCTGTAACAAAATCAAAGCACTATAATATGTATCACATATATGTGTGTGTATATACATTTATATACACACACAGAGAGAGGATTGGAGAAACTGGGTTTCACTGGAACAAAGTTAATAGCATAAGTCAGCTCATTTCTAACTCAATGCTAGCCTGGGATGATGGCTCCCTGCTGTTTAGTCTCCACCATAAAAGTACTTTGCCAGGGCCTCCAGCTTACCAAGGGACTCACCTTCAACAACATCCCTCTTGTAATCACTGTCGTTGTCGCTGTCTGTTGGCCGATAATAGATATAAAATCCTTGAATGGGAGTGTTATTGTTACTTGATGGAATATACTGGAAAACAGAAGCAAAGAATTATCAGAGGCAAAAATAAAAGTAATATCCAAATTTCCTTATCTGTATGGTAATGTTTCTCTGACTTTGTTTTGCAATATATGTGGCCATTTTTTTAAGCCTGATTCAGAGATATTCAAAGGCATATGAGCATTTAGCTACTAAAGAACTAAACAAAAATAAAACAGTATACTTCACTAGCTTCAAAAATAAATACGCTTGCTTTAAAAAATCATAAAGTGTCAATTAAGTTAATAACATTTGGGTGAAAGCAAAAAAAAAACCCAATAATTTCATTTTAACCCCGTCTCTTAGAATATGTGCTTTAGACCAACATCAGTGGCCTTCTACTTCCCCACAATTAAAAGTTCAACAACTGACTGTTCATAGCATCACATCATGAAAACATCACACTGACAGAAATCTCATTCAGAAGGTGTCCCTTCACATACCGTCCACTTTAGCATGATTTGAGTGTCGCTGACAGCCTCCGTGTATGCGATGTGGGGTCCCGTTATTGGGCGGTTGGAAAAACGATTTGGGAAGCCAGCCACCTGGTAAGGACGGGACGCTGAGCTCCGAAAACTCTCACCATAATGGTTAATAGCAATGACCCTAAATTTGTATGTTGAACCTTGGGAGATGAGGCAAAAACGTAACATGTTATAAACTATAAAAACCTGTAATGATGCTATGGTGCATCTAAAAAATAAATTGAAATCCTGAAGCAAATGACCTGATCACTGGAAGATTTTCAGTCTAGAAAGTGTTGTTTGGTTCCATCCATGTCAAAAACTGTTGTCTTTCTCAGGCTAGCTACATCTCTTTCCCCACAACAGGAAGTCAGACACAGACATCTGCTACATCTGTGTCTATTTAAAATTCCAGGAGCAAAAGTAGTCATGAGCCCCCAAAAAGTATAAATTTATTCATTTCAATAATTTCTTTTTTCTCTATTTAATAGTCTCAAGAACTGGGGATAAATGAGGTGAGAGAAAGAACTTAAAATCCAGAAATGAAACGGTTAAGGGGTAAGGATGTGCCTCAGAGGCAGAGTGCACACAAGGCCTTGGCTTCAGTTTCTACCACTAAAACAGTGTTAACAGCAGCAACAAAACAGTAAAAGTATCATACACTTACAAGTTAGATATAAAATGAAAGGTGCAAAGTTGTGTTTATGACAAGATCCAGGACATATAATGGCAGGGGGAGAAGACTACAAAGACATATACCACGACAAAAACTGTCTATGGATGGGCATAGGTCACATGACTTAATCTCTTCTTCATGTTTTATTCACTTTTCAAACTTTTCTACAATAAGCATTTGTTACCTCGAAAAATATCAAATAAAAAAACAACAGTATTATTACCTGGTTCTAAACTACGGACTTCCACAGAAAGTTTGGAAGGAGGTATATCTTCAGCGGCCACCAGCCAATCACTAGTCCTCATTCGTTTATATTCCACCTTGAAGGCAGTGATTGGAGAGCCACCATTTGCCCGGGGAATCCAGGTGACGTAGACAGAAGTCTCTGATGCCGTAGAGATGGTAGGACGATCTGGCGCCTCTGGAACTGAAAATTGGAACATTCATTTTACCATCACCATGGTTGCCAGTGACGAGAATAACCTGAAAATGTTATGAGGGATAAATCCCACACCCTGTGTTAAAGGTACCTCATCAAATGTTTTTGTTGTAGCTAATAACATTCCAGCCTGTCTCCTGTCCTCTTTAAAAGCTAATGGGAAATATAATGTACAGGATAAGAAAATACAGGAAACTGGAAGGAAAATCAAGTGATTACAGATATGATAATTAACTCACAAAATATGAAAGTTAATGAACATGGTAGTTTCTCCTATTCTATTTTAGATTTATGACTAAAGTCATGTGCAAGTAATTATTTGATTTTGGTTATGATATAGAAACAATTCTCACAAATGTTTTCTTCTGTGAAATGTTTTTCAAATTACATAAAACAAATCCAACCACCTACTTATTGCTACACTGTTACTATTACCCTCCTGGAATATGCCTCAAGGCTTCAGGAATTGCTGCTTTGAAACACATCTGTCAGCATATGCACATATACAATAGGACAAAATCTACACTAACAAGGTAACCAGGGAAGGGGGGAGATGGGGGAGACAGGAACAGTGCCACCAAAAGTCACAACATGTGGAAAAGTGGCTCAGAGACCTCATGTTCAAAAGCTTGCAGTGATCACTATCACAAGGCACAGGTGCTGTCCCATGTCACAGGTTAGGACTGGACCCTGTGGCAGACGGAAACATCAGGAGCAAGGTCACCAACATTAAATCGGGAGCCTAACTCCCCTTGCTGAACAAACAGGATGGTGGCTGTAACTGCCTTCCTTTGTGAGTTACGAGGATGGCCCACAAAATAGCTACGCTGAACCCCAGTAAATTTCCAGTCTGTTTTCACAGCAGCTGCCTGGGAATTCTGTGGACATCAAAGGCTAGTGGTTCTTTTGGAGTGCTGACAGTGAGTTGCTAAAGCAGGACATGGAAGACGGACCTGGGCTGAGATATTAGTGGAGCCACTAAAGAAGACATATCTTTCTCCTGAGTCCAAGCTTCTCAAGCAACATGCTTCATCTCAGCATCAATTCAACCCTCATTTCTAAGGCATACGAAAGAAGTCATATTGAACATGGTACTTGTATGCAGAAAGACAGGGTGTTTTATTTAAAAAAAAAAAAAGGCTTATGGGAAAAACAGAAGAAGGCATTAGCAGACAACTGTGAGTGATACTTACTGTATTCCTTTCCACTAGAAAGCAATGGAAGGAAACAGAATGGCAGAAATGTTAGTGCAGGTTTTTACTGAACATTGGTCTCGAGATGGCCGTGCCAAGGTTCTAACTCATAAAAGCCACAGGTCAAACAGGAAAGAAAGTCACTGAGAACATGTCTAGAGAGACAAACACAGTCAGTCTCTCTCAGCAGCGGCTGCACTGGAAAAACATTGTCCTACAGCAGCTCCACCAATGTCTGGCACACTCACGCCTCAGAGCCTCAGTTCCATCACCTGGAAAGCAGACAGGCTCTCCTCCTCCTTCTCAAGAAGCAGTTAGAAACAGCAAACAAATAATTTCATGTGTCTATTTCAGTTTGGAAAATTCAAAATTCATAACCTTCACCTCCAATCTTTTGTCATCCACCCACCTTTTAAATGGCTCCTCGTACCTACACATGAGCGTCCTTCCTCTCATTCAGCATGGATTCCGTGACTCTAACCTCAGCTATGCCCTTCCTCCTCCTTCATCCACTGGTATCGTCTTCATGTTTCTCTAGGTATGTCTTTGTCATTTCTTCCTCTTTAAAATCTCTTACATTTTTTTGAGAGCCTAGCATGAATGCAGTCCTCCACTACCATAAGTTATATGGTAAGTTCCTCGAATTTGGGGAAAACACGTCCCAAATGTGATCAAGGAACCTTGCCCTGTGGGAACCACCTTCATGATCCTGGAACCCACCTTGCCTGGTTAAGTACTAGCATAGCACTCTTTATAGCTCTTAGGAAATATTACTTTTAAAATGTCTTGTTTTATTTATGTACTTATTTATTTATTGTGGTAGGGAGGCATATGACAGCACATGTGTGGCGGCCAGAGGACAATCTGCAAAAATGTGAATCTCAGGAGTCAAACTTGGACTGTCGGGCAATACGTGTCTTTATTCACTGGCTGAGACTTAAGACACGAGTACCTACCTGCTTCCCTACACTATCACCATCATCCCGGACAGTAATACGTCACACTAAAAAACTGACTGCAACACTTCATCTGTCCATCTGCATAAGGCATCTTCACCTTTCCTGCTCATTCAGCTAGAGGCATCATTCTTGTCTTCTGAGGCTTAGCTCACGATGCCGAGCAGCCGTGGGAACCACTATGTGCCCTCCTTTATCAAGTGGGCAAGTTGGGATCTCTCCCGAGGTTCCATGTCACCAGGAGTGTAAGCATGAGCATAACAGACAAGCTGGCTGTAACTGGCACACCTGTATACATTATCCACCCTACTGCTATGGGCTTAGCTGCCTCTTCATTTTTAGCAGGTAGTTTACTGGTGCGTATTCAGATGTCTGTATCAGCCACTAGGCTTGAAATTCTTGAGAGCAAGAATTATTTTATCGCTGCTATGCTGGCAGTTACTAACTTCTACATGGTAGGTTAAGTAAGCCGGTGAGACCTCACCTTTGAGGTCTCATCTTTACTCTTACAAAGCCGATATTCACATAAGTAGTATGCTTAAGGTAATTGAAAAGTAGCTCTGAAGTGAAAGTCCTTAGGTAAGTAATGTTCAACTTCAGGCCCAAACACACACACACAAACAAACACACACACACACACACTCACACTCACACACACATATATATAATAGCTATGCCAAGAAGAACATAACCTAAATAACAAATATCCCATTCTATCCTATCTCCCCGAGTGAAACAGGACCCTGATATTTACAAACAAACAAGATAGAGATTCTTTACCTCCACTGTGTCTGGAGGAATCTGTAAACACAACTCCAAAATTGCTGTTGGAAGCCTCTGAAATCACAGGACGCTTTGGGATGCCCACAGGTGGAAAAGATGCCTGGGTGTTTTTTGATGATGTCATTTTTTCTGTAAAGTATTTTTTTAAAAAGCAATGAGCTTATATACGTAAAATAAAAACGAAACAAAAACTTACTATGAAACATAACTAGCTATAAAGATATATATATCTGTGTCTAACACAGCACCTCCCTTATAATCAGCTGATGTCAAGAACTAAGGCAAAATTGCTTTGTCTTTCTCTAGTATCATTAAAAGAAAGCTAAATGTGTCTTTCTACATGGTACTCCTTGAAATGACACGTGAAGAAAACAGCTGTGATAGACGGTTGTGATGTAAGACTCCCACAAGTTAGAATCACCTGAGAAGAGACAGTGAAGAGCTGTCCTGTCTGCCTCAACTGATACGGAAGAGCCACCCCCAGGCCTTCTGGTAACAGACCAGATTCGCCTGCTTGGCTTCCCTTTTGCTGCTGACTGGATTCATCTAGCTGCCGCCGCTGCTCATTCCAGTGTTTCCTGTCTCCGTTGCTGACCAAGGACAAGTAGCTCCCCAGGAACTTCAGGGTTTCAGCACCAGACTGGGACTGCTGAGGCAGCAAGTGTCTGGGACTGAGTAAGTACCGTGTTGTTGGCTCTATAGTGAGAGACCGACAGCCACTGTGGAACTGCTCCAACTGCTGAGGCACTGGGCCTCAAGGACCAAGCACCTCCCAAGGTTCTCAGCCTCTCAGCGAGACACTATTGGTACCACTTAACACAAGCTAGTTTAAATGAAGTTTATATCGTGTCTATGTCTGTCTACATCTACATATGTCTCTGCCTACATCTATGTCTATGTATGTCTATGCCTATGCCTGTCTATTATGCTATGTCTGTCTATGGGTATGGGTATATGTATGTTTGTGTCTATGTAAGTGTATGTCTGTCCATGTGTATGTATATGTGTATGTACATGTCTATCTATGTGTATATGTATATGTGTATGTATGTGTACATCTATGTCTATGTCTATCTATGTGTACGTGTGTATGTATGGGTACGTCTATGCCTATCTATGTGTATGTGTGTATGTATGTGTACATCTATGTCTATGTGTATGTGTGTATGTATGTGTACGTCTATGTCTATCTATGTGTACGTATGTATGTATGTGTACATCTATGTCTATGTGTATATGTATGTGTATATCTATCTATGTGTATGTGTATATGTATATGGTGTACATCTATGTCTATGTACATGTATGTGTACATCTATGTCTATGTGTGTATGTATGTGTATATCTATCTATGTGTATGTGTATATGTATATGGTGTACATCTATGTCTCTGTACATGTATGTGTACATCTATGTCTATGTGTATATGTATGTGTATATCTATGTCTATCTATGTGTATGTGTATATGTATATGGTGTACATCTATGTCTATGTACATGTATGTGTACATCTATGTCTATGTCTATCTATGTGTATGTGTGTATGTATGTGTACATCTATGTCTATGTCTATCTATGTGTATGTGTGTATGTATGTGTACATCTATGTCTATGTCTATCTATGTGTACATGTGTATGTATGTGTACGTCTATGCCTATCTATGTGTACGTGTGTATGTATGTGTACGTCTATGTCTATGTGTATGTGTGTATGTATATGTACGTCTATGTCTATCTATGTGTACGTATGTATGTATGTGTACATCTATGTCTATGTGTATATGTATGTGTATATCTATGTGTATGTGTATATGTATATGGTGTACATCTATGTCTATGTACATGTATGTGTACATCTATGTCTGTGAACTTGTATTGGTTCTGTTCCTCTAGCTAACACAACATGAGCAGCAAAGCCAAATGAGGACTTGAGCAAAGGTTCTGATTAGCCCTTCTTCCTTTTTGTTGCATGTATTAATTCCAAAATAAGATTCGTAATTAAGGAGCTTCTGTTAAATTGTTAATTAGTTCTGTTAATTTTCCACATAAAAATTCCACACTAACTTTTAATGTTTCAACAAGCAATAGTGAAATTGGGTTTTGTTGTTTTTTAGTTTTTAAACAGAAACAGCTACTCAGTGGTTATAGGCCAGACTATAAATAACCAGGACCGAGTGGTGAAAACTAACTGAAGATCCATTTAGAATGGGAAGTACTTATTTCTACCCAACAGTGAGTAAATGAAAGTCTTTTCCCAAAGCCACTAGATGATGCATCCTCCCCAATCCTCAGAGGCCATTTCTCGTACAGCACTGTGTTGCACAATATTTGTTAAACCACGTAAAGATGTGTTGCATTTGTCTAATTATATAAAGATGTGCTGCTATTTTGCCTTGCCTGCCTAAGGCACATGACTGATCTAATAAAAAGCTGAACAGCCAATAGCAAGGGAAGAAGTATAGCCAGGACTTCCAGGCAGGGAGACTAAGTATGAGGAGGAATTTAGGCTCAGGAAGAAAGAAAAGGAGATGACTGGGAGATGCCAAAGGCCAGGCACATAGATAAAGAGGAAGCAGAAAAGTACGGAATGAAAGGTAAAAAAGTTCTGAGGCAAAATAAGATGAATAGAAACAGAAATTTAATTACGAGAGCTAATGGAACAAGCTTAAGCATTCATAATTAATAATAAGTCTCCATGTCTTTATTTGGAAGCTGGTTGGTGGTCCAAAGAAAACTCCAGCTATAGCACTAGGGTAGAACATGCTTCTTCAGGATTCCCCTCTCCACCTCTGAAGTATTTCCCTGTATTCAGACTCCCCTCACAAGCTGCTCATCAGGAAGATCCTTCTGGAATTCTGTCATGGTACTGTGTTGCATGAATAAATGCGACTCAGGGATAGATCTCTGAAGAAGTTGGAGGTATTAGAGAGAGTAAACACCACAGTCAGATCTTACCCAGCTGTCTTCCAGCTTCCTCAGCCTTGCTTCCCTTGGAATGGCTTCCTTTCTGTGTTTCTATCCTGTCTTAAGTACCCTTTTGGTAATTAATGCATGGCCCCACCACTGCCTGCTTGGGAGCCTGGAATTCCTCCTATAATCTGAAGTGACCTTGACTCAGTTGGGATTAAGGGTGTAGGTCACCACTCCCAGGATACTCCCTGTGCTGGGATTAAAGGTTTGAATCACCATCTCTGATTCTCCTAGACTGACTGTGGTTAGAGCTCTGGAACTTCTGGAGCTTCTATTAACTCCCCACAAAGACTGCAGGTAGATTTCTTCTGATATCTCCAAAACTTCTGAAACTTTTATTGAATCCCCACAGTACTGTTCTCATTGTCCGTCTTGTCCCTACCCTACCCTCCTCCATTACACCTGACTCCATAACTCCAGTCCACATGTTCCAGCTCCTCCTAGCTGACTGGGTGTCACATTCCATAAAGTGCTGTGTGACCGAGCCACACTGTCACACACACACACCCAGACATCATCCCTCCTTGTTCCTACAGTAGCCCCTTCGGTGTTTCTGGTGTGCATACCAGGTACTTTCCTTCCCCTGATGTGTAAAGGCTTTCCACTTCTCCTTCTTTAGACATCTCACTGCTGACTAATACTGACCATATCCCTAGCCACAATAATTCCAACTCAGACATTTTCCCAAGTCCATTCCAGAAGTGACTTCTTTGTTAACATCACCCCCTAAGGGGCTTAGAACTTGGGCATATGCTCCTCCCACATGAACTCCATAAGGATTAGCTTTGTCTATTTTCTATACTGTCAATGCACAAACAGTATTTTATAAGTCCTAGAACCAAACTGGCTTTTGTCTGGAATTATTATCTGAATGTTCATGTTACCTTCCTCATCAGAGTGTAAGCTCCACTGGACTGGATTTCAACCTGACTACTTCTGATACAGCTGTCTTGACCATCTTAATACTGCTGATCATGAACTTGGAAAAATATATGTGGTATATTATAATGGAATAAATAATACAACCCCTTAAGTGTAGTCCAAAAGGTGCTACAGTATGCATGTACAATGGATTTATATCTTAGGAATTCTATATCCAATGGGATTCGTACTGATAAATTGACATTATGTAGCCAGTTCACTTTGATGGAAGATGACAGTCACCTTTGCTGGTCCGGAAGGTAAGCATGGCAGGCTGTCCTTCACCAACTGCACTTCTAGCCACCATCAAAACTTCATACAAACTTGATGGCTCCAGTTCAGTTAGATGTAGCTCATTTTCACTTCCTGGGACACGAACCGTATGCCAGCTGCCCACTGCACCAGTACCATCATCCAGCTGCTCAAGAGAAACCCAGAATAAGGAGAGATGGAGGGCAGGAATCCTTTCCTCCCAATTACAAAAATCTAATATTCATCTAATTCTAGAGGCATTTGCAGAAGTGATATTACTGTAAGCATGGGAGACAATGCATTTGTCTTATGAAATACATTACTCTCATTAAGTAAGAGGGGCTTCTTGAGTTCCATTATCAGCACAGGGTGGGAAGGAGAGAGGAAAAATGTTACGTTACTTTGAATTCAAACTTAAATTTGGGGGGGGGGAATATTTATACTTCATTCACACTGGTTTCCTAAGATCTGTCAATCCAACATGGCTGATGGAATGCTCACCTTTCTACCCTCCCACAAATGTAAACCTTAATAAGCACATCAGACTGGTTTCCTAAGATCTGTCAATCCAGCATGACTGAGGGAATGCTCACCTTTCTACCCTCCCACAAATGTAAACCTTAATAAGCACATACACAAGGCTAAGGTATGGGGAAAGAAAATGAACGGGAAAGCTTTACCTTTCGGTATTTCACGAAATAGGCATTGATGGGCAGTCCGCCGTCCCTCCCTGCCCTCCACACCAGGTTGTATGTGTCTGGCATGTGGGTCTGTGGGGGGCTCAGGATGTTAGGAGCATCGGGGACAGAGGCATTTTTCTCTGCTGGTAATTCCACTCCACTGGAATGCACCTTCACTGGAAACAAGTTCGGCAAGCTAGACTGGGAACCATCTCTTGGGGCTCGTTCATCATTCTGAGTAGCTTCAGGACGTGTGACTGACTCTGCTTTTGTATTTGTCTCAAAAGGAACTGCAGAGAGGAGGAGAGGAATAGAGGGAAACAATTTATCCTGCATCTTTTACCCAGTTAACAGCAGAGCTCAAGCTGACATTATGAACACAACTCGAATCCAAGACATTAAAACAAGTAACATTTCGCTGTTTCATTCAGAGTGATGAGGTGGGATTCAGGAATTATTGAGCAAGATCTAGAGGCATAGCTTTGGGGTCTCAAGACCCTGAATGGGGTGTGTCCAGCCCCCACTGAGAACTCCGTGTTGCATGGTGACCTTCCTTCCTATTTGTTCCTACAATCTTGGAGAAAGGTCTGGCACCATCGTGGTGTAAGACAGTTCCACTCTCCAAAAATTGCCTTTAAGTTCAATTTATATCAATAAGTGTTCATATAACCCCTTATAAATATTAATCCTCTATAGCCAATTAAAAATAAATAATTCTACAATAGCATGACATCTAACGTCTATTGTCAATCTGTCTCCTCACTGGAAAGCAGAGGGACTATTTGGAAAACCAGTAGCATGACATAATAGTTGAATACTTTTGTTTTACTTAGCTCTGTGTTAATATTCAATTTTTGCAGTAACAATTTACTAAGTCAATTTAAAAAGCTTTGGTGAGTCCAGAACAATGCATTCTACTGTGGACCAAGTAAGAGTAGAATGTGGGGCTAGTGAGATGGCCTGGTCGACACAGGCAGCAGCCTGACACCCTGGGATCCATCTCTAGAACCCAAAGCAGATGAGAACCAATTCTTACAAGTTGCCTTCTGACTACCCCCATCTCCACCATGTACACAATGGCATGCACGGCCATCTCTCTCTCTCTCTCTCTCTCTCTCTCACACACACACACACACACACACACACACACATACACATACACACAAGAAAGAAATGTGGTGGGGTTTTTGTTTGGTTGGTTTTTTTAATGGTCAGCACTGTTCTTTCAATATCTGGGAAGCTAGTTTCTGAAGTTACTTCCCAGAAATCCCACGTGATAAGTGCCCTCCAGCCCTGAGCCATAGTTTAGGCTTTAGGAAGCCCCAGTTCTTCTGCTTTTACTTTTGTCCTTAAGTTTGGCTGCCCCACCAGATACATGCCAGCTGGTCTCATGTAGAGACTTCACAGACAAAGATGGAGATGAGGGTTCATGTCCACAAAAGTCCACAGGACTTTTATACTATACGGCTGTGTCCTCTTATAACACTCACCTTACCAATGGCTGCCCTCAAGCAAGGAAAGGAAAGATTACCCCAGCTCCATCTAGCTAACTAATAGAGTCGAATGGACTGGAAATCAAAGGACTGTCTCTCTAGTCTTTTGGACAGTCAGTACTCATAACAGGCGTCCCACTTGTGAGGGTTCATCTTGAGATCTAGAACCTCCACAGAAGCAAACCTGGGGCATGTTCATGAGGGAGTTTTTAGGCTGAATTAACTGAAGGAGGAACACGCATCCCCAAAATGGGTAGCACCATTCTATGGGCTGGGCCCTGGGCTGAAGCAAAGGAGAATGCCAGCCGGGCACCAGAATTCCTTTCCCTATCTGCTTCCTCACCGAAGTGTAACATCACCAGATCAAATCCCAACATAGAGAGGTCAGATGGACACAAAATCCCACCACTAGCCAAGGAGCCACTGCCAGGAGAGCTGCTGGGAGAGCAAGACTTGGTAGGTCAATTGCACAGGGAAGGTACCACTCCCAGAACTAACTGAGCAAAGCAAACTGGACTCCATAGGGGAAGTGATGGGAAGGTAGAGAGGGTTGTCATGAGAACCATTGGAGACGGGAGGGTGAATATGTCCAAAAAAGTGCTATGAGACTCTCAAAGAATTAATAAACATCATTTAAAAACTGCCAGTCTATAGCTTAGCTCCTACAACCAACAGCATTCAGAATATATAGAGGGGCTAAACATAATACATTTTCTCACATACACAGAGGAAGGGGCATATATCCAAAACTACTGAGAACATTTTTGTGCCAACAACTGTGCAAGGTATTTAATATGAATTCTCAGGAAGAGAGGAGTACTTCCCCCTGCAGAAGAGGTGAGGAGCTGGAGTTCTGAAGCTAGAGAAGATTGTAGTAGGGTCCTCTGAGATAAACAGGGAAAGTGCTGGGTGGGTCAGTGTAATAAAACCCAAGGATTGACAGCCTGGCTCCCACCCCTCAGTGCTGTTAAAACAGGCAACAAAGGTCCCCTATTATTCACTCCTTTGAGAAGGAAGTGAGCAGAGGAAACAGTTACCCCTACAATGAAGTCAGATTCCTGATAAAAAGGTGGGTGTGATTTTAGAACTACACATGAACAAAGAGCCAAGACCCACCCAGACCGACAGTGTAAGGTCAGGTCCCTGTTAGTATAAGAGAATGTCTTAGAATCATCCTCCATCAAAGAACATAAGAAGCTAGTGTGAAACACTGTGGAAGAAGACTAATTTAGTTCACTGAGACAACTTGAAAATATTGATCCTGGAAGGAGCATGTTTACCTAGTGAGTCAGAAGGAGTAGACATTCAGGGTGGATGTGGTGCCCGAGAGTGCAGAGAGAGGGCTCTACTGGAGGAGATTAGCTGTGCCTTGGGTGGAAGGGAAGGACTCTGGTTTCATTACTAGTTTTCTGGATCCTCCAGGCGGCTGACCACTGGGAAGTGGTATCTGGCCACAAAAAAGCCTCCATACCACATGCCTCAATTTATACAGAAGTGTAAGAAAAATGCTATTGTGTGGCCTGTCCATAGCAAGAGCATCTCAGTTCAACCACTGTTCCTCCAGGTGCAGTGATTCTTGCCACAACTTTTAGAAGGGGTGGGGGAGGACTAACTAACCGCTACTATTACAAAGAACATACTTTGGACAATTAAGGTTATATTAGATACAGTTTTAGGATTAGCAATACAGATGGTTTTCATTTTATCACACTTAATGCATCATAAATTAAAAATATTAAGTTGAAAAGGTACATTTATATTCCCAACCCATCGGACACCATCACATAGCAGCAGCACATTACAGTCTTATGTCACTGTCACCTGGAACAGCTGACTGGGAGGAACAGGGTCAGAGTACCACAGCTTTTCCTGCCAGCCCAGGAAAAGGCCAAAATTCAAAAGTTATCACTTTCACGCTACTGTTTTAAATTGAAAAATTTTAAAGGAAATCATTGTAAAGTTAAAGGCTGTCTAGATACTTGAAAATACTCATGGTTATTACTTGAGTTTATCTTCAAAACAACTCTATGAAATAGGCAGAATTCTATTCCTATATTTTAAAAACAATGTTGATGTTTTGCAAATTTCACACACTTGTACTTTGTATTTTGATCATATCTGTCTATTACTACCTCCCTCCAATTCTCCCTAGCACCCCCACCTCAGTCTTCCAATGTCATGCCTTCTCCACCCCTCCTTTTTGGTTGAATATGCTTTGGTTTGGTCCTCTGAGACAGGTTCCTGCCTCATAGTTGGGCTAGCCTTGAACTTGGAGCAATACTCCTGCCTCAGTTTCCAAGCTGCTGATTACAAGCAGGAACCCCCTCCATCAGCTTAAGGATAGACTGCTTTTGAATTGGGAAAAAATATAGACATGTTAATGAATTCAATGAGTCTGGGCAGAAACTAATAAAATATAGAACACAACCACACCTGGCCAAGGTGTCCCTATGGCGACCATTCACATCCACACCACACTGCAAGAAACCCAGACCAGCCCCCATTATTACAACAATACTGTACATCCAAGACCTCAAAATCTCAAGATCTCTGGAAAGAAGAAAGAGGAAGGTGCCACCTCGATTTCAGAAGCAGCTTTCTCTCTCCACAATAAACAAAGTAACTACCAGTTAGTGCTAGAGCTTAATGAGGCTCAGGTTTCTATGCTAAGAAGTGTGTTAGTATGTAGTGGTTGAGCTCTAATAAACTCAGCCGGGTCTTATTCTCTGGAGCATGGAAAAGTCCAGATGGATAGGATGCAGCTGACAGGGTACTACTGCTCATTAAAATGGCATTAACCAGGACAGGACCTAGAACTAAGAAGACTGTAAAAGATCTAATTTAAGCAAGTTAGGTTTTGAAATTTAAGTGTTTCAGATTTTTCATATTTAAAGTGATAAACAAAAAATATCTAGTTCCAGCAACAACAATCATAACATCTATATCTCCCTGTACTGCTATACATTTGCATAAAGTAATTATATGTTGTGACACTCTATCCAGGCAGCTCCTGGAGGCCTATTAGCAGCTAATAATTCTAAGCTGTACCACTGTTATTTTTCACATACATATTCATATATTTAAGTTTATATAATATTCAACTGCCTCTATTTGAAATTCTTAAGATCGATAAAGTCAATAACTACCTTTTCCTGTCACAATGAATAACTACAATTTACAAGTAATTAGACAGTAATAATCATAGCCCAATATGTTTTATTTATGGCATGATTTCTGTTACCAGACAGCATTGTAACAGTTCTCCTGGCCTCTGAGACTTGTATATGATCCTATGAATAGGAAATTATTGACATATATCAGACAGCAAGCAGAATTCAGCAAGTGGCCTATAGACTTCATAGCCACACACTGACCCACCACTGTCACCCATGGAATAGCACAGATGAGAAGGCCGGCCCCTATATTTTCCACACATGTCTTCTGGCCTCCAGGTTTACCCAGAACTAGAGACTCCTTGTTTGCATGAGAAAACAGCAATGTTAACTCCCAAACTTGAGCACCAGCACTTTTCGGCCAGGACCACCCTAAGGTTCCTCCTCTGCTTTAAGGACATCCACGGAGGACAGGACAGGCAAGAACACCCATGAAGGCCTGGAATGGGAACTAATTCTGGAGGCCAACATCTGCAGAGAATGAAGGATAACTCCAGGATAAACACTGACCTCAATCCCATGGGCTCTATGACCAGAAGAGACATCAAAAGATCCAGGCAGAAAAAAGTCACATGAAACCCTAAAAAAGACATGTGCCTAGGGCAGGAACCTCTGTGCCCCCATACTAAAGTAACACTAAATATCTTGCGTCTCAGACGAACACAGCAACCATCCATTCAACTAAATTGACTGCTTAACAAACCAAACCAACCATCTACTGACTTAACATTGGAGAGCACTGCCCTACATGCCCACTGGCATAAGGTCAGAATTTGAGTACTTCACAATCATATGAAACTGTTAAGTTGCCATCATGACAAATCAATAGCATATAAACACTATTATACATCCCACAGGGAAAATAACTTACATAGCCACATATTAGCATTTGATAGGACCCTAAGTCCTATCAAATACAAAGTCAACAAAAGCTTGTATTTGTATTGAATACAAGTCAACCCTTCAGACTTTGAATCTTGCTTCTCAGGTCTCCTTTGAAAACGATATGAAATAACCTCTTCGTGCCTCCAAACCCCAAAGCCATCAGTCACAAAGACAGACTGTATATTGAGCTCATTCCCAAGTAAGACTTAAATAAGAAATGGAGACCAAGGCCCACCTGGTTCCTGTACAGCAAAATGCCCCTAAACATTTCCCTATATTTCACTGCCATGAGGAAAATATACATTCGTTAAAATAACATTTCAAATCATCTTTTCCCCTACTATAAAAGGGCGGTGTTCTACAGAAAAAAAGACACTGAAAGCAACTCACCAACTGTGAGGAATGCTTCTGACTGTGTGGTGCCATGTCGGTTGGTGGCTTCACAGGTGTATTTCCCAGCATGTTCCTGAGTGACTGCCTGAATAGACAGAGAACTTGAGCCAGCTCGGGACATGATGAAGTAGACAGGCTCCAGGTCCAGGTCCCTATGTCGGAGGAGGTGGGACTTTCGAGATTTGGACCTGAGGACCTGAGATGGATGGCTGGTTATCAGTCCATGGCGGCCATACCAATGAATGACTGGGACAGGCACTCCGGTGGCATTGCAAGACAAGGTCACAAAGTCTCCATCAATCACCTCTACGTTTGCTGGTGCTGTGACTATAACAGGCTTCAGTCCACTGTCTACGAGAAACACAATTCACAGAATCAAAACTAGGAGCATGATACAGATTGCAGGAACAACACCACAAAGACAACCCCTCCAATGAGCTTCCTTTTCAGCTTCCACCACATGAAATTGACAACAAAAAGTAGAGTATGTCAGAGCCGGTAGAGGCATTTGCCACCAAGCCTGACAACCACCCCCCCTCCCTCCCCACACACACAAAGTCAACTTAACTGTGGAGCTCAGAGGAAGTCCCAAGTAAATGATGGAATCCTGAGTGAATGTGTATCATTGACAAGAACCTCGATGCTTCAAACACATAGGAATTGGCAAAACCTTCCCAACAGAGGGTCAGGGAACTAGCAAGTTCTGGTCCCTGTGTGAATGTTGACAGTACGTTCAAAGCACAAACAACTGTAGCTTTGTCCTCCTGGATGACAGCAACTTGAGACGGCTCCTCTACAAATCCTCCTACTGAGACTAGCTAAGTCCTCCTCCTGTGCTATATAAACAAAAGCACTGGGTTCCTGGGTTATTGCTTTTTAGGAGTCCTCTGTCAGATTGAACATCCAACAGCAGCTTTTCCGTCTGGATGTCTGGCTGCCCTTTCTTCATTCCCTTGTCATCCTGTCAGGTTTCTAGTACCAAACCATGCAGGATGCTTTGTGTAATTTTTTTGGCAGCGGGACAGTTTTGAGACAAATTTCTCTGTATACTTCTGTCTGTCATGGAACTTGCTCTGTAGACCAGGCTGGCCTCAAACTTAGGGATCGACCTGTCTCTACCTTCTGAATGCTGGGATAAAGGTCATGAGGCATCACACCTAGCTTGCAGTGTATTCTTTTTAAAAAGTATAATTTTTCACAATTGTAGGGTCCTCAATTCCCTAAACAGGTTCTCTATTCCTCCTGAAAGGAGTGTATATAAACAAATCTCCTAAGGTTCCAATAGGTATACTGTGCCTACTTGACTTCAGGAAAAAAGAAAGAAAAAAACAAAGAATATATGAAGCCAGAACCTTAGACTGGACCATGAAAAATGTAAAGAAGAATAAAACTAGATCGTATCCCTTCAAGAAAATGGACAGTTCTGGTGAAATCTGATTACAGAAAACCTGAGAGAGAGAAACTATTTTAGGTGAAAGCTGACAAACTGTTTCTTATCATCAACATGAACACCATTTTTGTCTCTAAATCAAAATGGCCCACTTTTATTTTTTGTTCTAAGTCAAAATGGCACCAAGTCTTCCCCTTCTAGTTCTGTTGTTTTCTGAGGGGACTTCTAAGTGAGGCCGCAATAAAATATTGATAACACAGAAGACATTTTTCTCAGAGTGTCTCTTTTTCTCTAGACCTATTTATCATCTCTGATAAAACCAAAGACACTCAATCTTCACAGATTTCTGAATTCCTGCCAAGTGAATGAGTATGAACGCCCTAACTAGCCATAACATGCATGTCCCTGAGGACTGATGAAGCCGAGCATCTCCTGGCAGGTTTATGTGCCATTCATGAATGCTTTACATGACTTGCTAAAACATTTGACTCACAGATCATACAACTACCCTCCATCATAGTCCTGAAATATTTTCCCTTGTGAGTTTATCTTTATGTACTATGTGAGTTAGAGATTCGACTTTTGCTTTCTTTATTCATTTTGATAATTAATTACCTCAAGTCAAAACTTGAAACAAATATCCTCCCTGTGGGGTGTACAATGCCAGTTCAGTCAGGTCCTTCCACATAAATAAATTTTTGTCAGTCTCTGTCATGTCCCAGAGTCTATTTGTTCCTGTAGCAATTTAACACTTTTGAAATTATTACCGGCTTTTTATGCTCACAACAATTGCCCCAGTGCTTTCAGGGTGCAAAAAAAAGTTACTCTTGGGCCTCTGATTATAAGTTTTATAGACATTTTCTCAAGGGTACACACACATTCATATTCTCTCTCCCCCTTCCTCTCTCTCTTCCCCTCTGTCCCTCTTCCTCTGTCTCTGTCTCTGTCTCTCTCCAGGCTGGACTCTAATTCCTCATGCCAAGGATGACCAGACAACCCTGAACAGTGAACAGTACTGCTGTTACAGGCAAATGCCATTAAAGTGAAACTAAAGTCTTCAAAATATCCTGGTAAGAATCCAGCTACAGTAGCATAAATCTGCAGAAAAGTCTGAAAAGACCCAACAGCTGTATAATTCCAAATTTGGCTACCCACGATGTAGAATGTCTATGTGCCTTTGTTGCTAATATAAAAAGTGGCTTGTGCTCATTTAGGTCTATACCTAGCTTCTTGCTAAGTATTAGTATTGTAATAAGAAAATATATAATAAATAAGAATTAGCAAGCACTTTGGATATTATACAATGACAATATCGGTTATAAATTAACTATTTAAATTACTTCTTTCTAAATTCTTTTGTGTCTTTCCAGTACTGGCTGGTTTCCCTAATGCATGGATACCTAGAGTGAGTTTTACGGAGAGTACCCTTTACATTTTCATGATAAGAGATGCTTCATCTAAGTCCTTGTTAGATGCCTTTTTATCAAGTTCTACTTCCATTTTTGACTGCCTAATGTGGTTTTTGCCTAATTTTTCCTACTCTTTATAAAATAATCATTCTTTTTTCTCCTTTATACAGTAAATAAGGTGAACAATACATTTTATAAAGGTAGACTTCTGAGACAAGATATGTGTGTGTGTGTGTGTGTGTGTGTGTGTGTGTATGTCCAGTCATACCTATGTATGTATCAGTTTTATACATTTAAAAACCTTTCACTGTAAATGATTAGAAACACACATGTATATACATATGCACACACACACATATATGAGTCATATGACTCATATGTTCACAAATAAGATCTGCTTAGCTTACTTTCTTATCCCATCCTTCTGTGATTTTGGACTCAAGATTTTGTTGACTGGAGGGTTTCTATTTCCCCTTTTCTCTGGGAGAGTTGTGTAATATGTGGAAAGGTCTATTACTTGCAAATTTGGGAGAGTCTACAAAACCATCTGGCCTGGTGTTTTCTTTGTGGGAAAGATTTAACTCCTAATTCAATTTCTGTCATAGCTGGAGAACTACTCAGGCTTTGTATTTACTTTAGTCAGAGCCTTGCTAAGTTCTATTTTCCCTTAGAATGTACCCATGTTTAGTTTGAATCTGGAGTTCCCTGCAAAAGTCCCTGAGCTGAAAGTTTAGTGACCAGCCTGCCATGCTACTGAGTGGCAATGAAACCTGAATAAGACAGGACCTAGATGAAAAGAAGTTAGGTTGCTGCGGATGTGTCCTTTGAAGGAAAACTGTCCTTGCTTCCCGGCCATGAGGTGAGCACCTACTCCAGCCATGATACATTCATTATACTGCCTGCCAGAAACCCAAAGCAACAGGCCCAAGTGACTACTTCTGCAGCAATGAACAAAAAGAAAGCCTTCTCTTTAAACTGATCATCTCAAGGATTTGGTTACAGTGGTAGGAAGCTAACAACACCACGGTTCTGTTTCTATTTGTAATTTATTATCTTATTCGTTGCTTTATTACTTCTAATCTCAATAGTGAGATTTGCAACTTCCTCCCCCTCTTAAAATTGCCCACTTGTACCTACTTTTTATTAATTTTGCCAAGGGTTGATCCACTTTATTAGACTTCACAAAGAACCAATTTCTATACTTATTAATACCTTGAGCTTTACCTTCCTTAAGTGCTTTGTCCTTTCTTTCTCCCATCTTCGGCTTTCTTTGAACCTACTCTACTGCTCCTTCGATTTACTCCATCATTTGCACCTTACTAGTTTTCTTTGGTAAGCACACAAGGCTATAAAAGTTCTAAATCCCATGTTGGCCGTCTTCCCACAGGACATGACTGACTGTGCCGGCTGGTCTTAAGTCAACCTGACATAAGTTAGAAACATCTGAAAGAAGGGAACCTTAATTGAGAAAACGCCCTCATAAGATCCAGTTGTAAAGCAGTTTCCTAATTAGTGATTGGTGAGGAGAATGCAGCTCAGTGGGTGGAGCCATCCCTGGGCTGGTGGTCCTGGCTTCTTTCTAGAAGAGGGCAGGCTTAGGGAGCAAGCCAGTAAGCACACCCTCCATAGCCTTTGCTTTAGCCTATGGTGATATGTTATATATTTAATAAAACCAGTCTGGAATGTCAGAGAAGATCTATCCACAGTCGGTCCAGGAGGATCAGAAAGTGGTAACTCACATCTTTAATCCCAGCATGGGTACAGACAAAGGAGAATAGAGGATGACCCTCGCCTTTAATCTCAGCAGGTCGGAGTTTGTGGCCAGTTTGGTTTACAGAGGGAGTTCCAGGGTCCCAAGGTCATAGTTGTGCCAGGCCTTTAATCCTATAACTCCAGAGACAGATCTTTCTGTGTTTCTGTGAGTTCAAGGCTAACTACCAAATAGTAAGTAGCCCATGCCTTTAACCTTAACCTGGATGTGAAACAACTGGACGAAGAAGGTCTTTAAGGCAGGCGTAGGAAGACAGATGAAGGCAGTAAAAGCCATGAGGAGCGAGGGCTGAGGAAGCTGGAAGACAGCTGGGTGAGATTTGACTGTGGTGTTTACTCTCTTTGTTATTCCAGCCTTTCCCCAATATCTGGCTCTGAGTTTCCTTTATCACAACTGGAATTTGTGCAACATTAGCTCCTAAACTCAGGTCCCTGCCCTCACTTCTTTTGATGAGCTGTTATGTGGGTCTGTGAGTGAAATAAACCCTTTCCTCCCTGGGAAGCTTTTGGTCACTATGTTTCAGTGCAACAATTGTAACCCTAAGATATTGATCTTTGGCATTTCCATGGCCATTCAGCTCCACGTATTTTAAGCTTCCACTGTGATTTCAAAGTGCAACTTCGAATGTTTCTAAATGCATGACAATTTTCTTTAAAATTATTGTTTTTATTATTAACTTTGACGTTTATCATTCCACGGTCATGTTTCACACTGACACTCTGAACTTTGAAATGTTTATAATTCACCTCATAAACAATTTCCTTCTTATAAATCAATAAGGGAAATGGCCCAAACAAATTTCTAAATGGGCAAAAGATGGCCAACATGTAAAGAAGTAACTCTAAGTGTCCCATGTGCATATGAAAAGATATCTAATTTCACCCATCACCCAGAATAAAAGTATACATATATATGGGTTGGAGAGCTGTCCTAGTTGGTAAGTGCTTCCTGCACAAGCATGACTTTGGCTTCCTAGCAACCACATAAAAGCTGGGTATGGAAGTATGTATTGAGTATCTGCAAGCGCAGTGCAGGGAATGTGCAGGGAGGCAAAGGTCACTGGTCAGGCAGCTTAGCCCAATCAATGAGTTTCAGGTTCAAAACATAAAAGAATTCAGAAAAACACATATTTTTGATCTCTGGATTCTATGAGCACACACATAAGCACACACACATTGACCTTATTATTCTGTCTGGAATGTGAGGAAACAGAAAATCTAAATGGTCATGAGAGTATGAACTCAGGATAGTTACAAAGAGAAATTTGATAATATCTATTAAAATTTATATATATATATATATATATATATATATATATATATATATATATATCTTTTCTGCACATTCACTTCTAGGGATTTCTTTCAGAGATACTCACACATACAAAGAATAATTAAGGTATTCATCACATCTCAAACATCTATCAACAAGATTCTAGTCAAATTATTGCAACTCTAAATTGGAATAGTAACAGCCATTTTTTTTTCTTAAAAAATAAAAATATGCTTTGGTGTACCATATGAGAAGACATTCAAACTATAGGTTAAGTAGAAACTTTAAAGGAAGGAATTTGTAATGTGGGAATGCCTTTCTGTATGCTGTGAATCTCAATCTTTAAATAAAGGAGCTGTTTTGGACCATGGCAGATACCATAGAAAAAGTAGGAGGAGGAATCAGAATAGGTAGGAGGAGCAGGGCGGAGTCAAACAGACTGGGCGGGAAGCCCAAAGAAGCAACATGTAAGAAACACAGGTGAGCCACGGGTCATGTGGCAGACAGATTAATGGAAATGGGTTGATTTAAGATGTAAGAGCTAGCTAGCAATGTGCCTGAGTCATAAACCAATCAGCATGAACTTAATATAAGTGTCTGTGTCATTTCTGGGGCCTGAGCAGCGGCGGTCTGGGGCTACAGGTCTGTGGGTCCGGGCCTCAGGCAGCCCAGGACCAAGAAACCACATTGTAACAAATTTGGTCGCTATTTATGTTTTTAAAAGACAATAAAAATACATATATACACTTGCACACACCTGGGGTATATAACTGTTTGTATATGCACATACAAGGTTATTCAAGAAACTAATAAAACCAGTTGGTTCTAAAGACAAGACTTGACTGACCATTAGATGCTGGTAGGAATGGGGAAGGCAAGAGAGACTGTGGGTTTTAACAAATACCTTTATAAACTATATAGCAACTGTTGGAAATGAATGTTTTGCAACAGTTTATTATTTAGGGCCTAAGGAACCCAAGAGACCGCACATGCTACTCCATTTGAGCTAAATCTCCATCTGAAATCTACTGAGACAACTGAACCAAGCCAGTGGGAACTCACAAATTTTAAACCCACAGCTGTAGATGCACGAGACTGGGCTAGACTCCTTGTATACTGGAGACAGTTGTATAGCTTGGTCTATTGGAGGGGCCCCTGGCAGTAGGATCAGGATCTGTCCCCGGAGCCCATTAACTATGGAGGGACACCTTGCACAGCCTTGATGCAGCGGGGAGGGGCCTGGACCTGCCTTAACTGAATGTACCAGGCTTTGCTGACTCCCCAAGGGAGGCCTTACCTTTTTGGAAGAGGGGATGGTGGTGAGCCAGGGCAGGGAAGGCTGGGGGTGGGGGGGGGGGAGAGAAGGGGGAGAGATGAGAAGGTGATCTGTGGTTGATATATAAAATGAATAAAAAGAAGAAAAGAAAAGAAAAAAAAAACAACTTCTTGCTTGGTTGGTTTGGTGTTTTGGGGGGTGGGGTAGGGTGTTGGTCTTGGCTTTGTTTTTCAAGACAGGGTTTCTCTGTGTAGCCCTGGCTGTCCTGGGACTCACCTGCCTCTGCCTCCCTAGTGATGGGATTAAAGGCGTCACCACCACCACCCGGCAGAAGCCACTTCATTTTTTATGTTTTGGATGTTTTGCCTGCACTATGAGCACCACTTGTGTGCCTTGTGCCCACATAGCCGGAAGAGGGCACTGGATCCCCCGAGGCATGTGTTTAGGACAGCTCATAACCATTTGTAACTGAGAACTGGGTCCTATGGAAGAGCAAGCAGTGCTGTTAACCACTAAGCTATCTCTCTATCCCAAAACAATTTTTTAAATCAGCTTGATTAAATAAAGTAGCTTCATCATAGAAATGTTCTTGCATGGTGACAGAATTCTATGCTTTCAGTGAACATGACTTCATTTCTAATTAGTGAAAAGGCCTACCTATGAAGTAAAATTTCCTGTGACTACACACCCTAAAGCATACCTTGTTCAATCTGAAGTCTTCCAGTAGACTGCATAAATCCAATTCCATTGTCCGCTATACACTGATACAGCCCAGAGTCTTCCGTGGTAACCCCAGTAATCTTCAGCCCATTTCCTTCAGTTAGATGCCGTGAAGAGGGGTGAATAGGCTGTGCATTATGAAACCAGGTGCGGTTGGGGGTGGGGTTCCCGTGAACATCACAGGTAAAATGTACAGTGGCCCCCAGAGACACTTTCTGATCTTGCAGTCCTTTGGAAATTGAAGCATGCTCTGAAAATAAAGCACATTTAACTATCACACAACATGGAGAATCTGTGTCTAGCACTAAGTAATGAAATCTCTGTGTTCTTTCTTACACATTCTTCCATCTGTGTAGTCACCAAGAAACACTAAGAAATCTAACTTTCATCAGCAGAACAAAGACGCAGCTACTAAATTAGAATCTTTTCTAATATTGACCCACCCATTTTATAACCCAACACATACAAATAATCACACACATACACACACTTCTACCCTGTCCTTCTCTTAACACGTAACATTAAGTAATAGTTTCTTTGGATTGTATATTAAACAGGAGACAAAAATGTTTTATACGAAACAAGAATCTTAAATGCATCAAATATTATGCTTGTTTTAAATTCGGTTTACAGGCCTATTTTGGCCACCAATGAAGAGCAGAAGCCATGGCTCTGGGTTAGCTTCTGGGTGTGAACCTCAACAAGGGCCAGAAGGTGACGAAGAACATGAGCAAGCTTGGTTATAGCTGGTGCCTCAGGGACATCGCCAACCACAACCAATTTGCAAACCACATTATTCAAGACAGGTATGGTATCATATTAGCTGCAAGGCCATGACATTGTCCAAGGTCCCCAAGCCAAGGCTTTTAAGTACATTCAGAAGATAGCAGAGGTGCACATCCACATAAAGAGGAAACACTAAGCAAGGCCTGATCCACCCTGCCTTAATACATAAATAACTAAATTCTGTTTGTGGTCCATTCCTCTTTGAGGCTATGTGTATAATCAGCAAGATACTTTAGTTTCCAGGACACTTTGCTTTGAGACACTGCCCCTCTCTGTCCTAGCACTTGCTATGGAGAGTAGGTTGGTTTCACAAAGATCTCTAATGTGAGAGATATGTGTGTCAGGACTCCTGACTTAAGAAGTCACTTCTTACTCTTGAAAGTACATCATTTACCAACGCTTTCAGTATCTGCCTGAAATAAGTGGCTACACAAACAAATCCAGTTCTGATTATCATTGGGTTAGGGTTTTCAGGGGGGATTTTTGTTGTTGTTAGGTTTGTTGGTTGGTTTTTGCTGGTGCTGGTAATCAAACCCCGATCCACCCATAGGTTAGGGTGGATGTGTATGGCCAGTTCCACCACCGACTCTGAAAGCTCACTTACCATTCACTTACATTAACCCCTATGTCCCTAACCAACAGCAGGTTAGGAGCATAAATCAAATGTTTTCTATATGTATAAATCATACTTATTGAGACCATTTCATATTCATTTTTTGTAGGTTTCACAAAAATCTATTTTAATGAAGTAAAACATGTTTTCTATGCTACAGGATGGTGTATCAGCTGCTGATAGAAAATACTCTAAAATAAAGACTATTGACAGAAATGTATGTAGGTGGATTTTATCAGTCAAACATAACAAAAAGGTAAAAAGGAAACAAATTTCTTTGTGAGGTGACATCTCTAGTCAGTTTCATCTTAGTTACTGCTAAAAGACC
Source organism: Phyllotis vaccarum (assembly GCA_033318265.1). NCBI lineage: Eukaryota > Metazoa > Chordata > Mammalia > Rodentia > Cricetidae > Phyllotis > Phyllotis vaccarum. Next base: position 94,783,719 of record JARWLC010000012.1, read on the forward strand.
ACATGCACACATGTGTGTGCGTGCGCGCACACACACACCAAGCTTTCCCTGCTTGGCATGTAATAGGGAATAGGCCCCAAGAATATGTCATATCAAATGTTCTATACCACCCAGAGATATAGCTCATTCTATATCTCTTAACAGAAATGAACCCTGTTCTGGCTACTGGTATGAATGCTTCTCAATATTCTGTGTCTCATTTTTAGCTCACAAATATCCTTCAAATATCAATTAGACCAAGAAAACGACCTGATTTCAAATGAAATCTCTATATTAAATAAGTAAGACCTTACCCAGAACATTAACCATGTAAGTAACATGTTTTACATCTCCAGACTTATTGCCCACCACACAGGAATAGTTCCCAGAGTCCGCTGGGTCAATGCTAGCCGTGGCAAGATGAGAGTACAGCCTTCTCCAGTTGCTTCCTGACACAGCATCCTGCCCATCCTTCAGCCAATACACTTGTGAGGCCGGAACCCCACTCACCACACACTCCAAGGTAACAGGGCTGTGAGGAAGGACAGCTAATGCCTGAGAAAGAGCAGGGTGAAGAATGTGAAAACCATCTGAGGAAGGGCCTGGAAAGAAAAGGAACATGAGACAGTATTAGAAATGACTATCAGAAATCCACCCTCTGCCTTAGCTCATCTATGAACACACTGGGAAGCTGCCTCTGTTTCTCCCGCATGTGACAGAGGCCCTATGCATAGCAAAATCATTTTTCTCTGAGAGTCAAAAGAAAAATATTTTGTGAGGGCATTTTGGAAATTTTTCTGAATTGGCATTTTGGAAATACACAATTTTCTAGATTACTATATTCTACCTCAGCTTATCAGTCATAAACCAAAATCAGTCACAATTTTTATATCTGATAGAAAACCCATTATCTCCTGATCACATACTCCACAGCTAACCACTAAGTTGCTTATCACTGTTGTGAAAATGATATGTTTTAAAAAATATGCCCATGGGAGCTTTAATAGAGCTCAGCAGTTCAGAACACTTGTTACTTGTGCAGAGGACCCAGGTCCAGTCCTCAGCACCCACATGGTGCCTTACAACCACCCATAAATTCAGTGCCAGGGGATCTGATATACTTTACGCACACATTTGGTGCATCTACATATATGTAGGCAAAACTCTCATATACATAAAACAAATAGATCTCTTTAAAAAATAAAATGAAAACAAGTACAGCCCTTTCTATAACACACTGATGCACAGAGAGATGGCTAGATGGCTCAGTGGTTAAGTACTCTGGCCACTTTTCCAGAGGTCTCGGGTTCTATTCCTAGCGCTCACACTAAGGCTTACGACCATCTGTAACTCTTGGCCTGGAGAATATGATGCCCTCTTCTGGCTTCTACGGACACCAGGCATGCACATGGTGCATAGCCATACATGCAGGCAAATACCCACAAACAGCAACAGGATTGAAACACTGCACTGTCCTGTGCCAAGGCTTCATGAGCCCTCCCTGCGGGGGCTCTTCCTCCCCTAGCCGCCATCATTCTCCCAAATACTTACGACTCACAAGGAGCTTCCGGCCAGTTGGTTCAACTTTCAGTTCACTGGTGACAGGGTTATAAGCAGCACATTTGTATGATCCCTTATCATTCGAGGACACATTCAAAATCTGAAGATTTCCTGAGGGAAGGATTATGTAGTTCCCTGGAGAAGATAGAGGGATATGCTCAGGTGGTAGAATCCTTGCCTAGGACAAAGCCCTGGGCTCAACCCCAGCATCCACCACATAAAATCAGGCATAGTGGCACTTATCTATAATCCCAGCATGAGGGACATCAAGGAAGGAGGACCAGAAGGCGGAGGTCATCCTTACCTACAGGGTTCCAGGCTCTGCAGGTTCCCATCACACAAACGGAACTAGCAGAGACTGCTGGGACTTACATATAAGATCAGCAGCAAATGTGTAGCCAAAGAAGCTTTGAGAAAGGAAAGCCCAGCCCAAAGGCACCCATACAGCAAAACCCTCAGCAGACGGTCAGAGTCTGAAATGCAAGGACTTTATCTGGACAAAAATAAAATGACCATAGAACCTTCTGGACCCATATTGCCCTACAGCCAGTGTAGTGTTCAGTCACTGGCTACTCCCCACATTTCTCAATACATGCACATGGAGTAGCTGTTCTTCAACAGTCATGGCCTAGCACTGACGGCATGGCAAAGCTGAAAGCAAAGTCCCTGCATTAATGCATTTGCCATTCCAATAGGAAGTATGAGGTAGCAGATAAAGGGCCCCCTCACTAACAGAAACATATACGGCACACACCAGGTGTGATACCTTCTACCAGAGAAAGGAGAAGAAGGTGACAGAGCATCTTATTTATGCACGTCCATGTGGGCCACCTTCTCTAAGAAGAGGTATTTAAATATGGCCTTAAGTGGTTGAGGAGCAAGCCCTCGGGGTCAGTTGTCTAAGAGAACCAAGTCCACCTGTCCTCTGAGAGCACATCCCAAACAGGACTCACCTGTGGAATACTTCAGCCACTTTCCCCGGATCTTATAGCGCACCTCAGCTTTGGGGTTGCTCTCTGGCACCCTACAGCCAATGAAACCCGTGGTTTTCTCTTCTGCAGTAATAACATGCATTGTCGATGAATCGAAATCACCAAGAGCTGGAATAAACAAACAAACGAATACAAAACAACTCAAGGGAAACTTAAAACTTAGAAAACATATAAGATACCCTTTTGTCGCAACTGATTCGGGTCCCAATGACAGCAGAAATAGCAGGATCTTTTGGGGGTTTGGGTTTTGTTTTTTTTTCCCTTGTTGTTTTTGTTTTAAGACAGAGTTTCTGTGTAACTCTGTTCTGGAACTGCTTTGTAAACCAGGCTGGCCTCAAAATGCAAAGATCTGTCTGCCTCTGCCTCTGAAGTCCTGGGACTAAAAGCATGCACCACCATGTCCAGCCAAGTTTGCTTTTTTAACAGGTCTCATTAAACAACATTATACAACTCAAGCTAGCCTTGAACTTGTGATTCTCCTGCCTTAGCCTAGCAACTGCTAGGATTCTAGGTGTACACCATCACAGCCAGCAATAAGAGTTTTTGATCTGAGAAAGGCGTTGGGGAAGAGGTGAGTGGTTGAGGGCTGGCAGCTAAGTCAGGGGACACAGGTTTTTGCAGTCACTGTCTTCATGGAACCGTAAGGAGAACAAATTGCTTTACCAAAGAGAACTGCAAAGCATAATTATTGCCATTCTGTCAAGATAAATTCTTCCCCATCTAGGGGATTATTCATCAAAACACTTTCTCTGCAATAAAACAGCTTCTGGGAATGAACCTAGTACATTATAAAACACAGCAGCCCACTGAGCCTGGATGCACCAGCTTGGTACCGATTCCTTTCCATTTAGACAGTCACTGTAGACTGAGCAAGCCTTTTATTATCCCCAACACCCAAGGAAGCCAGCTGCCTGCCTCCAGGAAATCAACCCTCCAGTGTGTGTCTTGGATCTGTGCACGGGTCACAACTCTACAAAAACATTTACTCTTCTCAGTTATGACAAACTCTCCACTCCAGGGGAATCCAGATTTGTTCTGTAAATAGGGGTACCCTCACAAAGCCGTTTTCCATTACTAGAAGCCATCGCCATTTGAAAGGCAGATGGCTCCAACTTACTAAAGAAAACCACGCATTCCAGATTTTCCATAAATTCAATTCTTCCCATTCCTTTCTTCACAGTTTTCCCCCCTAGCCTTTCGCCTGGTTTCAATTACATAAATTAAAATCCCCTGGTAATCGAGGGAAATAGAACAATTAGATATGAAAGACAGATAAAGGACTGCGTGAAATGAGTGTCAAAGACAACGACTTTGGTCTGTGCTGATATTAAAGACTTTCAACGGTTCACAAGGATATTGCCCAGAATTTACACTAAAACACTATTCTGTGATAATTTTTTTTAAAAAAAAAAAAAATCATTCCCATACTATTGCTAGAAACTAAGCTACTAGGCTGGGCTACAGAGGCTTCAGCATCTTTCCTCAGCTATTTGAAGTCAAGATAAGGTTACATACTCTCAGACCCCTGCATGTATCATATCAGTGCCCAACCCCTCCTTCCCCCCACCCCCACACTTGCTTTAAAAATTGCAGAAGCAAATAGAAAACCCATAGATTTTGAGAAAAACAACAAATAATAAGACTCAAACTAAACTCACCTGCAGTGGACACCGTTGCAGGGCCACTCACAATGGCACCAATGCTGTTGTTGGCAATGCACTGATAGCAACCAGAAAGGGCAGGGGTCAGTGACAGAATGGTCAAAGTCCCCTGATGTATCTCAATCTGTTCCGTGTTTCCGTCCAATCGTTTCCCATTATGCAACCATGAGATTCGGGCAGTAACAGGTTTAGCAGCGCAATGTAGGACCACGGGTCTACCAAGCTTCTGGACAGCAGAGAGTGGCTCAGAAATAAAATAAGGTGCCAAGTCTGCACAGAAACATTCCCATGCACAAAAGAAGGGGGGAGGGGGAGAAAGAAGAGAAAGAAAGTACGATAAATACATTTCATCTGAGTCTATAACTAAGGCCGTCTCTTACCTCTCTCTATGTGTTAGTTCTTAATGCTTATAAAAAATTCATAAGCCCATCTTGGTCTCAGACTCACAGAGATCTTCCTCACTCTGCCTCCTGTGTACTGGGATTAAAGGTGTGCCACTATGCAGGCCCTTACAGTATTTTAATTAGGTAATAAATGCTATATAATCAATATATTATTATACATATATATCCGACCTTCACCTAACTATAAAACAAAAAGATTGACATGAGGAAAGGCTTCAGCCAAAGCCCCATCCTTCCCTCTTACCTGAACTCACAGAAGAACACAGAATCATAAGAATATATAGCAGTGTCCATAAGGGTCCAAGGTCTGGATGCATAGCGCCCAATTACAGAAGTAGGCAGGAAAAACTTTCAGAGAAAGCCCAGGCCTCAGCTCACTAGAAAACATTTAAAAAGAAAAAAAAAAAAAAAAAAAAAACTAAGCCATAAGAACCACTAGCATCTTTAAATTGAACACCTTATCTTAGACTCTTCATGATCCATATCATCTCAACCCAACACAGATATAGACACTAAGCTAGGGTTAGAAGCTCTGCTCCTACTTCTAAGGGACTAGGATACTTTTTACACTGGAGTGGGGCAAGAATGGAAGAGCCATTGGGAAACACTGAGCCCTTGGGAGACAGATGATGGCATGGTGGGTGACAAATATGAGTTGTGAACTGTGACAATGAAGTGCACATGGATTCAGGACAGTCTAAAGCCAAACTAAAGAAAAGAGAGGCACAGAGATGAGGGGTGAATGAGATGCAGAGACATGTCAAGGATGACTCTTGAATTCTGGTGGAAAAGAGTAAAGAATGCCTGTTTACTAAGGTAGAAGATTCCAGAGAGGGGGATACAAAGAGAAGAAGCCGAGAGTCTGCAGCTCTGGGTGCCTGGGGAACATTTAAGGTATCTACTGGACACCCAGCTGTTACCATGAGGTCCAAAGTTGCTTAAATGAATCTGGACTCACGGGGAGAAGTGAGAACTGGAAACAGAGAGTTCAGATGTAAGGAAGTCAGGTACCACCTCAGGCTTTTCTATGGAAAATGTGCTTCGAGAACAAGACATGATGGCCAAGGACCTTTCGAGACTGAAGAGGGAAGGAGCAATGGGGATGTGAAGAAAGAAACAATGAAGGGGCAATGTGGACAAGCGTGGGTCAGCAGACACGGGCTAACTTTCAGGAAGCGGAAGAGAGCACGCAACAATAGGAGAAAGAAGAATAAACACTTCCCAAACTTTGCCATGTCGCAGAAAAATAGGAAGAAAATGGTAGCCAACAGGTGAACATCTCTAACAGATGTCATCTGAGGAAAAGGTTGGCTCTGGCTTGCTTTTCTTTTTCTTTTTTTTTTGGGGGGGGGGGAGTAGAAACAGTACAGTACACTTAGAAAACTTTTAAGAAATCCATAAATCCAAGGACTGGAAGGACATGGAGACAAACTGCCACATATACGATGGGCGGAGGTAGAACCAATGAGCTCTTCTTGGAGACAATTTATTTTATTCATGCAACCAATATTTTTGAATATTTACGATACTGCAAATAGCATCCTAAAGGCTAAACATGAGGCAGTTTTCCACTACAAAAATAAAAATTAGGCAGACCTGAGTTTAAACCTTACATTCTAATGAAAGAGACACACCTTGAACAAGGCAAATAAAACCATTAAGCTTAAGAAGGTTGGTGCATTCTCAGATAGAGCTAAGCACCAAGCCCTGGACACCTTTGTGCTCTGCTCTCACCTTTCCATGTAACATGTGTGTCCTCCTTAAAAGCAAGCATGTTCAGTTGTAAAATTCTACTTTCTAGAAACATTCTATAATGCCCCTTAAAACGAAAGAATGACTTCAACTTAATGAAATTTCCATATGTGCAATCATAGTTAATAAAGACTGACATCTGCACTTAGGTTATTCCAGCTGCACCATTTGTCCCTTCATTTATTCACTCATGTATCTAATTTTAAAAATTAGCAAAAGTGCACTAATTCTCCACACCACACACACACAGTACTGGGTGTTATGCTGGGTAAGGTTATCAGTAACCTCTACAGATCCTGCCCTGCATTCCTGCTTGGCCAGGACTGAAAATAAATTCTATGACTACGCAACATAACCGAACAGGATGAGTGGTTACATTAACAATACATTAGGCATGTAACTGGGGGGTAATATAAAGCAAAGCGGAGTCTCTGTGAGTCAGTGTCTCAGGATGTGTTCATCTGTTTCTCCTACTCCAGAGTCTGAAAGCTTACACACTTAAGCTTATCTAGATCACTGACATCAGGTCAACCTTTCCATTTATTTTCTTGGCGACCCCTTTAAGAGGTGGGAGCAGATGTACTTCGTTGGCAGGAGGGGTCAGTTGTATGAAAACTTTTGGGATTTATTTGAATTCTCCTAGTTTAAGGCTAAGGACAGACACGCAGCAGTGTTAGGGCATAAATAAACATTCTTTCGACTTGGTAACAGGAGACACTTTCTGAGAAAATGTGGGCATGAAGGATTGTTTCTTTCTTTTGCCAAATCTTTCTCCAACTATTTATTTATTAAAAGGCAGTGACATGGATTTTACAGTGAACTTTAACCTTCACTCCTAACCTAATTTATAGCTGCTCTTGGGAATTTCACAGTTCATTATTCCCACCTAAATACGACCACACAGAAGCCTCCTTGATAAAGCCTACTGGGCTTTAGACAAGGTTTCACTGTGTAGCCTCTATATATGTAGCCCAGGCTAGCCTCAGACTGGCAATGGTCCTCCTATCTCTACCTCCTCGGCACTGGGATTACAGACATGATCTCAGTTGATCTTGGAAGTTAGAAGGAACCTATGTCCATAAAAGCCACTTACTAAATATCTGTGGGCTTGACTTCTATGTATACACCGCTCAGTATTAGAGGGCTGTCATGGTAGCGTAATGGGTCCAGTGGCTTATACTCAGCAGCAATGAACTCTCACAACCTCATCTGTACAGATCACTCACAGCACAAAAGATGAGTACAAATCAGAGAGGACCTTTGAGCAACACTGGAAATAAATCACTCAATGCCAAAGCATCACCTTTGCTGAAAATATAATACTCTTAACATTAGTGTTACTGCTATTTGACTTATTACTCTTTCCCCCCACCACCACACACACACTTTTCCCTGTGTTCCTCTGAGTGATGAACAATTTTGCTTGGCCAAGTTTATCCCAACAAAGCAAGGCTCCTGCCGTATCACACACAGGTGGCCTTGCCATGGATGCCACCTCTGTCGCGGCAGACATTTACCTTTACCTTGGGTAGAAAGCAACTCCAACCACTTCAGCAAAGCAGTCACCTTATCCCCCTCTCACCCCCTCTGCAGACGTGGAAGTCATGATCATCAGAAGGAAGGCCCAGAGAAACCACACTCCACCCTGCACCACGCACCTCCTGAACACATCGCCTGCCTAAGGTTCTTTGACCTCTACTGTAGCAAACATAACATTGAAGGGTTTCCTTGTAAAACTTAAAGCCAGAATTCAGACTTTAATCATATCCGATGGAACAGAATTTTGAATAAAATCGTATGGTCATATTTTTACGTCATCATTTATCTCATTGAACAATTTTCAAAAATACCCAGTGTTCGCATAATTCTGGGTTTAAAGTGTTCATGTCTTTTTTTCACATAATTGACAATGAATATACGAGTTGTATAAAAAGAAAATTGCTGAGGAAAGCATCTATAAACATTCGCTTTAAAAACCATAACCATTCAGCACAGAATATGTGGGATATGCGGAAAATAAGATGAATGTCCCACCTGACCCAGTGATAACGGATCAGCATTCTGACACATGCTTTCCCAATCTTCTGCATATGTGTGTGTATATGATTATAACTAAGATCAGAATGAGTAATAATTTTAAATCTTTTTGATAATCTCTTATCTAGTATTCTTTTTTCTTATTAAAACCTTCCATGAACACCATATATAACACTTGCAGATACTCTGCCTTATCTAGGGTTTCTATCACTGTGAAGAAATGCCATGGCCTCAGCAACTCCTTTAAAGGAAAACATTTAATAAGGAGCTGGCTTGCAGGTCCAGAAGGTTTATCCATTGTCATCATGGTGTGAAGCACGGTGGTGGGCAGGCAGACATGCAGCTGGAGAAGGAGCCAAAAGTTCTACATCTGGGTTGGAAGGCAGAAGGGAGAGAGAGATAGACCCGGGACTGGCTTGAGCTTCTGAAACCTCAAAGGCTCCAAGAACACCACTCTTATGAGCATTTAGGGAACATTTTCATCAAACCACCATATACTCTATTGGGTAGATATACATAAATATGTATGTATATGATATATATGGGTATAAGTAATTAAATTATCTTTTTTGGATAGCTAAGTTACTTTTTAATATTATATATATACACATACATATATTTGTCGCATGAGCACACGTGTACATACATCTCATATATTTGAATGAGTATCATTCATAAATCTTTAGATACTCTTAATTATGTGTCCTGAGGTTATATTCTTGGAAGTAGAATTCTTAAATCAAGGATTTGAACATCTTAAATATTTTTGCATACATATCATCATGGCACTTTCTAAAAAGAAGCCACGGTTTACAGCACCATTCCCATCAACCACCATCAGCACAGGAAGGTGGTTCCCCCCTCAGTTTAAGGTGCAGGTCCATGTACTATGTAAGCCAAATATGGATATAAATATAACTGTTCAGCTCATTAGAGTACATGACACTCCATCCATATTAACCACTCTTTACCACTGAAAAGATCATGGGTATAAAAATCTGCCTTGTACCCTAAATCCATCCAAAAAAAAAAAAGGTGGGGGGAGGGGGGTAAGGAGACACTGTAATTCTCTGCAGTTTTAATTTATAATGTGTATTTCTCTAAAAATAAATTTTTATGAAAAAATCTGCTGGCATTCAAAACTTGAACTGTTGTGAAAGAATATGCCCTCAGGCTGGAGCGATGGCTCAGTGGGAAGAGCTCCAGCTGCTCTTCTAGAGAACCAGCACACACATGGCAGCTCATACCTGTCTATATAACTCCAGTTCCAGGGCTTGACACCCTCACATAGACATACAAACAGGCAAAACACCAATGAACATACAACAAAAATTCTGTGTATCTACATAAATATATAGTGTATGTAATATATATTTATTTATATATTTCTCCCTCCCATAGTACATTCTTTTGGCCATCCACCTTATACAATATGTATTACAAGTATTAACACACCCATTTTCCTAATAAGACTCCTCTAACTCACTGGTCTCAGAGGAAACTGAAGGACCATGAGAAAGTCCTTGTATCGATTTCGTATGTTCAGATGAAGTTCATGCCAATGTAAGTACACCCTTCCACTGCAGTTCTGAAAAGATGCCTCACAGTCTCTGTGCTCCCAGGAAAGGCTCTGGTGGTACAGAGGCTCCTCAGACAGCAGAGTACAGAAAGGGGAACAGCTACAAGAATCAGGCCCATTCCTCTCCAGATCAGGGTGACTCTCCTCCACACTGAGGAAAGTCAGAATGCCTTCGGGCAAAGTTCTGCTCCTTGAATCTTGAGGTTCAAAGAAGAGCTGCTATTTCCTAAGTAACCCAGATTTAGGCCGCCACCTTCCCTGCACAGGTGATGTGTGTGTGCCATGCTTTCTGTGCCCAGCTGGACTCAGCAGAGGTTCTACTGGCAGATGCCTCATCTTAGCTGGGAGAGGAAACATTTCCCTAACATTTGCTTAACTTATTGTTCAGGTTGTGAACTTACTGCTTTTATAACCCCTCTTCAACATGCTTCCAGAAGGGTCCTTTGGGGAAAGCCCTTCCTGAGTTTTTAGATTTGATTACTTTGTTTTTGAAGCATCGCTTTTGCTTTCTTAAGGCTGATCAAGGCTCTCTTTCTGAATTACTCCCTTCCCAGCCCTCCTTTCCCCCCTCCCCAGCCCTCCCTTCCCAGCCCTCCCTTCCCCCCTCCCCAGCCCTTCCTTCCCAACCCTCCCTTCCCCCTTCCCAGTCCTCCCTTCCCCCTTCCCAGTCCTCCCTTCCCCCCTCCCCAGCCCTTCCTTCCCAACCCTCCCCAGCCCTTCCTTTCCAACCCTCCCTTCCCCCCTCCCCAGTCCTCCCTTCCCCCCTCCCCAGCCCTCCCTTCCCCCCCCAGCCCTTCCTTCCCAACCCTCCCCAGCCCTTCCTTCTCAACCCTCCCTTCCCCCCTCCCCAGCCCTCCCTTCCCCCCTCCCCAGCCCTCCCTTCCCCCCCCAGCCTTTCCTTCCCAGCCCTCCCTTCCCCCCTCCCCAGCCCTCCCTTCCCCCCCAGCCCTTCCTTCACAGCCCTCCCTTCCCCCCTCCCCAGCCCTCCCTTCCCCCCTTCCCAGCCCTCCCTTTCCCCCTCCCCAGCCCTTCCTTCCCAGCCCTCCCTTCTCCCCTCCCCAGCCCTCCCTTCTCCCCTCCCCAGCCCTCCCTTCCCCCCTCTCCAGCCCTTCCTTCCCAGCCCTCCCTTCCCCCCTCCCCAGTCCTCCCTTCTCCCCTCCCCAGCCCTCCCTTCTCCCCTCCCCAGCCCTCCCTTCCCCCCTCTCCAGCCCTTCCTTCCCAGCCCTCCCTTCCCCCCTCCCCAGCCCTCCCTTCTCCCCTCCTCAGCCCTCCCTTCTCCCCTCCCCAGCCCTCCCTTCCCCCCTCCCCAGCCCTTCCTTCCCAGCCCTCCCTTCTCCCCTCCCCAGCTCTCCCTTCCCCCCTCCCCAGCCCTTCCTTCCCAGCCCTCCCTTCTCCCCTCCCAGCCCTCCCTTCCCCCCTTCCCAACCCTCCCTTCCCCCCTTCCCAACCCTCCTTCCCTCTCTTCCTCTAAGCGTGAAAAAAAACTTAGCTTTGGGATCAGCATAGTTCTTCAAAATAGGAAACCTTTTAAGTTAGTTTGCATTTTGGAGAAATCTCATTCTTCATGAAATGTGATCTTTAAAAAAGAGAATTGATTCCTATTTTTATCAATTTCAAAATGTACCATTTAGCAACTGTTGAGAAAAAATATTTTTGGCAGTAACTAAAACCTAGGATATGTTTACAGAAAAAGCTTTTTTCTTTTTCTTTTCTTTAGCAACCAAAGTGTAATGCTTAACATTGCTTAACAGGTATTTGTTTTTTCTTATCAATGAAAGCTGGCTTTTATTAAATGGAGCCTAGCCTAATGCTTCCTCCACAATCATTGCAGATCACTTCACTCAGTGACTGAGTTTATAGAAAATACGTTTTCAGGGAGTAAAGCAGTTAAGCGTGGAAGAGATGAATGAGCGATGGAATCAACATGGACAAGTCACTGGAAGGACGGAGGCTTATTTCACCTGGACCTGGGGACAAGACTTCTTAGAGGACACAGGAGAACTGCTGCAAGTTCATAGGTACACACACACACACACACACACACACACACACACACACACAAACACACACATACACACAGACAACACACTCACACACACACAAACACACACATACACACACACAAATACACACAAACACACACACAGACACACAGACACACATACACACACAAACACACACATAGACACACATACACACACACAAACACACATATACACACACACAAACACACACATACACACACACAAACACACACATACACACACACAAACACACACATACACACACACAAACACATACACATAGACAACACACACAAACACACACACATAGACACACACATATGAAGACCCTGAAAGAAAAGATCCATCAAATGAAATGGCATTAATAATTTAGAGGATGCAGGAGAGAGAACAGTGAAGGGGAAGAAGGAATGGAAGGACAGGTTCTAGAGAGAACAGACAGTGTGTGTACAGAACCTACATATGGAGTAAGGTAGTGTATGGGCTGGACCATGGGGGCAGGGTGCTATATTAAGAGAGGGAAAGTCACACAGGTATGTAGAAACTAGAGCTTAAAAAAATAGTATAAATCACATTAAGGTATTTGGCTTTTATTCTGAGAGAAGGAATATTTTCTACAGGGCATGCTCAGACCTGCACCTCTGAAGAGCCATTCACACTGCAATGTGGTGAACGGCTGAAGGCAAGTTAGGAGAGGCTGGTGTGATAAAGAACGGAACCTGCACCAGAGAAACTGTCAGAAATTTTAATGATTTGGAAATCCCTAAGACATGGATATATTTAAATGATTTAAGAGGTAGAATGAGAGGATGTGGTCCACCAGAGATCAGGTCTGGGAAAGAATGCAGCATTTGTCTGTCCACTTCCACTTCCTGGCTGCTCTGTCAGGAAAGAAGAAACTGAAGTGACTGTCTCTATATCTGACTAACACAAGTAACTGTGGAGATGCTCTGCATTTTCTCAGACAGGAAATCCATGAGAACAGCAGACCTTTGTGCTTACTGTCTGGAAGGTGTTACAGGGAATAGGGTGTACCTGTAGAGATGCTGAGTCGGAGGGACACCGGAATCTAGAAGACGGCCCAGCAGGATAGGGATTTGGGGAGGCCAACAGCAGACAGAACTGCTGACCCCATAGAGGAGCATGCCTCGGGCTGAATCCTAAAAAGGCATCCCATTTGAAGAAGCAGGAACTCCCCATTCAAAACTAAGGATCTCAACAGCTTGACATTAAAATGGGGAGGCAGAACCGATTCTCCGGGATGAGAGTGAACAGGCTTGATGGAAAAAAATCTATCCTGAATGTCACTAAATAATCTCACTCTTCTGCCCCAGCCTCTAATGTACTTTTAAAAGGTGCTGTAGGCTAGGTAGTCAAACATGTCCCACATCCCCAAGCTGTCGCTCCTTCATAATTTCTAAAGGGTTTGATAGGTAGCTCTCCTTGCTGTATACATGAGGTCTCCCAAAATGAGAGAACATCTGGCATTTATCTTTCAATAACTTTACAAGAGGGACTGAAGGAGGAAGGTGAGGCAAGATGTCACTATTAGTTACAACAAATACATTATCTAATACTTTACCATTATGGCTGGGGTAGGGGGGAGACATTTACAAACTAAAGCATGTGTACAGCTGACAATGAGGTATTTATTCTCTGACTTTCTCAAAGCCTGGGTGAGAGAAGAAATCTGTCAATCCCACAGAAGAGTTGCATGCTACTGAACTCCCAACTGAGCGAAGATCTTCCGGTGTGAAATACAGTGTCATCTGTGCACACTTATTAATGGCCTTGCCATCAATTCAGGTCAGCGTCTTAAAGGCTGGCACCCAAGGATTTTCCAACCTTTCCCCCACCTCTCCTGTGTTTCAGAAGAGCCAGCCAAACATAGACAACCCTGCTGCCTGCCAGTGTTTCCTTTCCCCGGGGACCAGCAAGAGTGGACAGAGAAATGGAAGTGACGTGGGAGTTGTGGCACCAGAAAGGTCAAGTGAGCAAAGAAATAATCAACTCCGCATGAGCCACTCCAGCACTGACACAATGAAAAGGGCCTAGGACTAACCCCAGGAAAGGTCACAGGGATCAAGGGTCACAATTTAAAAAAAAAAAAAAAAAAAATGGCAACAGCCAGGGGCTGACAGCTGCAACAGGCATCAATGTGCTCCTAATTAGACTCCAAAAGAAATTCTGATAGTGGGGTTAGACTCTATTCACAATATTTGTGTGTTTTTTAAAAAGGCACATCAAGAGTTCCTGTCCACTCTTTCTAACATGTGGCTTCTTCCTGCTCTTGAGCATAGGAAATCAAGAATCATGGAGATCAGATAATTCTGGCAACCACCATGAATTGTACAGGAGGGTTATAAATATTTAAGAGCATAGCTGCATACAGATGGCAAAATGCTAAAACGCAGCTTAGGAAAGATCATTGAAAAGATAAAATACAGCAAATTTCAAGGAATTACTGTACAATACTACAGAGTCAACACTTGCCACAAATATACTGCTCAGTGGATTTGAGTTTTTTGTTGGCATTGACTTCGTGGGAAAAAATAACAGAATTATGGTAACCACAAAACGAATGCTCAAAGAGAATTCTTTTTTTCCTTAGTTTGCTAAAAAAAAAAAAAAAAAAAAAAAAACTAGCTAAGCTAGAACAGACTGGTGTTGTGATGACGCCATCCGACACTTGGCTAGCCTTCCTTGGTAGGGGATGAGATGGAAGAACATGGAAAGAGTTGAATAATAAATGGTTAGGTAATATTACTAACATTGCTGTTTAGAATCCCAGAGCTTAGACCAAATAACACACTGAGCCAAGAATTTCCCTGGGCAGTTACAAAACACGACCCTCACCGGGTTTAGATTTCATTTTAATAATTGGGGGAGGAGCTTAAGGAGAAATGAGTTTCCATTAAGTATATATTAATATATACAGTGAGACACTGATAAAAGAGCAAATGGGGGTGGGGATCAGAATTCTAAGAAAAGTACCTTTGCTGCATAAAAACTTAGATCGGTGCCCATGAGTGGTGGATCTGTTGTGGTGACTTTTATACCTCTCTACCTGTTGAGTTATAAGTTTTCTGTAATCTAGAGCATATTGATTTGAGTTTCGGGTTATCGATTCACCTTTAAACTTGACTACACAAAAGAATTGAGGAACCCTACATTTCCTTGTTCATTTAGTGATGAGAATTAAGTCAGACACAGCTTCATCAAACCTGCCATCTGCCATGGGTGAGCAGCTGTACCCTGATAATGGAACTCTCAAGGTTCATTCAAAAGTTGACATACAAGTCAATCACAGATGATCACCTAGTCATAACATAAATAAAAACACATAGTCTAAACATAAATAAAAACACATAGCAGTCTACATCCCTCACCCCTACCCCTATCCCACCCACCCCCTCCAAAAAAAACCTGCACTTCAGAAAACCTTACACCATCACGGCAGTTAAAAACAAAATAATGATCAGGCTACAACGCTCTGATGAACAAGAAAACAGGAAAGCAGGTCAATTAAGTTCACAGTGTCTTTGTAGAAAAAAGCACTTTAGACCACGAAGCCCTGGTCCAACCAGAAAAGCTTGGGAAGTTATGAATGACACAGGACCAGCCTATCTATAAGAAATGACTCACTGCTGGAACAACTCTGTCACCACAACTTAAACCAACCAGAGGCTATTGCATTGTAGCATCACACTGGGTGCCAATCAATAGAGTAGCCAGAGCAATAAGTCTGGATACAGACACAAGACATAACGTGTTGCACACAGAAAACATATAGCTAGGGGGCCAACATGGAAGACAAACATTCCAATGATGCTACTTGGTACAAAACTTTTCTAAAAATTCTCTACAGTTTTCAGCATCGATGTATACCTTGTTTAACCTCATTAAGTCTCAATATCATGAGCCAATATTTTTATTAATGTATATTTCAAACACAATCAAGAATATAAAAGTTTTAACATACTATAGCCAGTAAATAATAAATTCTAAGTTTCTTAGAACAGTAACAGCAATATGAGAGTAAATATCATTCTGAAATTATAATCCACTACTGGTATTTCATGGTTATCTGGACCAGGCACGCGTTACATTTGTAGGACATACTTCCTCATGTCAATACACATAAAAAGTCTTGTGGCTTTGATTCTTCTTGTCATCCTTGACTTTCATGTATAACATGAAAGTTTTTGCTTTGTAGTGAGGTTTTATTAACTTACAAAGTTCTATTTTCTTAGAATAGCAAGAAATCTGTAGATTTGATTGATAACATACTTTTCCAACATCTCTTCATGCAACTCATTATTTTAGGTACAGGTAGAAATGAGATTGCAATTTGTAGACTAAAAACCACAAGGAGGCCAGAGTGAGTGAGGTGGCTCTGCAGATAAAGGTAGTTTCCACACAAGCATGACAATTAAGTCTGATGGATCCCTGGAACCCACATAAAGGTCCAAGAGAAGAAGAGACTCCACAGAGTCACCTGATGCACATCGTGACGTGTGTGCCCCCGCATGAATACATCATGTGCAACACATACAAAATTACACATTTAAACTGTGGGCTGGAGAGATAGCTCTGAGGTTAAGAGCACTGCCTGCTCTTCCAGAGGTTCTGAGTTTCAGTTCGATTCCTTGCAACCACGTGGTGGCTCAGAACCACCTATAATGAGATCTGGTGCCTTTTTCTGGCATGCAGGCATACATGCAGGCAGAATAATGTATACATGATAATTAAATTTTAAAAACACATTTAATTTTTTTTAATTCTTCAAACAAACAAAAATAATTTTCAACAATTTTTACACCAAAAAGGCTATTTTTGCTATAAGGCTACTCTACCAGAATAACTGAGACTGGGTAATTCATACAGAGCAGGGATCTATTTGGTTCTCCCAGTGATGAAAGAAAGAAGTAGCTGTATCATTCTGTGACAGAAGGTATGGCAGCAGGGGAGCAACAGATGCAGTCCACACCACCATCTGAAGCCCAGACTAGTGACATCTCATACTACAGGCGGTGGTAGAACATCCGTGAGGGCAGGGCTTTCGAACATCTAACCACCCATCAGAACACCCACTCTCAGCGCTATTGCACTGGAAAACAAGTTCCCAACAGGTGAGCTCTGAGAACATATTAAACCACATCGAGTAGTCAAAGGATGGGCAAGGAGCGGAGCAATAAAGTAAAGCTAATAGAGACTCTGTTTCCCAAAAAGCTGCATCTCTCGCTTTAACACGTATATAATGAGTGGAATCTCAAACATTTTTTAGTGTTTAAAAAAAAATAAAACACAATCAAAGGGATAAAATTTCATTTGTAAAACAAAACTATGGGTTGGTAATCTAAGCTGATAAATTTTTTCCTTTCCTCGGTTAAGGTCAGGCCGGGATTAGCAAAATGGCTCAAAGGAGAAAGGCATCTGCCGCCATAATTTGAGTCCAATCCCCAGTTCCCAGATTCCACATAGTGGAAAGAGAGAACTGACCCCCAAAGGTCCCCTGACCTAGAGGTGGACATAAAGAGCATGCATTTTTCTCTCTCTCCCCCTCTCAATAGATAAACAGATGATGATAGATAGATAGATAGATAGATAGATAGATAGATAGATAGATAGATAGATAGATAGATAGATAGATAGATGATAGATAGAGGTAAACTCCTGGAGCCTGAGTAAAGGTGAAGACCACCAACCACACGTCACCATATGCACATCCATACGCATACATCACACACAGACATAAATTATTTCATTTTTATTTAAAAAAAAAAAAAAAACTTTCAGAGGGAATATTGCCTAACTTAGCATGGTGTGAGCTCTCTCTGCAAAAAGAAAAAACCTCCACAATTTTCCATCCTTAGAATTCTATAACAAGCATTTTATAACTGCTCTACTCAAACGAAAATAAAACACAGAAATCTGCATGCATCTCTCCCATTCATTATAGTTTGCCTTATCCTTGGCAGACGCTGCAAGCGGAAGGGGAGAAAAGCCAAATTCACCAAAACATTAGTCCTAAACTGAAGCACAGTGCTTCTTCCACAAGAAAGCAAGTATATGTACCTACTCATGAAACAAATAATAGTTGTGTGTGTGTGTGTGTGTGTGTGTGTGTGTATGTGTGTGTGTGTGTGTGTGTTTTCAAGTAAGAGACATGAAGCTCATGGTTTCATTGCAAAAACTTAAGTGGAGGGGCTCCCTTTTTCTGTGAAAGTGGTGCCTACCACTTCACAGTCAGATCATCAATGAGGCATTCACAGAATGCTGATAATACTGTCCGAAATGTGTATACAGTGAAAACAAAGTTCTTTCTGTGATGTGGGACTCATCTTTAAAAGGGGAATTACTAAATAAAAGAACATCACCCATTTTAAAACTACTCATGTAAGAGAGAGCAAGCTGGGATTCAATCGATGTATGCCACACGCATGTATGAAAATACACCTAGAGCCACCTTAATATACACAACTAATACATGCTAACAAAAGAAATCAAAACAAATGATCTGAAAAACACTCAGGCATCAGGCTCTCCAGGAATCTACATTTGAGGCGTCTCATCATGCTCATCATGCCATAATCACCTCCTTTCTCTCTGCTGGCTTCAGTGCCAACATAAGCAGCTCAGAGGCGAAGCCCAGATGGCAGGTGTGGGCGTTCAGAACATCAGATATTGTTTTGTTTATCTGAATTACAATCTTTGTTCAAATGGCCTGGGGGTGCAAATAAAACATACTGCTAATTAAAATAACCAGCAGCAGTACTAATAAAACATCTAAAAAGCAACTATTTTATAGAGAGGGGCTTTTCAGGAGCTTGTCTCCTTACCTCAGGATACAGAACAACCAGCGTGCAGTTAAAACTAGATGAGTTGCCCCAGTTTCTGCGGGAGAAGGATAAAAGTAACTTAAAACTGGGGCCAGGAAGAATCCAACTTGACCCTGAGGTACCATATATCCCTGACAGGCATCTCCTATGTGGACAGACACCTCTTCTACAAATAAGCAGCCACATCCTGATCAGAACTGTGCTGATGACCTCCTAAGTTTATATGACAGCAATACAGCCCAGGCTTGGGGATGTTGGCAATCAAATGTAAAAAGGAGAGACCTGGATGTTGAGACTATGGCTGTCTTAGGAGTCACCCAACATGAACATGGTCATAGGTTCAAAGCTCAGCTTTACAGATGATGTTACTGAAGGGGGCGGGAAAATGTTTAAGCCACCTGGGTCCTATGAATGTCAAAACATTAAATTTTTTCTTAACTGAACACTGTTACCTGTTATGATGGTTTTATTAAAACAAGACAAGAATTAAGTGGGAAGTAATTTCACAAAGAGCATAGCTCCAGAAGCAATCACTTTAAGTCTTGGCTAATTTGTTTTGCTTCTTTATTCCAGGTCAGTATAAAATTATCACTAAAAACTAAGCTGGTTCAAAGAAGGATGGTGAGAAGCAACTAAAGACTTGGCTTTCACTGCCTTATATCAGAATACTTTTAGCAGTTAGCTACCACTCCTTATGAAACGGCTTGTCCTGATATCCTCTGGACTCTCTGACCCTCATCCTCATGTCAGCACCACTGCTTTCCTGCAGAGGCCAAGACTCCGCTACTCACAAAGAACCAGCCATGCCGGGAGCCCCTCCTGTACCTCCATAATCATGTTTCTCAGCAGACTGGCCAAACATTTACCTGCAGGGATGTACCATGCCCAACCTCTACATTCAACTCAAGTGAGGCCCCACTCCACTCTTAATCTCCCTGCACACTACGCTAAAACTTGGAGGTTTTTAAACTTCCTTTCCTCAACAATGGCCTTGACTTTCATTTTAACCTGACATCCCATGTGGAAAAACTGTAGCTAACAACTGAGCAATAGTGGAGCATGCCTTTAATCCCAGCATTTGGGAGGCAGAGTCAGGCAGATCTCTGTGAGTTTGAGGCCAGCCTGGTCTACAGAGTAAGTTCCAGGACAGCCAAGGCTACACAGAGAAAATGTCTCCAAAAAAAAAAATGTAGCTGAACAGATGTCACAAGGGAAAAAAAGGCCAGGCCTCACTTTACCTGCCCTACTACACTACAAGGAAAATGAAGAACCAAGGCTGGGTTATTTTTGGATCACAGATAAGGTGGGGGATGAGAGTATGTGAGAAGTCTATATTCCCTCCACTCACCTGTACAATGTAGCTGTTCTGAAATATAAAGCGCTTTTAAAAGCCATTTTCTAGTGGGCCCAGCTTAACCTCTTTGTCAGCTCCATGCTAGGAGTCCCCATCTGTTTTGCTCACCAGTGTGAATCTAACACAGGGAAGCAGCTGCCTTCATACTGTTGGCCAATGAATAAATCCATATTGCGAGAACCCCGGCCATGTTTTCTGAAGCTGACACAGTTGACAAACTACTGGTTTCCGATGTTAAAACACCCAGCTGGGCCAACAAGAAACAGTAAAAATGGTCAAACATGATTGACAGCTGCTTCAGAGGCCTAGCGCTCAAGCTCTCTGACCTGACCACTGAGCTCTTCTTCTAGTGAGGAGCCATATTTACTAATTTTTAGGCCAGTGTTTGCTTGTCTATTTCACATCAATCTTTAAAAGAACCTTAGCCAGTACTTTCATCACATATAAGTTAAGGGAGGTGCCAAGAGCATTGATTAGTGAAGCATGTGATACGGAACTGAAGAAGTTTCCGGAGACCAGCGTGAAAACAAGTTAAAGAAATGTCATCAAAAGGCACTTAGGAAGAGACTCAACAACAGAGCGCCTGATACTAGTCTAGACAACAGTCACTAGGAGACTAAGCAACAGCAGTGGACAAACGGACACCCCAACATTAAGACCGCTCCATAAGGCCTGCAGCCAAGCATACACAGTGCATGTGTGATTACCGTTATGTAGATATTTATGACAGACATCCAGGCTAACCAGCAGGATTTTATCACACACAATGGCCAGGTTTCCCATAATATAAACTGTAGCCAAAGTCACAAAGCAGCAAGATGTGTAAGTCAAAGGTCTCTGGAGTAATGATGCTAGTCCACATGAGAAGTGACTTAGCACATAAAATTCCAGCCACAGTAAATCCTAAAATCATTGGGTCAACAATGTATATTTCCTGCTAACACCTGCTTTAGTCATGAATGTTGTAAATATCTAAGGGAAATCAAGTACATTTATTAAAATCTGCCACAATGCCAACTTGACATATCCACAAGAGAAGATTTAGTTATTTCCTGTCAGAGCAGATCAATTTGGTGATCTATTTATATAAGCAGGCTTCATCTTCATTAGTAGGTATGAAATTAAAATGTTAAAATACTGTATTTAGATCAGAGTTCAAAAAGAAAGACTCAACTGTTTGGTCAATAGTTCTTGGTCGGTATTTTTACAACACATCCCCAGTGGTAGCTGTAGGTTACTGATGGAGGAGAGAAGGGCTACCACACACATCTTCACAAATTTGAGTTAAGAATGGTGTTAGGAGATGAAGCAAAAATTTTATTTCCAAAAATGCAAGATGTACATTCCCTGAGATTATAAACACTAAAATAATCTCATAAATGCTTCTCAACTCCAAAGCCACAAGACCACCACCCTATGAAAACTCTATAAACTTTATCCTCCCTTTTAAAGGCCCCAAATGGGATATCTTAAAGTTTTTACATTGGTAGAATTGTGGTATAATGTTTTCTCCAGAGTACAAGTTCAATACTACCACTACAAAAATTACTATGCTTCCCTGAAAGCCTGGATTCCTATATGTGGTAAGAATGGGAGTAGGGAAAGGGTCTTCCTTAGCTGGACCAACTCTCCAGGCAGATGGATGCAGGTCAAAGATTTGGCACATTCAAGTCATACCGTGTAAATAGGAATGGGACATGGAACCCAGAGGCCAGCACAGAGGTCAGCAGCTACACTCCATGGTCAAGATATGCAACTGCAAAGGTCAAGTTGGCTTCTTATAATTGGAAAGCAAAGAGTTGAAAATGCCTTAAAGCCAAACATTTCCAAACTGATTTAATTTTATTAGAAAAAGGTGGTTTCTTTTCTTCTTTAGGCTAATCCCATTATACTAAGGAACATATAATATCAAAGCGATGCATGTTAAAGGTGTTACACTATGAAGCAGGACCTCAGTAAAAGACTGAAGATAGATGAAGTGCAGAATACAAACAGGCCATGCACAAGGCTCCGGAAACAGTATAAAGTCACATTAACCTGCAGGCGAAAACTGAGACACTATTGTTCTAAAACCATTTTACTGCCACCTAAGAAAGAGCATACACATTAACGCATGTTGCTATTGATAAAATTAGACAGTTTATACTTGGTGAATACAAATCAGAGTTAGTATTCATTTTTGCTCAGTTTTTTTTTTTCAAATTAATAAAAATGAAACAAAAACACACAACAAAGGAAAACCTCACAGCCCAGCATCCTCAATCACCAGGAAGGTCTGGTTCTGATATTATATGAGTTCTGTCAGCCTTAATCAAATTGCCTGCCAGATCGTAGATAAGTAATGACTTGCTTGGGTTAAGCCAGGCCAGGGTTTTCCTTCTGCAGTATATACATCTCCGGAGTGAAAATAAACAACCTCACACCTCGCTCTGGGAGCTGCGCTGGGCTGTAACTACAGCTCCACTTCTCCAATAGAGGAGAAGGACAACTTCCAGCCCTAAAGATATCTACTTTTCCCTTCTACTCAATCTGGCCATCAGCCATTTTAAACCATGTCACTAAGCAGCCAATGAGTACTTTGATGATCTACCCCAAAATAATACAAATTAGAAATTGTGAGATGTTTTGACACTGACTTTTCTCTTAGGCAGCATTACTGTGATTTAAAAACACACACACACACACACACACACACACACACACACACACACACACACACACACACACACACACACACAGAAGTTGTTAGCAAATGACCAAAGTAATACTAAATCACTTAAAACCTGCAAGGCTTTGGAACCCTTCCCTCACATAACCAAGAAATGAGAAGCAAAATTTGGTCTCACTGTCCCCAGTCACATTTCAAATACAAAAAATACCAGAGAATAACCAGTAAAATCAGAGACAGAACATATTAATTTAGAGGTTAAATTTGTTCCATAACCAAAAACACAGAGGAAAAAGGTGAGCTTTACTTTTAAAATGTCCCCTTTGCTTTTGCTTTTCACTATAACTAGAAAAACCTTACAAGTTGTACCTTCAGCCAAGATAACAGTGTAAAAGAGTATCTAAGCATCCAAGTATTTCCAAGTTAGAAAGTCTGGATCCAGTAACTAGGCGAGGAAATGAAATACAAGACAGCGGGGAGTCAATTTCAGCCTAGCCAAATTCATTCCAGTGTTTTCCATCAGGTCAATCGACTCAAGAATGTACAAATTGTGGTTTAGAATTATCAAAGACAAAAGAAAAGCACAGAATTTAGTAATTTTTATCTATTACTAGGCATGTAGAAATGTACACTTGCAACCTAAAATAAGTCTTGAAAGTTAGAAATTTCAAATAACGGTTTTTCAGCACTCAACAGGAAGATTTTTGAAAGGTTGCCTGACTTTGAACTAGATTAAAACCTTTGCATCTTATACTGGTGCTCATAGGTGGCCTTCATGACCTCCTTGCTCACAAAAACTTTATCATCTTATGCATTTCTTATACTTGGGGGAGGGGGGGCAGCTGTGAAATACTGTGCAAAGTAGAAAGGGCTCTGTAGAGGTTACTTAAGAAACAATCAGTATCAGAAACATGGGGCAGGAGAAACGCATTCTATATAAGGGATAAAAAGAACCACAAAATAAGAGTTTGTAATTGTTCAGCAGGCAGATGAGGGAGACACTGAGAACAGGGTGTCTGTGGCTCCTCCTAGGCCTGTCTGTGCATGCAATGCCCAGACTAGGTCAGGACTTCTCTTTCCCGGTCTCCTGGAGGCACCGTTCTTACAAGTCTGCAGGGCACCCCAACAGACAAGAGCCTCGTCTGCAAAAGCAATACTTCACCCTTTTGTTATCATATTATTTATTGTTAGTTCCCCAAGCACACAGGCAGCGTTCACTCTAGGTGAATTAACACACAAAGACTCTAGGATTTCTCAGTGAATGAGAAAGAACCTTTACAAGCAAATGGGGATTTGTTTGCCTACTAAATGCTGAAGTCCCCCCTCCACCCAAAAACTTCAACATGAAGAGAAAAAAGAACCACATTTGTACAAATGAACAGCTCAGAACAATTTCTCACTGTGGGTTGCTGAAGAACTATAGAATTTTATATGTGGGACCTCCTGGTTTGATTCCATGCCTGCTAACATCTTTAATTCCAAGTAGTAAAATATGCTCTGCTCTACTCTGAGCTCTCTCTCTCTCTCTCTCTCTCTCTCTCTCTCTCTCTCTCTCTGTGTGTGTGTGTGTGTGTGTGTGTGTGTGTGTGTGTATACACATATACACAGCTAGCTAAGAAAACAAGAACCTAACCAAATGTCATAGTTTTGCTTATGGGGCTAACCACTTCATTATCTTTTCTCTAGTAATCTACTATATATCGGGAAGGAAATCTCAAACTAAGAAGTACCACACTGAGAAAGCCCTTTAACTAACGTTTATAATCATTTCCAAGGGTGGGGGAGAACACATTTGTCTGGAGTTTCCCAAAGTTCACATTTAGGAAACCCACTCTGAGAGCTAACTAGAAGATTCCTATTAACATTAGTAATATGCACACAGTCAAATCCCTGAGCTAAAATGTATTTGATGCCACAAAGGGCAGATAGCAAACCTCTGCAAGCTGAACTGTATTATTTAAAACCCCACTGTGGCTGCTGTCATAGCAACAAATGTGAAGTTATTCTAAGACCTAACCACTACGACAATGGTGCTGTTTAAAATACATCCTCAAGCACAAAAGAAGTAACAAATCATGACAACTGTGCTCACCAGCTTCATAGGAGACCGTGGGTGACAGTCCTTCTTAGAATGGCTCAGAATGAACGTCAGCTAGCCAGGAGTGGAGGGGAAAAGACCTCAGCTCAAACACATGATGAAATTTACATGAGAGACCTACAGATAATGGCAAAGCAAGACTAATCCAATTTATTAAAGGGAGAAATCCAAGTAAAATGCAAAATAATTTAAAATAAGGGAGAAAAAGGATGTTTGTTTTTGTTATAACATCAAAAGGGACTTACGCTGTCCTTTTAAAGTCCTGTTTTTCAATGAGTATTTTTAAAAACCTACACCAATTTAGAAATTAGAGCAAATCCAATCAGACTGCACCTTGAAAATATTAAGGAGATGTGCACGTGTAGAACTGAATTAGGAAGATACCTAACCTATCCGCACCATCTCAGCACAAACGTGTGCTTCTCAATACAGAGCAATGTACATTTCCTTCTGCATGAGCATCCAAGGCTCTACTTAAGGGAGTAGAGGAAGACTCAACCACCGCTTTAAAATGGAAGCCTAGAGCCCCCGTAACCTCACCCTCCCACAGAAGATGCAGCTCAAAGGCTCACCTGGTATACAGCAAAATTCTGTCTCAACAAAATAACTGGGCAATAGTTCATCTAGTAGAGATGTTTGTGCACAGGCCTGAAGACCTGAGCTCAATCCTAGATCCCACAAGGTAGAAGATAATAGATTCCTCAGAGTTGCCCTCTGCCTCCATGCATGCCACAGATACGGCTCATGCACACCTGAGCACACACACACACACACCAAATAAATACTGTGATAATGAAATAATAAAATGGCAACCATGCAGAAAGATGTACCTATGAGGTAAGTCACAGCATCTCAGTAAGCTTTCAGTGTGGTTCCACTTGAGGTTTTAGAGCTATGAAGTACTTACATCTTTCTTTTTAGAATTTCCTAGTCCCAGGTTGACTGAGGCTAAAGCTCGGATGCTAGCATGCCAACAGCTGAAAACCATTTCTATTACTGCCTTCACCCTTCCCATCATCATCTCACACGGTCACCAAATGTTTTCAAGCCCCAAGCTCCATGAAGAGGAATGTCTTTTACAAATGAGGGTTTCTCGTGGCTACCCTCCAGCCCTCCAAGTCTTCACCATGAGGAACTGGGTACTTCCAACACACAGGTGAGTGATAAGGACTTCTATTCAAGCTAACTGTTCATTCCCTAGTTCTTACGCTTATGACTCACCATGTTGTTATTTTGTTATACATACTCCCTGAGGCCAAAATCAAGAAAAGAAGCCAGAAGAAATGAACAGGAAAAAATGTCTCCTCCTCAGATCATGATGCTTTTTTTTTTTATTGGACTAAAACAAGCTGCCAAGTTCTGATGTCACTAGAGTAATTTCATGGCCTGATAAAAGTAGTATTTTATCTGTTAAACATTCATTTCCCTTGCCAATTTTACCTCCAGCCAGGCAGTATGTACAATTACTCGCTGAACAAATACCAAATTATTATACAACAGAGAATACTAATTACAGTTATTCTGATACCACAAAAGCCCAATAACTATCAGAAAATTCCCTGGCAAAGGGACAGAAGCCAGGGTGTATTTTTTTGGTATTTATATACTCGAGGGAACCCCTGTAATAATAATCAGCTAAAACACAAACAGGCATAGCATGACCTCAGCTCCCTAGACACAAATGATGTCACACAGGACAAAAATGTATTTTAAATGCATAAAATTGCTAAACTATTTTCATAACATGTACCGGAGTACCAACCACTGATATTCCACAATTCTTAACATTTAGCTACATTTCGTCTTCTGAAACTTTCTCCATTCTTCATGATTAGGATCCATGTGATCTTTCCATGAACTTGACACTGAAAATCTATGATTTGACTTGATTTTTATATTTCACTTGATTTTTATAAGAAAAACTGTGTGTTGCGATCACTCAGGGATCTAGAGGAAAAAGCCTAGCATCCCACTGCTCCCTGTGTTCCATCTAACGGCACAACATTGGACTCCTCACCACTAAGATAAAACACCTCAGAAAAAAAGGGAGAAAGCTTCCATTGAGCAAACTGACTTCAGACCATGATGGCCAGCTCAACCTCCACAGGCCTGAGGTGAGGCTGGACATCATGACAGTGGACACCCATGGCGCAAGAGACTGATGTCCTCCTAGCAGTCAGGAATCAGGGAGAGAAAGAAAAGTAGATCCCAAGAATTCCATTCTTCAAAGGCATGTCCAGCAACCCACCTTCCTCCAACTAGGCCCTGCCTCCTCACGGATCAATCTGTAGGAATCCATTAATGAATTAACCCATTGATAAAGTTGGCTTCCTCATGATCCAATCAAACCTTCAACGCAAGAATTTAGGATGAAGAGCCCACTTTAAATCCAAACCATAACAAACAAAATGTGGAAATGTATTAGAAAGGGAAAGCTTTGACTTCCAACCATCCTACCAAACTATAATTTACACTTTACTATTCTCCCAAGTATTCAAATGTATATCAGATTTTCAAGGCATTTTAGTGTTAGATAGTCAGCAGGGTGAGTGGTAATGGAAGTGGAGGGGGTCTACATTGTCTGTAATAGTATAAGTTTGACAGAAGTGGATACAATTATGGCATGATACAAGTGTTAAGAGAGTCATGTTCCCAGCATGAAAGAGAGAAACATCAAGCCTGGAACGTAGTTCAGATGGAAGAGTACTTGCCTAGTCCACATTTAGCCCTAAAGTCTATTCTTAGAACCCCATAAACCAGGCATAGTAGCACATGCCTGGAATTCTACCAGTTGGGAGGTGGAGGCAGGAAAATCAGAAGTTTATGAGTTTGAACTCACCCTAGGCTACAAGAGGTCAAAAAAGGCAAGGGAAAGAGATGGGGATAGGAACTGAAGTATGGAATATTCATGGAATGCAAATCTGGAGATAGCACAAAGACTGGGTATGCAACTGATCTTGTACACACCCCAAAAAGATCCAAGCGCCGGGGAACCATAGCTCAGTGGTAGAACATTTGCTTAGTGTATATGGGGCCCTAGGTTCAATCCCTGGGACAACAAATAAAATTTTAAAAAGATGGAGAGATAGATCAGCAGTTAAGAGAAACCACTGCTCTTGCAGAAGGACCTGACTGGTTCCCAGCACCCTTGTTAGGAAGCTTACTACCTGTAACTCCAGATCTGATATCATAATTAAAATAAGACACATAACTAAAATAAAGGAAAACTTATAAAAAATATCAGAGGCTTGAGGATTTTTATGAAGAGTGGGCACATTATCAGACTTAGGGGTGAGGACCATTATCACAGTCTGGAAGACAAGAATATGGGGTCAACTTAGTAGCTGTTTAGAATAGGGTCGTGGAGCTCATTTCTTTTGGGGTTTCAGTTTTGGGGGAATCCTCTCACATTTTTTATCCACCCCTCTTGAATTTTGAAATGGAAGCTAAAGGGATAAGGGAACAGCCATAGAGAAAAGATAATGAGCAAGAGCTGCTTCCAGGAGAAGAGGAGGACAGCTATGTTAGCACATAAATATAGAACAGTACGTACTTGGGCAGGGATGGCTCAGCAAGCCAAAGAGCTGCCAGTGGAAGCCTCGAGACCAAAGTTC
Source organism: Phyllotis vaccarum (assembly GCA_033318265.1). Taxonomy (NCBI): domain Eukaryota; kingdom Metazoa; phylum Chordata; class Mammalia; order Rodentia; family Cricetidae; genus Phyllotis; species Phyllotis vaccarum. The sequence continues at coordinate 94,812,283 of JARWLC010000012.1, forward strand.
CACCCGGAATCCACAGCTGTACACATCACATCTCTCTCTTCCCCCTCTCCTCTCTATCTCTCTCCCTCTCTCTCACACACGCATACACACTAATAATAATAATAATAATAATAATAATAATAATAATAATAATAATAATAATAAATTAAATTTAAAAGTAGCAAAAATCTAAATACACTTTCCTATTTCATAAGGGAGAAAAAATACTACTCTGATGATTCAGGATCACACAGAGCTGCCAACTATTCCAAACACCAATTATTAATATTAAATGCCATTTTGTAGATAGGAGTTATGCACAAAGCTCAAAATGGGACCCAGACCAATCCAAGATAGTTTTTGTTAAGTCACTGGCGTTGGCCTTTTTTCTTCTCTCTTGGAACTGAAGTTCAGAAAAGTTTGGATGACAGAAAGGCACATGGGTATTTGATACTCTTTACATCTAATTTGGAGGAGCAAATGAATAATACCGATACTGACAGAAATAGCATACTTAACAAGTACCACCATCTCTAACACTGACAGATCCAATCATTAGAAAAACCCATTTTGTCTCCATTTTTGTTTTGTTCTCATAGTATTTCACTATGAAACCTAGACCAACTTACAGGTCTCTATTCTCCCTACGAATTTTTAAAAAGATAGAAATTAGTAACATAATGGTTACTAATAAATTAGGAAATAGATTTAAAATGCAAAAGAGCAATCCAAGGAGAAGCAGTCTTCAATTTTAAGGCATAGTTAATTTGAGAAAATGTATTTATTTTAGAAACAAGACATTTTTTTTTCCCTTTGGAATAGTGCTCTGACGGATATGTGGCCTAGCTACAGCATAAAAACCTATTTCGTGGAACCCTGGAACTCCCACAAAGGCCCTGGGAAGCCAATTGCCCAGCCTCTCACCCACATATGAAATTCTTTCCACATCATCCTTGGCAAACCATTAGAATGGCCCAGGAGGACTCGCGGGCTTCAAACAGCATGAGGAGGCTCCATCTGTTGGACAGTTCTTCCCTTTGGAACATAATCTACATCACAAGTGTCCCTACAGAACAAAAAATGGAGTCTGGAGAGCCGCAGAAGAACACTTGCTCTTGCAGAGGACCTGCAAGACTCACGTGGTAGCTCATAAGCACAGGTAACATAAAGTTCAAAGATCTGACAGTCTGTTCTGAGAATACACACTTACATGCAAGCAGAACACTCACACCCCCCAAAATAATCTAAAACATAATTTAAAGAAAAAAAGTCACAAATGGCTACTGCAGCTGTCCCCACATCTAATGACATCCTGGCTATAACAGGCTCCTTGGGAGTCAGGGAACCCTTTCTTACCCATGGCTATCTGTAAAAAATGGCCTGTGTCAAGGAGCTAGAAATAGAAAGATTTAATAAACTCACAGATGCTGAAAAACACAATGTCTCCTGAGGGGGGAAATGGCTAATGTCCAAGAAAAGCATCCAGAAAACTTTCAGTGTGCGTTTCTAACAGCATAGGACAAGCCGTTCATCTCAGCCACAGTCCCTACAAATTTTGAAAGAGAAAAACTTGATATCCATCGCTATCACTTTGTTTTCTGTTTTACTTCTTGTGAGACAAATTTCATTCCACACATAAAGGAATTTCAAAAAGCACAAACAGAGACTCTCGATGTACGGTGATTGTTCAGACAGTGGGTAAAACTCTCCACAACACAAGTGTGTGGCCTTATTCTTCAAAGTCTTCCAAGACCATAACATTGTAGCTCTACTCTCCTCAATTTTGATAGACTTTCTTAAAATCAAAAAACAAAACAAAAAAAAAAAAAAAACACAGTATCTGCACACAAAAACCATGTATGTGTGTATATAAACATTCTGCAGCTACATTTTCAACTCAAAGAACAGGACACTATATAGTTCAGCTGGTGGCTATTGTTGCCAAATTCTAAATATTGATCAGGGTTCTTAATCCTGACCATGAAGATAATACACTACCTCACATACTCCTTTCTCTCTATCTTGAATCTCCTTCCCTTACCTCCTAAAAGAACAAACAGAAAATAAATGTATTACCACAGGATTTATAAAGAACTAAAAATGAAGGTAAATGGCTCACCTCCAACTCAGTTTTACATTTAAAAAAAAAAAAAAATGACCTCGTGGTTATTTTTTTCTGAAATAGCCACTGGGATCTAGTTTTCTAAAAAATCATGAAGAAAAAACTTTTTTCTGCCAATGACCATATACCCCATGAGGCAATAAAATAAATTTCAAAAGACTCTGTAACATCTGTGGAAGCATGACTAAGTACTGCACACAACAGCACGGATAAAGCACACAGCACAGGCATAAGGAGTTGTGCAGGACTGTAGCCATCTTAAGACTCTTCCACCAAGTTCAAGAACAGCTGAAATTGTCCTATAGGAAGACTGATCAGCATAGTTGCCTGCAGGCAGAGAAAAAGGCAGAGGTGGCACACCAAGAGCTTTTTAACTCATCCAGCCAAAGGAAATGCAGTTGGACTAGCTAATGGTCTCACAGGTGAGTGCTTGCCTAACCATTCATTTGCTGCTCACTGCATACAGGGGTGTGCCCTTGTGCATACCTTTGCCTAGATTGGAAAAGGCTCCTCACGTTGTTTCCAAATGCTTTCTAGGTTTCAATTGGAGATTTAAAGAAAACTTCAACTGATCAAGTTGTAGCAATTACATGGGCCACTTTGTTACAAACTTCTAAGACCGCCTCCTTATTTAGAATACACTAACAGGCACGGGAGGAGTCAATAAAAATAATAGCAGCTAACATTTATAGAAGCTTTATTATCTGTGAAATGTTTTACTTTCATTAACTCATTTAATCCCACAGTGGGGAGATATCCTATCCATTTAATCCCCATTTTATAGATAAAGGATCTAAGGCTAGGTCAAGATCATTGCTCAAACTCACATAAACAATATGTAACTGAAAGCAAAACTATGTCAACCTCTAATTCAATTTCTATTACAATAACATAAAAATCAAAACACAGCTTTAAGCAAGGAAACATGAGCAGAATATATAAGAGAAGTTCAATAATATAAGCTGCATACCCGTTTTTCCCTCCTCTATTAAATTGGCATCCAGTGAAGCGCCTACTCATATTCCAACTCACATACAGCAGAACAAAATGTTATAGAAATATTTTTGTTTGTTTGTTTTTAATTATCTCTGGCCATCAAAAGATATTATACGGTGACTAAACTGTCACTTCAGACAGAAGCTGACTTCAGAATTTAATCTACTTCTTAGAAGGCATGTCCCAGGGGATGAAGGAAAGTAAGTGACCATTCTCAAAGAGGGGTCGTTATACTCTCAAGGTGTATTGTGAGAACCTGGTACAGTGCCACATGGGAATAGGAAGAAAGGAGCCGCACTAGCTACATGATTCTAGTTAGCAGTAAAATATATCACAGCAGCCATCAAACATGTCGCTGCATTCTACTGGATCTGAAAACTGTTCACGCTGTGATTCACATTCCCAGAAGATGAAAATCAATTAGCAATACCACCCACAAAACCCAGACTCATCCTCTGTGAAAAATACACAGGAACTGAACTGGACTAGTACTCTGAAAAAAGAAAAAGTTTCCAAACTGTACCGAGGGCAAAGGAAGAGGGAGCAGAGGGAGACACACCAATGCTCCTCCACAAATCTGCTCCAGAAACTGTACAGGACATTTTTGGAAATTATATTTTCATTTAGTTGGAGCTGCTGGCAAGTCTGCAGAGCAATAACACAGAATACTAGAGAGCCAATAGAATTCTTAAAAATGCTAACAGAAAAGAGAGACAAATGAATTTAAATTCTATAATAAGAAGAAACATAACAAGATCAGATGGAAACAAAGGTATAAACCTACAAATCTATTCAAACAAGCATTTTATTTTTACACGATCAAAAACTGACTTTGCGCTCAAATTTTAAGTCATTACACAATATACAGCCCTTGCAGGCAAGAACACACATATTTATCCAGAGATCAAAGAAAACTTACCAAGGCTCCAAACTTGTATATGCTTGTGCGCAGAGGGGAGAGCAGAGTAGCTCTCTGTACTTACACTAGGGTTCGCTTCAGTGCTAAAAGCACATCACCACAGCCCTGCCTGTAATAAAGTCCCCACTAGCAGTCCGCCTCTGGGTTGGGCTTTTCTCTTACAAGATAAGCTGTTAAGTCATGCCTTGATTTTAGATCTGCTAACATATGGAGGCTTCTAATGCAGCCAGCTCTCCGCCCCCTCCACTCCCCCTCCCCATCACTACTCAGCTCTACTCCTTCTCCACACATACACATACACACATACAAAAAAGGCACTGCAGGGCAGAAATTCCTCAGGTGCTCGCTAATGGAATTCCCAGGGTCTAGGAGCCGCTTCGAGGATCAAGAGATCTCACAGCCCCTGCTGGGGTAAGGAGCAGCGAGTCTGTTCCATTTAATCAAATACAGAATGAATTTTCAGCTCTATTCACTAGCTTGTCTCCAGGGCTCTCAAAAGGCACCAGGCAGCTAGAATCACACACATGTGGCTCTTTTAGGCAAGTATAATTAGTTTGATTTTAAAAAGCCACATTAATAATATCACCTCAGGACCATTATTCAGGAGACAGATGACAATGATACTGTATGTTTTAAGACTGACAATGGAGGGAAAACACAAACAATGAGAGAAAACTTTAAGGATTTTTTTTAAGGGGGAAAAAAAAAACAGTCTTTATTTCAATGCAACCCAGCTATTTAAAAGTGACATTAAGTATATTCTTGTGCACTGCCCCTTAATCTTAACAATAAACAAATACAGCCCTCCCCTCCTGTGCATGCGGGTGCATGCCACCTACACAATGAAAATTTATCACATTGAATGTTCAGATATGTTTGGAAACTGTGTGAAACTATAAATAAAAACAATGTAATATTTTCTAATTCAACCTAGGTGAGTAAATATCTCTTGAAAAAAGAGCCAGTCAGAAATAAACAAAATAGCATATTTAAAAAAACAAACAAACAAGAAAAACTCCTTCACACTTCACAGCAGTACAATTAGCAACCAGACTCCAAAGTCCTATTTTAATTACTTTATATTAAGATCATTAAGCTAAAGAAAGTCTACCTGTAGGCAATTCATTTACACTTCTAATGTATTGTCCTAGCTATAATTCTACATAGCAGAGATGATGATCACATGTTAACTAATAACACACTTTACAACAACAAATTTTCCAATTCATTATCTTTTATAATTTTGATTCATTCTCTGATTTCACAAAGATAATGTTTAATTCTTGAAATCACTCCCTAGTATTTTACTTAGAAACATTCATCAAATTTTAGTCTACATGTTCATCAAAGAAATATCTCCAGAGAAGAAAAATCCTACTGTCATGAAAGAGAGAAGACGGAGAGAGAGACTGTCTAGAATATGCACACAAAGTAAAAATCAAGAGGAAAGCATAAGAAGCAGTCATTAAATTTTACCTGACCCTTGTGGAATACCACCTATGACACAAGGTCCCATCCCTGGGCACTCCTCTATATATGCCTTGATGGTGGGGGAGGGTACTATCTTAAAGTTAACGCCTTCTACAAAACGTCAAACCACCTGCAAAACCTGACATAAGTAAAGGAGAGGCAGGAAGCAACAACCTACATTAGATGGGTGTTATGTCAGGTCCTCAGATTCTTTGTACTTCTGCTTGAAAATCGGTGCTGTTTTAAGCACTTTGCATAGTAGAAGCTGAGGTGAACCACAGCAGTCAATCAGAGCATCCCAAGAGAGTTACTACACAATAGCACAGCACCTCCAGTGACTGATTTTGATAGGTAATTAAACTTTTCAAAGAAAGACTTCCCAAATACTGTACACGAGTTTTTGCTAGAAAGTTAAACAATATACATTTGTATGTTTTATAGAAATATAAACGTTTCTCCATTACATGCTGCCAAACACACACCCAAGGCACGGCTTTCCAAAATGAAACAGGTTTTCTCCATCTCATATAACTTAAAGCATGTAGCGATTTATTTCACCATGTGCGTAACAGAGACTAGAGTATTCAGTGCCTCTCTGAGTTTCTAAGAATTCTTTCAAGTTCAATGCTAACTTAAAATTCCCAGAAATTTTCTGAATATTTCCTCTCGTCTTATCCTAAAAGTTAGACTATCCATCCATGTCCTACATTTTCATCTACAAATAGACTAAAAAAGAAGTTCTAAAAAAAGTAACAGAATATCTATAATTCTATTAAAAAACAAGGCACCTCTTCTCCCCCTACCCACCTCCTTCTGACAGACAGTCCTTGGGCTATGCCAAGCATCCACTGGGAATCCAAGGGTTATGGTATCAGTGAGGCATGGACTCTGAATTAACTCAGCCTTTCATCATTCCTGGCATTGGCCTGAGACCAAATCTCACGTTACCTTTTAGTCCAACCTCCTGTTTCCCAAGGTGTCTGATTAAGGTCACAAAGACTGGCTTTCTGTTAATGAGGTTCCCTAAATTCGACAGCCCAACTGGGGAGCAGACTGTTCTTAAAACACCTGCCACCCTCTGTGGTTCCCCATGAGGAAAGGCAGGCATACTGTGGGGAGTTCCTTTCTCGAGGGCCTTCCACCTGATTTGGTGGGGTTAGGGAGAACAATGAAACGAAGGGCAAGGGAGTCTATCTATCCCCCCTCGGTGATTTATTACTGAAATTCCTAAAAGTGGAGAGAAAGCAACAAAGGTCTGAGGCTGCAGGCTGAAATAAATAGCGATGTATTTAAAGTATTTAGCAAATGATAATGCGAGCCACAGAAAGCTTTATAGAAGAGAAGGAAAAATACACTCCCTGGGGCTGGGAAGTCACTGAGTCTGTGAAGGCAGAGAAAGATACATTGTGCAGGAAATTTCTCTTGCTTCTCCTTACACATAAATCACTGTCTCTCCCCGGCACTTTGCGGGGATGGAGAGGAGAGACAGAGACGGCTCCCTTGGGAAAAGCGCTGGCGCCCTCTGCTACGCTGCACCCCACCTGCCCTGGCAGATCTCCGAAGACCTCCGCGTGTCACTGACACCTCACCCCGCCTCCTCCTGCGAGGTGGCTCCAAGAGCACTAGGACGCCGCGGCGAGCCAGTTGCCGGGCATCCCTCAGCTGCCCTTCCACCCCAGACTCCTCGCATCCTGGGGGCAAGCTGGCCTCCGCTTCCCCAGGACCTCCCGCTCCCGAGCCCGCGATCCCGGGCCACCCCTCGGGGACCCTGCCGCGGGACCCCCGCACCTCTCGGCAGGGCTGGCTAAGCCCCCAGACCTCCTGCGCGGCAGCCGGCTCCGAGAGCCACCCCCAGGTCATCCCCCCGCGCGCTGGCGGCGGCGGCGGCTGCGATCCGAACGGGCCCCTCCATGCACCGGGCAGGGCGGCCGGAGGGCGCGGCGCCTCACACGCGGGGCGGGGGCGCTGGGGCGGCGCGAGGTTCCCCGTCTCGTACCGAGCCGCGCGAGCCGGGCACCCTGGCTCCGGTAGGGGAGCTGGGGGGCGGAGTCCCGGGGCGCGCCCCCGCGGCCGCGCTCCTCCCCGCGGAGCGCGCGGACGCCCGGCACCAGAGCCGGGGGAGGTAGGAGGGCACCGGCCGAGACAGAGGCGGGCCGCAGAGGCCGGGACTCCCCAGCCCGCGCCCCGCCGCGGGGTGCGCGCGCAGCCTGCCAGATCAGCGGCGGGCAGGGCCGTACCACTCCTCCGAGGGGGGACGCTCCGCGCGCTGGCGCCTGCGCGCCACCTGTCCGCCCGCTGGGCTGCGACTCCCCCGCGGGCAGGTGCGGCTCAGGTCTGGGGTGCTGCAGACCCGGTGAGGACGAGCTACCTGGGGGAGACACGGAGGTGCCCGTCAGGTCCGCACTCACTCTCCCCTCACCTTCGCTCGCCCCAGAGGCGGCATTCCTAGCCGGTGCACCCCACTGCACGTTCCCGGTTCCCGCCCAGGCCCCGCCCAGCCCCGCCCTCCTACCTTTTGAGGAGCCACCTAATATTGCTCTTCCCTGATGACCCTGTGATTGCGATTTAACTAAGTCCCTTTGTCTTTTCACAACTCCCTGGGTTTAGTTCCTTAGGCAGCTTCCTTTGATTCCCCCGAAATTCTGAGAGATCAGGAAAGGCTCAGTGTCGCCTGGTGCAAGCATCTTGCCTTTTAGCCCGGCAGCCTTCTCTACTCTTCCCTGGGACCTGCCCCCAAATTATTTGAGTTCAATGAATATTAGTTGTTCAAAGAGAAAAAGAGAAAAAATAATTTATATTTCTGCGGTAGCTATGAAAAGCATAATTATGATATTTTGTGAGAAGTACCTACCATTCATTGGGCATCCTGAATTGTAACTTTTAATAATTATTATTACTATTATTACTAGCTTTTTAACCCCATGACCATTACTATTAGTAATACTATTACTATTTTTTAACTTCAAATGATAATGTTTGGTCATAGCTACTCTGTACTGAGCTTCAAAAGAATATATCTTACCATTTTGCGTTTAGTTGGAGTGCAGAGTCTTTCTGAATAACTTGGAAAGAAAATCAGTAAAAAAGAAAGAAAAAGAAAAAACTTTAAATCCTGTTTTCCCTTTGTTTTGTATTTTTAAGTTATTCAGGCAAGATATAGAAAAGATACTTTTACTCAGCAAAGATACCATCCTATAGAAAGATAAGATTTAATTGAAATAATTTTTGTGCGCATGGAGTAGAAGTCAGTGGCATTCTAAAGAACCTTCTCCGACCTCTAGACACCAGCTCCACTTCAAACACTTCCAGCTTATTTTGGGACCCAGCTAACTCTGGGCACCTCCCACTCTTAAATCTAACAGTGCTCTACAAATATCACTACGTCTGATGTTACTCAGAATCAAAGCTGAGAAACTTGTAGGTCAGATTCCTCCTCTGCTACCTATTTGTAAGTTGGACAAGTCCTCTCAGGCGCAAAATGGTTTTTCATTTGTTCAATATGTATGATAAGATCATTAAGTCCTTACTCCGTAATGCCAATAGAAACAGTAGTACAGAGAAATATTACGTATCTCGAGCTTCAGAGAACTCACAATTGTACCAGGCTTTTTATTTTGTGCACCAACCAGCTCCCAAATTGTGACTTGGAGAATTATTATTGGCTTGTAATGCTCTTGGGCTTGTTTTTGGCTAGCTCTTTTAAATTACCTGTTTCTCCTTGTCTACGTTTTGCCTTGGGGCTTTTACTCTTGGTTCCTTCCGTGTGTCTTATTTTCACTGCTCTGTCTTGCTGGCTGGCAGCTGCCTGGCTTCTTGCCCTGGGCGTGTCCCCTCTTCCTTCTTCTCTGCTCTCTTCTCTCTCCCTCCTCTTCTTCTCTTGTTCTCCTCAAGGCTAGATTGCTCCTCATAATTATTCTCTCTCTGCCCGTAAGCATCTCCTGGGTAGTTAGTGGCCATCAAGTTTATTAGACCAATCAGGTGCCTTAGGCAGGCAAGGTGAAACAAATGTAACCCATCTTTACATAGTTAAACAGATGCAGAAACAAATGTAACACATAGTTAAAATAAAATTCCACAACACACAATCTCATTTACAGACAAGTATACTGGGACATCTTCCGTGAAATGAAATGTGACACATAAGGGCAGTGTAGCCAACTCAGTCCAGAGTTTCTGATTGTGGCCCATTCTAAAAAACGATTTCAAAAAAAAAAAAAGTGACTATTGTACCTAAGCTTAAAGGAGAAAAGGAATTCTCCAGTTAAAAGTGATAATAAAAAGTACAGAGATTGTCTAGGCGGGGAGCATGCTATGCTATTACAGGGGTGAAGGCAATAAATAAATAAACAAATTTAAATACAGCTCAAAGGAAGTTCAAGCTCTCTTTTGTGGCTGAAATTTAAGGAATCAGGAAGGAATTAGCTGATGCAGGTAGTGCAGAAAGAAGCACAAGGCAGGCCACAGAAGCCTGTGGATTCTATGAAGGACATGAGCCACAGATGTCCATGTGGATTCTATAAAGAACACAGTCCACAGAAACCTGTGTGGATTATATGAAGGACAAGGGCCTTGCAGGCACTGGGGAACCAGTGCAGGGTTTGGAGTAGGAGAGAGATGTAGTAAGAGTGTTTTAGAGTAATCATCTAACACCGATAAAGAATGGGTTTGAGGGAGTTTGGAAGCTTCTTGCTATGGAATGAATATACCCCCAAAGTTTTATGTGTTGTATTTTATTCCCTGTTGTGAGGTATCAAAATGAAAATTTATTATGGCTGGTATTTACAGGTGGGGTCTTTGGGGTGTGGTTGGGATTCGGTACTATCCTGGTGACTGAAAGAAGGAAGAGAGACAGAAAAAAAAAGTACACTTGCATTCCTGTCTTTGACTACACAGCGCCTTGTGCCACCTTAGACTCCATGTAATGAAGCCATTAAACCAGTGGCTCTCAGCCTTCCTATTGCTGTGACCCTTTAATACAGTTCCTCAGGCTGTGGTGATGACCTCCAATCATAAAATTATTCCATTGCTACTTCATAACTTCAATTTTGCTACTGTTACAAATAATAATGTAAATCTCTACGTTTTTGATGGTTTTAGGCAACCCCTGTAAAAGGGTAATTTGACCACCAAAGGGGCCGCAACCCACATGTTGAGAACTGCTGCCTTAGACCTCACACTCCACAACCATGAGCCAAAAGACCCATTCTACAATTCTTTGTTATTAGTAAATTTAAAAAAAAAAAAAAAAAGATGAACTACTCTGCTGCTTTAGAATTAGCCAGGCAGTCCAAATCACACACACACAAACACACAGAGACACAATCACTGAAGTGTGAGGACAAGTAGATCACACAGTCAGTGTCAGAGCTTGTATGTGGACCTAAGAAATCATGGTCTGGAGGCAGGCCTCCTCCCATACACTACTGTCTTGCCACAGTAAGAATACCTTCGCTATAAGTTTGAACGAATTACTTTAATAAAAACTTTATTGACTATGAAAAAATGGTTAACATCTTTAGCCATTAGGGATGTGCAAATCCAAACTGCATCGAAATTTCATCTCATCCCAGTAAGAATGGCGATCATCAAGAAAAGAGATGAAAGCACATGCCAGGGAGGAGATGGGAGTGGGTGGTGGGTGAGGGTCTGGGTGGTGGAGGGAAGAACCCTTACACAATACTAGCAGAAATGCAGCCAATGTGGAAGTCTGTGTAGAGGTTACTCAAAAGAGTAAGACCAGAACTACCACACAGGCTAGCCATACCACTATTGGGAGTATATTTAAAGCAATCTAACTACACAGCAGAGAAAATTGCATAGCAGTGAATGTGGCACTATTCACAATAACCACATACTAGATAGATGAATAAACAATACACCCCTCCCTTTTACACACACACACACACACACACACACACACACACAATTTCATTCAACCGTAAAAAGAACACTACCTCACTTTCAGGAAAATGCATGGAAATAGAGGCCACTTTATTAATCAAAACAAGCCAAACTCAGAAACATAAATATTGTAAAACCTCCTCTCATATGCATCATCAAGAAAATTCAGAGCAGGAGTCAAGACAGGAACCCAGAAGCAGGAACTGAAGCAGAGACCATGGTGGAAAGATGCTTCCTGGCTGCTGCCCATGGCTTGCTGGGGCTGCTTTCTTACATACCCTAAGACCACCTGCCCAGGGGGTAATACCACCCACAATGGGCTGGTCCTTTCCATATCACTCATTAATCAAGAAAGTGCCTCATAGACTTGCCTACAGGTCTGTCTGATGGATGCAGTTTCTGAGTTGAGGTTCCCGCTTCTCAGGAGATTCTAGTTTGCATCAAACTGACAAAAAACACCCTAACCTGTGGTGGTATGTTTATTATTATTATTATTATTATTATTATTATTATTAATAATAATAATAATAGTAATAATAAAGCTGAAATATTAGAGAGATGGGGAACAAACCACAGCCACTTCTCAACCAGCAAACTCCTCAGGCCAAACAGGGTAGGTCTTGTCTGGCTGGACAAGCAGGCAAAAGGGGTGCCCTTCTGCCTTCTCTAGCTTTATATTTCTTCCCCTGCTCAGCTATTTTACTTCCTGATTCAACTTTCATAGAGCTAGTTTTAAAGGTGTGTATTACCACTGCTTGGCACTGTTCAGCCTTGAGCTAGGAGATCCAGAGGATCTCTGTCTCCTACGTGATGGGTTAAAGGTGTGGGTCACCACTACCTGACCTTTATGGCTTATCTCTGTCCTCTGATATTTTAGGCTATTTTTATTGAACATACCACTACACTAACCACCACAGAGTGATGAGTATGATCAAAGTACTGACATATAATATGAAAACATCAGAATGAAGCGTGTTTTTTTAGTCAACAGATAGGCATGTAATAATGAGATAAATAAAATTTATGGAGCTCCCTTTAGGTATAAAAAAAAAAAACTAAGCAAAAGAGGTAGATGTAAACACTTTCATTAATGCCTTAGGGGATAAGACTTGCAGGCTTTTGTGGTAGTCAGACCTGTCTGGTAGTCTCAGCTGCTTTAGTAACTACCTTTTTCTTCTCTTTATTTTTAGACAGGGTCCCTCTGTGTGTAGCCCTAGCGGGCTGGCCTGGAACTCACAAGAGATCTCCCCTCCCTCTGCCTTAGGAGGAGTGCTAAGATTAAAGGCATGCACCACCATGTCTGTCTTGCCTATCACCATTTCAAGACACTAAAGAACTTAAGACCTGGCTTCCTAGGATCTACTACAAAGACCAAAAGATATCACTCAAATGTGTAAGTGTCATCTCCCCATAAAACATAAGAGGGGCATTGGTGAAATTCTTTCTCTCTTCCTCTGGGCATGGGTTTCCTTGCAGCTTGTCTGGAAACACTTCCTCATAACTGAGCAGGGGCATATACCATGGGGTCAATCATGGCTGTAATGACCACACCACTTTACATTTGGTTTTCCATTTTTCCTCTTTTGCTTCTTTTTTCCCTCATTCATACCTGGAGTTGACTTAATTCTTACCTCGTTGTCTGTTCATTAAGAAGTTTTTGAGTACAGAGAGCTTGTAATAAAGCTGTAAAAGATTTAGGCCTATTTATATGTATAAAGTAAGTAGCTATAAATCATATATACCAAGTGAGTGGAATGTGCCAGTGTGTCAGACTGAATGTCATCAGCATTTTCCATGCCTCTGTTTCCTCATTCATAAAATGAAAATAGTAATATCTGCACTGGATCTCATGCATTGTCACTGGGAAGGAAATATGGCATAATTCTTGAGGGAAGAAAGGACGAAAAACGTAATGATATGTACCAAGTGAAGCAAGCTTCTAACTTTGATCTGACAGTCACTGCCATTTCAGTTGGAAAAGTTATCCTGTAAATCCCCCTCATATGATAAGCACATTATCTACATTAATGATCAGAAACAATCCAAGCATCCACTATTTAAAAGCAACATGATTCTAAAGCCAAGCAAGGGCACTGACAGGGAAAAGAAGCTATAGGTTAATACTCTTGATAAATACAGATGCAAAAATCCTCAACCAAATAGTATTGTTATAGTTTGGATAGGCAATATGCTCCCACGAGGGTCACGTGTCGACGGCTTGGCTCCGGTCTGGTGAAGCAAGCACTAACAGGCAATTTTGTATCATGAGGGCCTGACCCAGCTAGGAGATGAATCTGCTGATGGACTCACAACTTGTTGGCGTTATTGTGCAGAGATGGAAAGTTGGAAGTAGAGCCTGGCTGGAGGCCTAGGCCATTCTTGGAAGGGAATTTTGTCCTTAGGCCTGTGTCTCTTTCTTTGCTTTCTGGCCCCCATGAAGTGGACTTCCTCCTCCACACACTGCCACTGCGAGGGTATTCTGCCGTGCCTTAAGCCAAAATAATGGAGCCAACTGACCTTGTGATGGGGCCTCGGAAACAGTATTTTCTCACAATAATTAAATGCTGAATAGCATAACTTGCACCAGATTATTCATTATGGTCAGTACATCAAGTGAGATATAAAATTCAGGAATGACTTTATAGATATAAATTATGATATGTCATAATGACAAAGTAAAGGACAAAAACCACATGGTCATTTTAATATATGCTAAAAAGCATTTGAAAAATTTGACACTCACCTGTGATTTAAAAACTATTGAAAGTAGCTATAGAAGGACCACAAAAACAACATATATGACAAGTCCACGGCTAACAACATAATCAGTGGTAACAGGCTGAATTTTTTCTTCTAAGATTAGGAACAAGACAAGAATGCCTACTCTCACCATATCTATTTAATACAGCACCAAAGTCCTAACTAGAGGACAGGGCAGGGTATATAGGAAAGCTGATGACTCTGTCTATCTGTCTGTCTGTCTGTCTGTCTCCTCTCTCTCTCTCTCTCTCTCTCTCTCTCTCTCTCTCTCTCTCTCTCTCTGTGCATCTGTGTGTGTATATATATTCTCCTGTTAGAACTTATAAACAAATAAAGTTGAGTTTTAAAAATTAATATCAAAAGATTGGACTGGTGAGATGTGTCAGGGAATAAAAGGACTTGCTGTACAAGCCTAATGACCAGATCTCAGATCTCTTTGTTGAAGGAAAGAATAGGTTCCTAAATGATGTACAGGAAAAGAACTAAGAACCAATTTCTGAAAGTTTTCTTCTAACCTCCACATCCATACTGTATACACACAGTTAAAAGTCAAATTCATGTGCGCACACATGCACACACACATACATACATACATATTCATACATTCACACACATGTATACACATACATACACACACACACATATATACACAAATACACATACACACATACTCACACACATACAGATATAATCACACACATACATACACACATATATACACACACAAATACATACACATGCACACACATAAACACACATATACGCATGCACATACACACATATACACACACTAATAATAATAATAAATTAAAGTAATAAAATAAGTGGTGGGTGGTATTCTTTTCTGCATACCTACAATATACTCTCAAAAAAAGAAATCAAGAAGTCTCATTCATGGTAGCATTAAAATATATATAGTAAATCTGATCATGAAGATGAAAGGTCTGTACAGAGAAAGTTATAAGAATTGATGAAGGCAATTGTGGATCAATAAATAGGAAGCTGTCCATATTCATGGAGTAGAAAAGATAACACTATTAATATGGCCACGGTACCTACAGTCATCCACAGATGGAATGGAATCCCTGTGAAAATTAAAATTTGAAAAAAACAGAAAATAAATAAAATTCTTACAGAACAAGAGAAGACCCTACATAGCCTAAATAATCATTAGCAAAAAACAAAACTGGAATCACCATAAACCCTAATTTCAAAATGCATGTAAAGAAGCTGTATTTGAAACAGCATGACATGGGCAATAAAGATAAAAATCATCAGGCAATGAACATGACAAAAATCCTAGAAATAGCCTGGTATTCTGTTAAAAACCCAGTTAGTTTTTAACAAAGGTGCTCTGAACTTCCAGTTAGGTTAGAAAGGAACTCAACAGAAGATGTCAGGGACAGAAGAGGAAACTGGACTCTTATCTCACACTGTAAATCTAAAAGTGGATGGAATACAAAGCTGAAGGAAAGCCCATGACTTTGGGCTGTGAGACGATTTCCTGGATTCTAAAAGGCCAGGAAGCAAAGCAAAGTAGATTAATAGAATGACCTCAAACCAAAGAACTTCTGCACAGCACAGGAAACAAAATGAAGAGACAATGGTCCATAGGTCAGAGGAATTATTAGCAGCCATACACCTGACAAAGGGCTATATCCAAAACACATAGGGAATTCAGACAACTCAAGAAATCAAATAATCTGGTTAAAAGAGGAGGAGGAGGAAGAGGAGTGACCAACAGAATAATTCTTTTTTAAACTCAATACCTCTACTTATCAGGGAAACGCTAATAAAACCACAATGAAATATCAACACACAGCTATTAGAGTGCATGTTATCAAAAAGACAAATGGCAAAGACTGGCAAGCAGGTGAAGAAAAGGAACCCCTGTGCACTGTTGGTGAGGATGTAAGTTAATACAAAACCATTATGAAGAACATAAACACAGGCTACAATCATTTGAGAGGAAATAGAGCTGGAGATCATTGTGTTAGTTGTCTAAGCCAAATTCAGAAAGGCAAATGTTAAAAGTATAGTATAAGCACGTATGAAAATGTCAGATGAAAGCCATTGTTTTTCTATAATTAATTTATATTGATTAAAAGATAGAATTATCACAAAATCTAGCAACTTCACTTAGAGATATGTACATGTGAGCATACGTGTGCGCGTGCGCACACACACACACATCCAACAGAACTGAAATCAGTATGCTAGAGAAGTATACATTCCAAGTTCACTTTAACATTACTTATAATAGTTAAGAGAGGAAAGTAACATAAATGCCCACCAATGGAAAGGTGGACAAGAAATCTGTGGCATGTATGCACAACAGAATGCAAGTTTGTATATAGATACACACATACACCCTATTGGTGGTGGTGGTGTTTTGAGAAAGGCTCCCTGGAACTCCATATGAGACCCACTTGCTTCTTCCTCCTAAGGACTGGAATTAAAGATGTACACCACCATTTGTGGCACAATAGAATGTTTAAAGAAGAGGATCCTGTCATTTACAAGAATGCGGGTGGAACTAAGTGAAATAAACCAGGTACAGAAAAACTGATACGTGGGATCTAAAAGTTAGAGACCGGATCCTGAGATAATCACTTTATGGAAGAAAGGGGTGATTTGCCTCATAGTCATGAGGGGTTCAGTGAGCCGCGTCCTTTGGCCCTGTTGTTTTGGACCAGTGACGCCATGGTTGCATCATTGTGTGGATGTAGTTTTCCCTGTGATGGCTGGGAAGCAAAAGACTGAAGGTGGCAGTAGTTCCCAGGCCCCTTCTGAGGGACAACCCCCAATGACCTAACTCTTCCACTAGGCCCCGCCTCCAAAGGCTCCAACCCACCCCCATACTGCTAACTGACTGGTGATGGAATACATGAGCTTTGAGCTTTTTATACCCAAACTCCAGCAGCCTGTCTATGAAAGCTGAAATAAAGTAGGTGTGTCAAACCCTTAGCCCAGACAGGTCTCAGGCAGGTGACTTCAGTGGAGGAACAGCATCAGGAAGGGAGGAGAACTTAGCCTAAACCAAGAGAAGTTGGGAGCTTTTCAGAAAAGGAGGCCTGGGAGGAACCATAGGATCCAGGAAGTGCAGGCAGGATGGAGGTGAAGGCTCTGGACCCTGAGCCCTGTGGTTGGAGCAAAGGGTCACAAAGGAGCAATTATGAAACCAAGTTAGCATGAAAGGGTGGAGGAGCCCAGCTAGCCGAACTTTGAATTGTGGGTAAGAGCTCAGGAGTATTCTTGGAGCTCTAACCAGAATAATTGATCTTGATAGTAGCACTGCATCCTAGAGCTTATGAAACTTTATCTGGTAGGGATGCAAATCTTACTGTCTGCAGTTTGATACAACTCAGATTGATGTCTTGAGTCTTTAGAGCAGCTCTCCCTGTGGATCACGACCCCTTTGGGGTGCGATAATCAGCCTGCATATCAGATATTTACATTATGACTAATAACAGTTGCAAAATTACAGTTATGAAGTAGCAACAAAATAGTTTTATGATTAGGAGTCGCCACAACATGAGGGACTGTATGTATTAAAGGGTTGCAGCGTTAGGAAAGTTGAGTTCCACTGTTTGAGAATATTCTTGAGCTGCAAATGATGGGGGAAATGTAGCAACTATCAGAAGGTGCCCATTTAGTGACAGCAAGTGTCCTCCGAAGTAATCGTCAGCAAACTGACTCAGTCTGTTAGCAGTATACAAAGTAAATAGCAATTCCCTGTATTTAGCTCTTGGCCATGACTTTGAATTTTACTGGTCTTATTTATTTAAAGGGGGGGGAGCATTAATCAACTTAAAGCTGAAAGTGGGGGGAGGGAAAATAACCATAAGTGGATTGCTTTATGGCCCTTCTTTCCTCTCTTTGCTGAAAGTACCAAAGTTCAAAACAACAGCAAAGCCCCACAGTAAGTTGGACCCAGAGGGCTTAAACAATAACAGAAGCCACTTGTCTCCAATTTGGATACTTTCCAAATTTATACAACAAAGTTCCCATTAAATATGCAGGAAGTTCTGATTATTTATGATGTAACTTAATATTGACATGTTATTAAATGACCTGACCCTCCCCCAGCCATCGGAATTCCATGACTAATGACTACAGAATCCTGACTGCAGAATAACCTTCCTAAGGCTACAGGTTGGCAATCAACAGTTTGCTTCTGTGATCGGCTTCTCCTCTTCCTATACCTTCTTCTTCTTCTTCTTCTTCTTCTTCTTCTTCTTCTTCTTCTTCTTCTTCTTCTTCTTCTTCTTCTTCTTCTTCTTCTTTTCCGATAGGCTGACCGTATTCTCGCTGTCTTGTACATTTCCTGAACTGTGTGCAGGAGGATTTCACGGAGAGAGGGATTTCTATGGCTTTTTTTATGTTGAACAGGCTAAGCTCCGGAGACTCACTGCCTAAACCTATTACACAGAGCTCACCTAATGCTGTTATGGTTTGTAATGCTAGATTAATTTACCCATACACCAGGTTGGAGAAAATGACTTTCCACGTCTCCTTTGCACTAGTGAAGAATGTGCAGATCATTTTACAGGAAAGAGAAAGACAGGTCCCAAACCAAGCCTGGGGCTGAACAGACACAGATGCCATCCTCCATGCCACTCAGAATGTTCAGCAAAGGAGCCCCTGTCTGAAATATGAAAGAAAGCAAAGGGCCTGAAAGAGAATGACAAGGAATTCGGCATATTTGCAAAAGATAAGCAGCTAACGAATGAGTTACTTGAGGCTGGATGGTCTCATAGAAAAAGCATGGAGCTGAGAATTGGGGAAACCTGTCTGGTATAATTTATTCCTGGCTCCCTCATTATCCTCCTGTCTGGTGTGTGGACTTGGGCCAAACTCTTGGTCTCTGTGGTAGAATTTCCCTTCTTTGCTCCCCAAAGGAAAATGAGCTACAGTATATCAAGGTCTCTAAGGGGCTGGCATTGTCAGAGGAAATTCCTGCAGCCACAATGGCTCCAGTGTAGGATGGGCCAACATGATTTTGGACTTTGATATGACATCTTAGCTGTGCTTAGACAATTTGATTATAAGGTCCTCAGGCCATCTACCATCTAAGGCAATTCTGACCATGCCTGCTACCCTGGGGATAGCGGAGATCTTCTGAAGGACCTACCATTTACTGACAAGCAAGTTTCTTGTCAGTAAAAGAGTAAGTTGACAGCATGTTTTGAGGACTGAAGGTGTATCACATAGATGTAACAGGCACTCCATACACAATTGCTCTGACTACTCCCAGCTTGGACTGAACAACCACAGGTTCTTAATGATTGTGAATATTTCTTAGTTTAGAAGCAAAGAATGTCATTAAAACTATATTACATCTTGAAGAAGTCTCTTTACATGCTCTGTGCTTTGGTGTGCTTATCTGTGAAATAGTAATGACCCTCCATACCTGTTCTGAGAATAGAATGCAAGGATGCTTCTGAATCATTTTGACCAGATACAGTCGATAATAAATATATAGTCAATAATAAAAATTGCCTTAGTTTTACCATTACCAATGTCATCATTTGTGGTAAAAAAGAAAAAAAAAAAAAGTCTCTATCAATAATATGTGTTTTTCTGTTTAGCAGTATTTATGCATAGAGGACATAGACTTAGATAGTAGTTATGCAGATTGGATAAGCTTGATGCATGGTAAGCATTATTTAAGTGCTTATAAACAAAAGAAATGCACATATAAAAAGACAAGGATGTCTCATGAATAGGTACCATTTATTGTGCTTTTACAAAAGCAAGTATCTCTTCTTCCCATGTGATTAAAAATACCTACAGATGCCATGTGGTGGTGCATGCCTTTAATCTCAGCACTCAGGGAGCAGAGGCTGGTAGATCTCTGTGAGTTCAAACCAACCTGGTCTAGAGAGCAAGTTCCAGGACAAGCTCTAAGGCTACACAGAGAAACCCTGTCTTGAAAAAAACAAAACAAAACAAACACACCTACAGATAATATCAGTGCCAAGAACCCTTAAAGGACATAGACCTCCAAGTCCGGTGCTTGGGTCTTCCCCCAGCAATCAATATTTCCTCCTCCAGCCCATCACTTCCCAGTTTTGTTTCCTGTTCTCTGACTAGCTCCTTGAACAGCTTGCTTACTACCAGCCTCCCCCCCCCTTCCCCCCAAGGGACTATCAGTCCAGTCTTGGACATTCTCGGAATCCTCTTTCTCTGGAGAAATGGAAGTGTTGCGTTGATAACCTCACACCTGCTTTCCTGGAGACGGGTGAGAGCAGGGTCATGTGAGGAGCATGGGCAGTGAAGGAAAACTGTGTGAAGTTAAGACTCTCATGGTGGAAGACCCGAGGAATTAGTGAAGCTATTGACTCCCCAACTCAGTGATCTCCTTTGTGGTTTAAGTGTTAGTGTGCCCAGAAATTCGTGTTGGGATCTAATACCAGTGTGATAATAGTGAGGGGGAGCCTTGGAGAAGCCTTGAGTCATCCACTGTCTCGTGAATGGATGAATGGGATTAGTACTCTTATTGAAAAGAGAGAGGAGAGAGAGAGAGAGAGAGAGAGAGAGAGAGAGAGAGAGAGAGAGAGAGAGAGAGAGAGAAAGACACATTCAAGTGATCTCTCTTGGTCCTACCACCAAGTAAGGAAGAAGTAAAAGGCACTATCTTTGAAGCTAGTGTATTGTTCTTGAACATCCAGGCTGCAACTGTGAGAAGAAAACTTTGATTTGAAAACTGACCTGTTTATATTGAGGCTGTGTGCATGTATGTGTGTTGAGACTTGATAACACAATATAGCCAACCTAGACTCAGACTCCCGGCTTTCCTCCCTCAGCCTCTTTAGCACTAGGATCACAGGTGTGTACCACATCCCACAAGTCTCAGGTACTTTGCTACAGGAACCCGAACGGACTAACATGTTATAATGGCTTGGGATACATCTTTTCTGTTCACATTTATCCTAGAGAAAGGGAAGTAACTAAGAGGACTGCGTGTGAATGCACACACACACACACACACACACACACACACATACACATATTGCACAAATGGACTCTACACACCTCAATAAGGGAAGTTTACAAGAGGTGGCAGAGATTGAGAATAGATCTCTCCTTGCCTCTTCCAATCCACTCAACATGGGTGTCATTTCTCATTCCCTGCCCCAATCAGGATCTGTTTTCTTTAATGAGGGAGTGTCATGGAGCCAGATTTCTCCAAGAGACAGATGTGACTTGGCTATAGGTGTTTCAGCCTGTTTTCCAACTGAGAAGGCTCACATAAAGGAATTTAAGGTAGTGAACCGCTAATGACTTTACAACTTGGTCTCTTAGCATCCAAGATGTACTTCACTGGTAGGAGTAAATTCTAGAAGCTGTAGCAGTTCCCTGGAAGGGGACCTGCTGTCTCTCCACTGTTCAGAACACAGCATCTCTTTGGCACTCTGTGCTGTCTACATTTAAAGGCCATGATGCTTCTGCAGCTTGCCCTAAAGCCTCCCTAAGGACAAGCAGTGCTCCAGGGGCAGAAGGGAGCGCTCCTGCCAGGGGAGGGGTGGGAGAAGACCGGGAGAAAAGCCTGCCCATGTGCTCCTCAATCTTCTGAGACTCCCATCTGCCTCCCCTGTCTCTGTCCCACTCCTATGAGGTATGCACTTCTCGGATTTGTCAGGAGTTCAACACTGAGCTCATTCATTCCTCTTACAGCCAAACTTCTCTTGGCCCCTCACAAAAGGCTTCTACCTTGATTAAATGGCTGTGCCTGGGAAGATTGTGCTCAACATTCTTCCCATAAGACAATGGGGCCCTAACCTTAGAAGGAAGGAGTGGAGGTGGGGTAGTAATGAGCTGAGCCCCAAAGAAAATAAACAGACACAAGTTTGGACATAGGACTTAGTTCAGGAGTGAGACGATTTTAAGTGTTTACCAACCACTGGGAGCTGTCCCCTGCCTCCTGCCTCTGTGAGGTTGGCTTAGAAAAGACTGCCTGCATTTTGGAAGGCCTTATTACCCCTTCTCTCTCACATTTTTGTGTCTGCCTCTCCAGACACACAACTCTGATGGTCCTTTCCAGAGCTAGAAGTCTTGGCTTCATCATCTTTAGCCCAGGTGTTTCAGAGCCTCTTTAGGATGTTCATCTCATCTGGATTCCTGGCTGTGGGCAGATATTTCCAAAAGGGTGGCCATTCCTGGCGTCTCTGGCAATATTAACAGCTGCTGTCTAAGAGATGGCTTTGTGTTTTCCTCCAGTGTCTAGATGAGTACAGATCTTCTACTCTAAGGCTTTCCACCAGATGGCTCAGATGGTCCAACTCCTCAACAAACTACACCCCAAGCCCTAAGAAGGCAGTGTTCCTTCCTCTTCTCTCTGGTTTCATTTACCTTTAAAGCCCCGAAATCATCATAGTTGTTTTTTTTCTTTTTAATTTTGGTCAAATTACTAGTAATTTTCAGTATAACAAATTATTCGTGGAGCAAAGAGGTAGCCTGATAGTTAAGAGCACTGGTTGCTCTTCCAGATGACCTGGGTTCTTTCTCAGCACACACGTGTCAATTCACAAATGCCTGTAACTCCATTTCCAAGAGATCTGATGCCCTCTTTTGTTCTCCACAGGCACCGGGCACACATGTGGTACAAAGACAGACATATAGGCAAAACATCCATACAAATTAAAAATGATTCATTAAAAAGAAAATTAGTTATTTCATCCATTAATCACCTATTATGCTCAAGATACTGTCAAGTAAGATGCAGTG
Organism: Phyllotis vaccarum; assembly: GCA_033318265.1. NCBI lineage: Eukaryota > Metazoa > Chordata > Mammalia > Rodentia > Cricetidae > Phyllotis > Phyllotis vaccarum. The sequence continues at coordinate 94,835,160 of JARWLC010000012.1, forward strand.
TTTCTAGAGCCCTTCTGTTTGCCTCGTATTTTCTTATTGTCCTAAGAGGGTTCAGAATGTATTGCCCCCCCCTGCCACATTTTTTTAGCAGCCCAATACTCTAGACCAGTGTTTACCAAACTTCTCTTCATTTGTCACTTACCATGACACCTGTAGAAGGCTACAAGACCATAGCTTGCAACACATCTTGGTGAGAAAAACGTATAACTATCTAGATGTGGTGGCTTACACTTGTAATCCCAGAGCTCAGAGGTGGAGAAAGGAGGGCAATTTCAAGGCCAATCTGAGCTATATTAGTGAGTTTCAAAGAAAAAACTTTCATAGTACCTACTAAAAGCTAGGCATGGAGCCATTTTTCATAAATGTTTTATATTCTTGAGAATTGGGCATCTGTTATTTTTACTTTAGAAATAAAAAAGACCAAGTTCAGAGAGGTCTGACTTGTTATCTGTCTAAAGTGACCCAGCTAGGGTGGGGAGCTGGGCTCAAGCTCAAAGAGTTTCAGCATCCACATACTTACCTGCTGTGCTATTCAGCCTATCAAATTGTAAAACAATTAAGATGTTCTCTGTTGCCCACCATTATAAATAAACATTGTCTAAGTCACACTAAAATGAAGGGCATGGAGAGATCCTCTAAAGAAGGTTGCTTGGGAGTCACAGAGGGATTGCGATCCATGATTGACAGGTAAAAAGGAAGGAATGAGTCATGTAGGCAAACCCCAGAGCAAAAGAAGACAGTGGTCTTACAGGCAAAAAGAAGGGAGGTCACATAAACACTTTTGAAACAGCCTTGCCACAAAAGTTGGTAGGATAAATGGCAGTAGATGAACAGGTGTCTTTGCAGAAATATCTTTTTGTGTGTGCAAAGCTTGAGTGGCCTTTGTGTCATGTTGTAGTTTTGGCAGTCTTTCCTTATTTATTCACTTACTTGTTTGTTTGTTTATGGTAGGACACAAGCTACAATGTGCCTCCTGAGGTCAGAAAACAACTTAAAGGAGTAAGTTTGTCCTCTCAGTCATGCAGAGATTGAACCCAGGGGGTCAGGCTCTGCAGCAAGACCCTTTACCCACTGAACCATTTCTCTGCCTGCCCCTGGATATTTTTGATAGTTGCTATTATCAAGAAAGTATACATGAAGACCCCCCCCCTCTATAGCCACTTCGTGATCTCTTGGATCTATTTTAATAGGGTTTCACATCAGTGACTTCATTTTGATACTAATAAATTTCATAACACTCATTGGCTATTGGTGTAGACCAAGGTTATGGGTCTAAAGAACAAGACATCATTCTTTGGAAAAGAACCACAGAGAGATAGCAATTTGACTGATAAAAAAGCCACTTGAAGACATTCACAGGCAGGATGAGATGGACAACTTACAAAGGAAAGCTGAGAAGCAGAGTGGTCATCTTGCCTGTGTTAAGAAAACCAAAACCAGGAAATTCCCTCTTTGCAAAACATCAGTAACAATCGTACAGAGTAATTGTCTCTGATCCAAAAAGTCCCAAAATGATCCAAAAATTCTAAACTTTTTGATTGCCAGCATGAAGCTATGAGTGGATAATTCCACACCTAACCTCACATGACAGTTCACAAAACACAGGCACTCTGAAAGTTGTATAAAGTTGCCTTCGGGCTGTGTGTAAAATGTAGGAACTTCATATTTAGACTTGGGTCCCATTGCCAAGATACTTCAGTATGTATATGCAAATGCCCCAATCCAAACATGTCAGGTAAGGGATTCTCACCCTGTACACGCCCCCATAGTTGTTGTGAGTTGTAGAACACTGCCTTGCACTAGGAATTTCAAGTAGTTTCTATCTGGTGTTGGCTGTGCTCTATTATTGTTCTTGGATGACTTGCTTCATTTCAGAACCTATTAGAGTTGGGGAGAAGGGAGCCTGGCTTATATTATAGTGTCTTAGGTTAGTGACTGAAACACACTGAAAATCTTTGTTCCTGGCAAAGCAGCTCCATGTTCTCATTTCAATCCCACTTATAAATTCTGCAATGGAAAAACGGAGCTAGCCCTTAGGGAACTCAGTATAAGGGCCTGAGACTTGAGCCACACTCTCTCTAAACCCTCTGGCAGGAAGACCTTTGGGCCACCCAGCCCCACCTGGAGGTGGAAGGCAATTAAATGGATGATGTCACCAAGTCCCTTTTGACTGAGGGGAGGGCTGTCTGTGGTCCTGTAAACAGACTCCTATGCATTGCGAACCATGGGCGTTTTTGTGGATTGTTCTTTGTTCAGAAAAGGCCAGAACAGTTTTGAGAAAGTCTGCAGAATGTTAGAGCTGTCACTTGGAAAGTAACGTAAGTCCATTGCTCCACAGATCCGCAAAGCAAGCAAGGTATATGTCTCCATGAGTCAGGGTTTATTTAATATTCACAAGCCTGGCAGTTTTTTGATTGATGAAAATGTTTTGCAAACAGAGCTGGGTCCTGCCCCCGCCCCCATGCAAATGCAGAGCAAGAGGCTGGTCTAGGCAGTGCTGAGTAGGTAGTCTAATGGGATGCTATCACCCTCTCCGTACAACAACAAAAACATACAAAACTGAAAGGGGGCAAGAATTCTGGGAGCAGAAGGCTTGGCATCCCCTCCTAGGTTTGTTGATTTTGCCTTTTCCATGCCCCAAGCCAAGCAGGAGCTCCACCTGAGGCTCTTGTGTGGTGCTTCTGGGAAGGTTAAGGCCATTCTAGGTGTTTGGAACCTTTTTAGGGAAACTGCAGAGGCAGTGAAGAAGCCTAGCCAGCCTTAAGCAAATTAGATCAGACTTGGTGGTGACTCCCTTCGGCCTTGGGCCTCTAGTTGTCCATGGAGAAACTTAAGGTCCCAGAGATGGATGTCTCCCAAAGTAGACACAGCTCAGAGACTCACTGAGCATCTAGGAAGATATAGAGCACTTTAGTCTGACCTTGATGCTACATGAAGACAACACATTAAGGCTATGGCTCAGTGGAAATCCTGGTTTTACCTAAGGTATACTGGGTGGTTTTGTGTATCAACTTGACCCAGGCTGGAGTCATCAGAGGAAGGATCCTCAGCTGAGGAAATGCCTTCTTGAAATCCAGCTGTCAGGCATTTTCTCAGTTAGTGATCAATGGGGAAGGGCCCAGTCCATGGTAGGTGGTGCCATCCCTGGGCTGCTAGTCCTGAGTTCTATAAGAAAGCAGGCTGAGGGAGGCATGGGAAACAAGCCAGCAAGCATCTCTCCTCCAAAGCTTCTGCATCAGCTCCCACCTCCAGGGTCCTGCCCTGTTTGAGCTTCAGTCCTGACTTCCTTTGGTGATGAGCAGCAATGCTGAAGTGCAAGCCTAATAAACCCTCTCCCTTCCAACTTGCTTTTCAGTCACAGTATTTCTTCACAACAAGAGAAACCCTAAGTAAGACAGTAGATGACTTTGGGCAAGTCATTTAACTAACTTTTATTGTGCCACAATTCTTTATCTTTGAAATGGGGCTAAGGACCATATCCACAGCTTGGCATATTACTAGAATGAAAATCCAAACTCAACCCAAGTCTTAGTTGTTTGACTACTCCTGGTTTTTTGTTTTTGTTTTTGTTTTTTTGGTTTTTTTTTTGTTTTTGTTTTTTTCTGTGTGTACATATTTATCCACAGGCCAAGAGACATCCACACCACAACTGGACATTTTGAATTTGTGTGTGTGTGTGTGTGCACGCGGGCGCGCATTATTGATTGCTTGTATATGTTGGGGGAGGGAGCTGCGCATGCTCTGGTGCATGTGTGGTCAAGGACAGAGACAATTTTGTGACAGTCCAATCTCCTTCCACAATATGGGTTCCAGTGATCAATCCCAGGTCCCCTGTGTTGGTGGAAAAGTGCCTTTACTGGCTAAGCCATATTGGTAGCTCTTTTAAGTCCAACTCAGATTTATTAAGCAATATTTAGGTTAAAATCTGTCAACTCAGCCTTATTGTCGTTTTGGGACAGAATATTTGTTGTGAAGACTGTAGAGCGCTCAGTGCCATTGCTGGCCTCCACTCACTCACCAGTTGTGAGCAGTATCCATTCCTCCAGTTAGGACAAAAGTTCTCTAAACATTATTCTTAGGCTAAGGTTGTCAAATTCAACAAGCAAAAATGTATTTCATCTGGCAGCCCTTCTCTTGGGTAAAATGCTGGCCCAGGTTGAGAGCCACCTTTGTAAATGCCTACCTATTGTGTTGGTGCTTACTTACCCATACCACAGCAGTGTAGAACAACATAAGCAGCCCATTCTAAAGATGAGGAGAGTGGATCATGGTAAGGGACAGCAGCTTGCAAGCTGTCACCCAGATGGACGACTGATTTCTGCCTTTTCATTATCTATACACCAGTTCAAAGCATCTCATTTTCTTACAGGATCTTGTATGTTTGTGAACATCTAAGCCACTTTTCCATCTCATTCTGACCCTTCCTTTCTGATGTCCTGGTAGTTGATGCATTGCTTATATGAAAGGCCAAGCTAGACATTTTCCTCCAAATCCACCTCACACTGCTCTGGAAGTCTCTTGAAGAGAAGGTGAAGAGTAGAGAGGAGGGAAAAACCCCTGTCTCTCAGATCTCTGCAGCCAAGCCTGGAGAGACAGGCGGTGCAGGGCATCGTTTCCCTGATCTATCACCCAGCTCAATGGGGCATTCTGGATCCCTGCCCTCCAAAGCTCAGCGACCTTATTAACAGACCTCAGCTGTGGCCCAAAGCCCTTACCTCACCCGAGAGGGCTCTATTTGCATGATAATGCCCTCTTTGGGGGAATTATTGCTTAATTAAAGAACAGCAATCACTTTAATTAGCATGTCTCCTTGCTCCCTGGTACTTTGCATGGATTCAAATGAGCTGCTCATTAGCCATTGGCACTTGTACAAATCTGGGGCCTCTGGCTGGGAAGGGAGGCTCCCAGGGCAGCAGCCACAGCCAGGACCTCAGTGATGGGGAGGCACAGCCTGGCCAAGAGCACAACCCAGGCTTTGTGAGGGGAGCAGCAGACAGGGCCCCAGACAGTGCCCTTTGGGGCCCAGGAGCCCCACACTCTGGGAAAGCCAGGCCCTGGAGGATGGCTTTTGCTGAAGCTACATAAGGAATCTCTCTTGTCTCTGTCTGCACACTTAAGCAGTCCATCTGACTTCAGGTTCCCTGATCTTAATGTTTAGCTGCCTGACCTCATCCTCACCTCCCTATCCTTCCTCTCTCACACACACATCTGACTCTGGCTTAATCTCACCTCTGAGTCTTCCCATTTGGGGGCTCCCTTTTCTGTTCCACCCATCAATGTGGAAACAACACACACACACACAAAACCTTCCTGATCCAAAGACAGCATCTCTCCTTGGGTTAGATGGCAGCCTTGTAACTTTGTTTTCTGAACTCTACAAAGGTATACAAGAATGACTCTGTACAGATAAGGCCTGAGTGGATTGGCTGAACTCTGAGCCATTATGAACCCTCATTGGAACTCATCCTCTCCAATTTTTAGAAAATATAGATTATCATAAAAGCCACTGGACAAATGCTGTCTGTCCACTAGCTATGATGTTCACCTCTGATATTTCTCTTGGCACTTCTGTCCATTTGCTATAATAGCCTCTCCTCCAGGAAGGATCATGTTATCTTCTTTCCACCTAGATGTTAGTATACCTAATCCTTGACTTTCAATCTCTTTTCTATCCCCCCCCCACACAAACACAGAGGGAGAGAGAGAGAGAGAGAGAGAGGATATATGTGTGCCCTTGAGAAAATATTTATAAGACTTATAAAGATAATCAGAGGCCCAAGAATAAGAGTCAAATTTGGGTCTGTCTTGCAATATTCCTTTTTCATTTTCTGAAACTTTAAGAATTGCTTCACGTCTCTCTGACCCTTGAGGTGGAGAAACACAGTCTCCCATTTAAATCAATATCTTCTGCAGCCATAACAATCCCACCTCCCCTGCCTCCACACTCCCAGCCTGAGCTTGATGGGGTGACACTCTCCTATCTATGAAGTCCTCACTTTCGTCTGAATAAGGAACAGGAGGTAGCTGAGAATGCTGGCTGTCAAGAAAGGGAGAAAAATAAAGAGTGGTGGAGATTGAGATTCTCATCATCCAGCCCAGAGAATAACAACAAATCAGGTAAATCCACTTCCTGGCAGGAAGCTGAGCCTGAAAGCTGACGAAGCCACAGCAGTTCAAAGGCAGAGTGACACCCAAACAAGAGGCCAGCCCCTAATCCCCATGGAAAGATGAGAATAGAGCTCTCAGCCCAGGAGGGAGACCGCTGGGCTTTGTTTAACCAGGATTGAAAACACAGCCCCATTGAGAAGCTGGGGCTTTGAGGCACAGACCCTGAGGGGCAGTTGCCAAGCTAAAGGCAGTGAAAGCTGCCAGCGTTCACCTCTTTAGTGCTAGGCTTGGCAGTAATGAGGCAAGGGCTGGGACTTTTAACTGACTAGGTCAAAAAGGTTTCCTTTTTAGACACACGGCACAGGGCTGGCTGGAGGTTGGAATGTGGAAGTTTAGAACAGGAACTTACAGAGAAGATGCATCCCTAGAAACCCGTTTACCCACCACCACTGAAGCCAAGCCTGTCACCTCGGTCCCAAACCTTCTCTGGCTCATTCTTCTCACAGCTTCAAGAAGAATGTGAGGGATGTGTCCACTCTGCCAGAGAAAACCTGGGCACAAAAGAATAACAAGCAGGTGGCTGGGGAATGAGCTTGCCCTAGGCTGGTTCCTGACCTGTAGGCTAGAGCCTGGGATAAGGTAAACAGGAGGGCAGCCCACAGCCTGTGGGTAGATAGCCTGCAAGTGAACTCTCCCTCTTCAGAAAGGCCCTGTGAAGTGCCTTAGCTCCTAAACTGCTAAGGCGCTGAAGGCCCAGACCCTGTGGGTGTTTTTAAAATAGTACCTCTCCTGTACCTGTTACAGACGTCAGCTTAGGAGCTAAAACCAAGGAGTAAAGTGATTGAGAAAGGGAGACTTAAGTTGAATAAGAGTCCCTGTGCTTAAACTCACACATCTCAGCCACAGCAGCATCGGTTTATTTGTTTGCTCTGTTCCTTGTAAGACTTCATTTGAAGAGGCTGTTAGACAGCCTAGGAAGTTCAAAAGATACTGCTCTATGGATTAAAAGATGCTCTGGAAGGAAGATTCCTGCATCCCCACTTCCATTACAGTGCCACTCAGACTTGGCATCCAACCTAATTCACTCCGAGAGTGCCTCCTCATATGTACGCCTACTAAGTCCATGGAAGCTTTGGAGCAGCTTGCAAAGGGATGCGCACAATGAAATAGGGTAGAAACTGAGACAGTGAGCCAAATCAGAACAGACACGAGATGAAGTTGAGAGCAGGGAAGAGAAGCACATGTGGGCGAGCAATAAACGCATCTACTCTCGCTTCCTAGACTCCAAATAGGCTTCTGGGCTTTTCAGAAGACAAATCTATGTGGAGATGGGGGGACAGGGGGAGAGAAGGAGAGCAGCAGTAAGGAAGGAGCAAGAGACGATGAAGAAGAGAAAGCCCTCATGTATCTAACTCTTTGTACCTGGGTGCAGAAAAACACATGCCAACTTTCGAGACTAGGCTAATTTTGTTTTCTAACTGTAAAATTTAGAAGAAAATTTTCACAATGAACTGAGTGTGTCTTTAGATCAGTACCTGTGATTTACTATGGGGAGGGGGAGGGAGGGAAGGAAATGAAGACATTACCATTAAAAGCAAATCAGTAATGTTTTATGTGAGGGAGCAGATAACAGAACTCAAGAGAGGGGCCTTGTGTTGCCTTAGTTCAGTCAAGCACACTTTACCCATCTTAGTCTGGGTTCCCCCCAAAGCAAGCCTTGAGAAAAAGATTGAAGTATGAAGTTGTCTGCTTGAGATTTGATCCCAGTAAATGTGTAGAAGAGTAGACAACCCAGGAAGAAGAAGAAAATGAGCCTCTTGCAACTGAAGATCAGGCTTCTTAGTGCTGAGGGGAACCTGTGCTTACTCCTGTTGGGAAATTCTGGGAGAGTCAGAATAGATTCAGGACCAACCCAAGAGGGCAAGCTGGGGTGTTTACATGCCAGTTTCTATCAATCTCTTGGCTGAGAGCTAACCAAGTCTCATGTCTTTGATGGGATCCACTTAGGAAGTATTACTTTCCTGATATCTTCAGTTTACCAAGTATGTAGGCAGCTCAGGCGCCAGCAGGCAGAGCAGTGTAGACCTTGAGATGCAGGTGCCTGCTGCCAGATTGTCAACTAGAGTCCTAGGGAAGAGAGGAGACCACGGGGAGGCAGTGAGGAAGTCAGCATCAACTGAGCTGATCCATTCTGGTCTCATCAAATACCACTCCACACACTCTGACCTCTTGCCCAAACTTACTAAGTAGGACTGTAGGTTCCTTGTGGAGTCTTCCCTTAACGACACCTGGGGGAACCCGGGGAGTGTCTCCCCTGTGTTCACTGGGCAGCCCAGCCAACTACCCTATCACATCCACCAGGCACTGACACCTCCCTTAAATAGCTTGACCTAACTCTCAGGTAAACTGCCTCTTTTTCCTGGCATTGGCACCCTCACAGGGTCAGAGCCAAAGAGATCTTCCCCTCACAGTTCAGAGGAACCTGGGATTCTCAGAATCACTCAGAACATCCCATTGTGTTCCCAACTAAAATGGAGAAAATGCTTCTCTCCATTTACATACACTTCCATGTCTCTATAGTAATGGTGGCTTTTGTTTACTCATTTTGAAGTGTATATGGGTGTGGGGGAGGATCTCAGTATGTCTCAGTATGTAGCCAGATACAGCCTTAAATTTTTAGGCTCCAATAATCCCTCTGCCTCAGCCTTAGTAGATAGGAATGCAGGTACACAATACCCTCATCAGCTGGTCAAGATTTTACTCTTTTTAAATCATTTTATTTATTCTTTTGATAATTTAGTTGATCCTGATTTTAATGATTAGCTCTTGGTTTTTACATGACACTTCCTTTCTTCCTTCTCTGGAGGGAACAAACTCAAAAAATATCCTGCATAATATTGTTGCTTCTGTTCAATAAGCTATATGCAGACATACTCCTTCCTCTTCCCTCTCACAAAACGCTTTTGACCATGCTTGGAATTATTTCCTAGAGGAAACCTTACTTCTTTGTGCAAATTCAGGGCTTGCTCCATTACCTCACCAAGTTTGCTTTGAAATGTCTCAAGTTGCAGTGGTGGACACAACTTATGTTCAAAATAGAACTGAACATTCACCTTTCAGATGGTAACAGGTTAAAATTTTGATGAAATAAAATAAGTTCCACACTCTTCAAATAACCTCTGACAAGTACTACTTTATAGCTGATGATGGGCAGATGTAGCAATATTGTATTCCATCAAGAGATCCTGGGATACTGGGGTTTTTTTTGTTTTTGTTTTTGTTTTTTTAACCAATAAAAGGGAATAATAGGCCCATTTGGAAAGCTGATGAGCAGGTAGCATTTTTGATAATTTTCAGATAACTGGCCAGTCATAGAAAAAAATAGTTTAAAATAATAGAGTCTTTAAAAAAAATAATATAAAAAGAGCAAGCCTTGTAAAGATAGAAAATACACAGGGTCTCTGGATCCTGCATGGTACTTTGTTGACTTTGACATTTTTAAATGCTAAGTACAAAAGACCAATAGTTGCTGAGACATGTTGTATTATGGAAATTGCTAAATTAAAACAACCTATATAATTTTAAATATTTTAACTTTAAAATAGAAGTCAGAAAATACCTTGTGTTGAGGGAGGTAGATATGGAAAGGATAGAATTAAGGGTAGATTATTGAACCTACTTTAAACTGAAAAACAACTATTAATCTCAAATAGTTTACATTTCATGGATTTTTATATATTGACACATATTTAAGATTATTTTTGTTACACTGTATGTATATTTCTACTTTTATTTAAGATATTTTTATATTAGTTCAAAGTTAAGTCTATTTTTGTTAAACCCTATATGTGTTTTTATTCTTGGTTAGAGTATTGTACCAATGCAACTCATTTAAAAATGTAGTGTATAATTAAGAGATACATATCTATCATAACCAAACGTAGTTATGTTAGGTATGTTTTCAATGTTAAATAGATATATTTCAGATAGATAGGTGGTCTTCAAACACTTCAGAGGACTACAGAATATAGTATTTAAGATGTTTCAATAGACTAAGGCTTTTCATGACAGTGAGACATGTCTGCTCCTGGCAGCACCAATTTACTTCAGAAATGAATGATGAGTATCAAAGCGTTTGCTTTTGTTGTGATAAGTTAGCCGCTGGGAAAGATATTTCCCTTGCCTCGACTGCTGACAGTGTGCTGTCCAAATGGACAGGCAAGACACACAAAAAGGCAACTGCTGAATGTTTCCAAGACAAGAGAGGAGAGTCCTTCAAAATTCCTGCTTCACAGAAGAGTCTGTCAGATATTCTAGACCTGTAGGCTAAAGATGGCTACCCCAACATTACAAAGAAAACTGGGGTTCCTTTCTAGGCAGTCAGCTGTTTCTGTCATTTCTATAGTTTTAGAAGTTGTTTGCTCTGCACTTACTGTTTATTCAAGTAATGTGATATCCTTCTCGGGTCTTTGATGGAGTTGAAGATGAGATAGTTATAGTTACAATTTTCATTGTTAACAAATATAAAAAAAGAAGAAGAAGAAACTCAAAAAAAAAAGGTATAAAATGTATAAGGTTGAGAAAGAAAGTAGGAGATGAATCTAGGCTGGCATCAGACACCAACAAGACATAGATTGATATAAATCAGTTAACTTGAGTTATAACAGTTAGTGGGACAAGCCTAAGGTAAGACCAAGCTCTCATAGTTGATAAGAAGTCTCCATGTCATTATTTGTGAGCTGGCAGCTGACAAGAAAGCTTGCTATAGTATATAGCTCAGTTGACAGAGTGCTTATGCAGCATGCTAACATTCACAAAGCCTTAGGTTGGAGTTTCAGAACTACGTAAACAGGGTATGTTGGTATACACCAGAACTCAAGAAATGGAGAATGAGGAGCATCAAAACTTCAAGGTCTTCCTCAGCAAAATGTGAGTTTGTGTTTGACCTTATGGAAAGTGTTGAAATCTTCCTTTAACTAGAAGAGAATGTCTGAGAGCTGGACCTTGAACTATCTATTGTCTATTTTTCCACAGCTGGCTAAGACTTTGGGATTAGGAGCCTACTGGTAACTCAGATTATAAACCTAATTCATGTACAAATTCTGAGGTAGCTTGACTCTAGCAGAAGGGCGTGAACCTTATAGTACTCTCATCTCGTGGTTGTGTGGTCTTGGCAAAACCATTTATCTTTTCTTTCATGTGTAAAAAGAGGGTAATAATAACATTTCAGGCTTATATGGACTAGAGCTATTGCATGAAAAAATAAAAATGGCTGGTTTTGGTTCACAGAGCCCAGCAAAAGACATGCTTGTTTTCATCACTGGGCGAGGAGACCTTTGACTGGAGATGTGATTTCTCTTGATTAACACAGCCCAGGAGTACACTCAGGGAATGCTGGGCCCTGATATGTAATCCTGCTTAGAAAAACTTAAGGTTATTAATCAATTTAGCAATTAGGAGGACATTTAGAATTAATTTTCTCTTAGAGTCATCAGAGCACAGCTCTGAGCTAGGTACTCCAGGGAGAATTTTTTAGATTTTTTTTCCTGTGGCTGTGTGTGGCAGTTGACTGGCATCCCTTCCCTCTGGACATTGTCAAGGCCCAAATAAATCACATCACTCTTTTATGGTCTGCCTTTGCAAATGGAGTTCATTATCCCTAGAGACACCTTCAACGTGCTAGAGGGGGTGTATAAAGCCATCGGACAGAAATGGCTTTTTCTAAGGGGATCTTTTTAGTAAAGACCTTCAAGGGAAATTGAAAGCAATCTCTCAGAGGTAGGTTTATCACACAATCGTAAGATAAACAATTTCACATGAATGGTGGTTTATTACCTTTAAGTATGACCTTTAAGCGCCTGAGGAGGTTCTTCTTATCTGAGGGTAACTGATTCATGGACATCACTACTGAAAATGAATCCACTTAAAATAGAGAACATATGTATGATAGTAAATACATAAGGGAAAGTGTGGGCTTAGATTTTATGTTGAAAATTAAACCAAAACAAGTTACTACACAGTATCATCCTTTCCTATCTAAATTACCATGTGATTTAGATAGTATTCCTGTGTGCCCTGCTTAGGGTTACTATTGCTGTGATGAAGCACCATGACCAAAGCAACGAGGGGAAGACAAGGTTTATTGGGCTTTTACTTCCATATCACTGTTCATCAATGAAGGAAGTCAGGACAGGAACTCGAGCAGGACAGGAGCCTGGAGGCAGAAGCTGATGCCAAGGCCAGGGAGGATGCTGCTTACTGGCTTGCTCCCCATGGCTTGCTCATTTTGATTTCTTATAGAACCTAGGACCACCAGCCTAGAGATGGTACCACCCACAATGGACTGAACCCTCCCCCATCAATCACTAAGAAAATGTCCTACAGCCAGATGTTATGGAGGCATTTTCTCAATTAACGCTCCCTCCTTCAGCTAACTCTAGTTGACATAAGAAGAGCCCGCACACTGTGTGCCCTTGTTTACCTGTGACAAGGAGGGCACAGACCCTCCAAACCCCCTTACATTAGCCTCTCCTATGAGCGGTCCTTGCTTCCACTCCAGTCAGAACCATATATTTCTTAACCAACTTCTAGTTAAGATTCTCTGCTTTCTCAAATCTCCAGAGTGTTGGCAGCCCTCTTTCCAAGCCAGTTTGCAGCATCCTAGAGCATAGTTTATATATAAGAACTAAACCTTTTATATATAAGCACTCATCAGGTCACATCTTCATCCACCCCACTTCCTCACCTCAGCCCCTTCTAATATTCCTTGCTCCTCCACAAAAAGAAAAGCCCTTTTGCCCAATGCTTAAGCCACTTCCAGCTTAAAGCTGCACACACACACATATGTATAATGTGATATATGTAGTTATATTTTATAGAAAGTGTATATAATCATATTTAAGTGCGGAATTCAAAGTAATTATATAAACTTAATATACATATATATGTGGGTTTAGAGGATAATAAAGCTTCCCTTTATTGCATGTGGCAACTAATTTTGATTGTCACTGTGTCATACTTGGGAAGAGGAACCCTCAATTGAAATAATTTTCTTCTCCAGATTGGCTTTTATCCATGTCTGTGGAGAATTTTCCGGCAGTTCGCAAGTGGCTCTGGGCTGTATCATGAGAAAAGAAGCTGAGGGAGCCAGCAAGCAGCATCCCTCTATCGTCTCTGCTTCTATTTCTGCTCAAGCTCCTCCGTTGGCTTCCTTTTACAGTAAATTGGAACCTGTAAACAGAAATAACACCTTTCCTCTCAAATTGCTTTGGTTAGGGTGTTTATCACCGCAACAACAACAAAAAAAGAAAATTAGAGCCTATGACAAATATGTTGTGTGCATATACTAAACTCATTTGTTTTATGAAACATAAATTAAGACCAATATTTTCCAGTCCACTTTTATTGTACTTTTGCTTTCATACTCATAAAGGCATAAAATACAATTAGAACTCAAGGTGAAGGAAGCCTGCTCATCCCATGGTCACAAGCACATCCCTATATGACCAAAAGACTTCCACCTGGACCCCACCTTTGACAGGTTCCACCGCCTCCTAGAATAGCCATGAATTGTAAACCAAGATTTTAAAAAATAATTTATTTATACGTATTATGTGCATTGGTGTTTTGCCTGCATGTATGTCTGTGTGAGAATGTTATATCTTGGAATTCCAGACCATTGTTAGGTGCCATGTGGTGCTGAGAATTGAACCCAGGTCTTCTGGCAGAGTAGTTGATGCTCTCAACCACTGAGCCATCACTCCAGCCTCCATAAACCAAGCTTTTAACATATATGTCCTTTGGGGACATTAATCTAAGCCATTGTACTCTTGGCTGCTGTGGGATGGTCTTTCTATAAGCTATGAATGTGTTGTTCCCATTTGCTAATAAACGAAGCTGCTTTGGCCTATGACAGGACAGCATAGAAGCAGGCACAATCCAAGCAGAGATACAGGAGAAGATGGGTGGAGTCGAGGGAGACTGATCCAACCAACCAAAACACAAGATGTGACCGGTAAGACACAGGCCACGTGGCAATACATAGATGAATAGAAATGGGTTAATTTAAGATGAACGAGGTAGTTAGTAACAAGCCTGAGCCAGAGCCCAAACAGTTTCTAATTAATATTAAGCCTTTGTGATAATTTTATAAGTGGCTACAAGACGGTGAGTAGGAGAGATTTGTATAAGGGCTGGGCGGGACCAATAAACTTGCATCTACACTTGGCCTTCATTGCTTTTATTTAAATCAGAAACTTTCATTAATGTAGTTTAGGGACAACAAGAGTTCTGCAAATATTGATAAAGAAGACAGCAATCCTTCCAACTCCACCTCAATTCCTACTCCTAGGTCCCTCAGGATGACTTACTCAACTCTTTCTAATGGATTCCTTCCTTCCATTCTTCCCCTTCCCACCTCTTTTAACAGAGTATCATTATGAAGCAAAAGCTGGCCTTGAAATCCCAATCCTTTTGCCTTAGCTCCTGAGTTCTGGGATTATAGTATATCATAATGTCCCAATGTTTCCAATTTATTAGATTTACTTATTTTAGGCATTTCTTTGTTTCCAATGTGGAAAAGGAGGCTTTATCTCTGCCTCACCAAGACTCCAGACTTCACCACACACATCTCCTGCCCTACTTAGCCTGTAATTTCCTCAGTTTAATTAGATCATAATTCTCATTAGATCAACATTAAATATTTACCTTAACAAGAATACATAAACATACTTCACAGCCAAGTACTTCATGATTGTATGATTGATTATTTTTCTTTTCTTGCTAAATTTTCTTCCTAGGGCTGAAAGTCATTTTGGCTTTGTTTATTTGCTTAGCTTTCCATATACTTGAGGCTAATCTATTTCCAAACTCTCCCTAGACTGAGTGTGTGATGTGTTCTTCAGTCTCTGAAGTGCTGTGATGCCTTCAGCATTCTGGCCATTTCATTTTCTTGAAGAGGCAGCTTCTGGATCTTGTGGCTGAGCCAGTTTGGGTTGATGTTCCTGAAACCTGTTGCATAGATCCCGGCTTGAGATCTCTTCTGCCACCTGACTGGAGCTGCTTCCTCTTATTCAGAGCCTTCTATTCCAGGGACCATGTCTACCCTCTTGCGGGAGTCTTTTCCCCCAGGGACTATGCCTTCTATTTTTCTCTGGTTGAATATACAATATTGTCACAGTAGCTTCCTGAGACAGAGTCCCAGCAAGACAAATTTGAGACTGCTCATTGCTGAAGACATTGTATTTCTCCACTCACAGAGAATTGGGAATGTTGGAAGAAGTTGGCCATTCTGGCTTCAGTGTTGTTGAAAGGGCTTCTGTTCTTCTCATTGTTTTGCATAAAACCTGTGTATTTGTTCTGGAATCTTTAGTGTGTTCTCTTTAACACTAAATTTATACTTTAACACTCATTTAATACCAAAATGCCACAGTAATAAGCCTTTGTTTTACAGGATTTGTTTTCTTCACTAATTATTCTGGGCATTCAGTGGGTCCTTTTATCTTAGAAACTCATTTGTTTAAGCCTGGGGAATTTCCTAGGATTATACATGAAATTATTTTTAATGTCTGTCTTCTCTGGTCTTTTTTTTTTTTTCAAACTCCCAGAGTCTAAAATTTGAATGCTTTCATGAAGAAGTCTAATTCTCTCTCTCTCTCTCTCTCTCTCTCTCTCTCACACACACACACACACACACACACACACACACACACACACACACACACACACACACGCTTTTACAATGTAGTCCAGGCTGGCCTCATGGTGTCCTGATCCCATACTTTCTCTCTTCCCTTTACCCTGTATACTTTTCTTCACCTTAGTTTTCATTTCCTACCATTTTGATCTTTTTTTTCTATCATATTTGATATAGGAACGCTGTTCTTTTGTTTCCTGAGAATTCCATTTTAATGGCCTTCCCTTCTTGACTTTTAGATGCAATGTCCCATCTTTTCTTTTTTAAAAATTTAGCTTTGTTATGGTTGCCATTGTGTGTGCACACGTGTGTGTGCCGGGTGCAGGCGTGCTATAGCACATGTGTAGAGGTCAAAGGATGACTTTCAGAAATCGAGTCTCTGGTTTGACTAGGGGTTTTTAGGATCTAATTCTGGTCATTGGGCATGCTCTACTTGCCAGTCCTTCTCACTGGCCCAATAATATCATATTTTTCTAGGTATATTGTATTTGTTTACCTTTATTGAGATGATAAAAGCCATGACCAATTAACTTAGAGAGGGAGGGGCTTATTCCATCTTACAGCTTACAGTCCATCATCAAGGCCAGCTGAGGCAGAGACTGAAGGAGAGACTGTGAAGAAATACTGGTTATTGCCTTTCTCTCCTTGGCTCGCTCAGCTTACTTTTAAAAACAACTTAGGACCACCTGACCAGGGTTAGCACTGCCCACAGTGGGCTGAGCCCTCCCACACTGATCTCTAATCAAGAAAATGTCCCTTACATACTTGTCTACAGACCACTTTCTCAATCGAGAAATTCTCTTCCCAGATGACTCTAGCTCGTGTCAAGTTGACAAAAAAGTGGCCAGCATATATATAACTTTTCTTCTTCATGCTTTGTCTCCAAGGTGTTTTTACCTTCTCTGTGGACCTTGTTTTCACGTTCTCAATGTTTCCAGATGTGAGTGCTAATAACAGAATACAAAGTGTCATGGTGTAGTGCTGACCAGAGCAGGTCTCGCCAGTTATAAGTTTCACTGAACTGTGGCCTATCAGGGCCATTTCTTCAAGAAACTCTTGACGTCATTTGATACGGCCATTTTATCAAATCTAACCTTTGCCAAAACCTTATCTAACCTCTTGCTTGGGAAAAAGATAAATGTAAGTTTGACAGTTCAGAGGTAGGAGATTCCCAGTCTCAGCATTTGCTGAGTAAACTTGCACTAAGTTCCTGATTTCTCTATGTACACACCTCCACTTGTCTGAAAGGGCGTGTTTGACCATCTCTAGACAATGAGGGTCTAGGTTTGCTAGGAACAAAAGCATGGGGGGGGTGGAACAACCCAAGATCCACTTGCGTTTTGAGAAAACCAGTCTTGGTTTTGGAGCTGATGTTTCCCTTCCCTTTCTGAAAGTATCGATTTCACTACTTTTTTGTGTCCTTGGGGCTTCTGAGACAGAATTCAGGCTGTTCGTGTCTGAATTCTGGACTTAACATTCTCGGGCCTGCTAGGTCAGTTTCCACTTGTTAATATGGTTCTTATTAAGGGAGCTTTCTAGCTTCCAGACTTTTGTGACTGGGTCTCTGTTATATTTCCTTTTTTGTTGTTTTAATGAGGTTTCAGGAAGTTAAATGGCATGTACACTTTTCGATCTTTAACAAGAAGTTCCAGCCAGTGCTTGAACTTGAACTCCATATTGCCTTCCTAGAAGCAGACCCATACAATAATATATTGCCAATAAACAATTCTGAAGCTTTTGTGATCTATTGGACACCATTTTAAGTGCAAGGGCACTAACCTTAGCCCAGGAGGATGGTTTACTGTGAAAGTTTGGTGGCCCATTTGGAACCTTCTCCTGTCCCAGGGAAGCCTGGAGGGGTGTGCTTAATTGTAATGATACTGGGACAGCTTTTTTTTCTGTGTTAAGGATCAAACCCAGGACCTTGCACATGCTGCCCAGGCATCCTAACATTAAAAACAACAACAATAAAAAATTTGTTCTCATCTGTGGGAGAGCCTGAAACAGACTACTCTCCCACCCAAGTTCTAATTTTGACTTTGCCTCTATTAACTATGCATCTAACCCTCTAAAAAAAACAGCCAATAAACTGTGTCTTTCAGTTTTCAGAATTTTGTATAGTCTGTGTAGGCAAATGCATGTAAGTTCTCAGCATGGAGTTCTCATTATCTCAGATGATGAGCATCAAAAATTCAAGAAGGTGTATGTGTGGGGGTCAAGAAAACAGAAGGAACTTCCTCACAAGAGTCATCTGCATGTCTTGGGGTGAGTGTCTACTGACCCTTGTCTGGAACCCTGTCTGGAGTGAAGCTGTGCAGACATTGTGCATGCTGCTACAGTCCCTGTGAATCCACACATGTGTCTGTCTTGTCGTGTCTAGAAGATACGATTTCCTTGGGGTCATCCATCACCATCTTTCTACCTCCTCTTCTGTGTAGATCCCTGAGCCATGAAAGGAGAAATTCGATGACATCTCATTTAGGACTGAGTGTTCCAAAGTTTCTTATTCCCCGCACATTGTCCAGTTGTGGGTCCCTGTGTTTGTCTCCACCTACTACAAGAGAAAACTTCTCTGATGAGGCCTGAGCAAGGCACTGCTCTGAGTCCCAGCCTAGTACGGTCAAGAAGAGAAATTTTACCACCCTTTCAAATGAGAAAACTGAGGCATAGGAACAAGTTAACAAATACTGTCACATGCTTATCATCAAGTCTTAGAACCAGTAACTAGATATGGACTATTTGCTTTTACCCAGCCTGGCCTCACTTCCCCCCCACCATCTTGTCACCTGTCATTTGGGCCTCTTGCATCACCAATATACTGACCATTTTGTCTTCATTCTCATCATATGCATTTTCTTCCCTGTGGGCCTCTCTCCTGGATGATCCATCACTTTACCTTGTTCCTCGTTTCCAGCGGGGTTTTCAAACACTTTTTAGTACCAAAAGTCTAAAAAGTGACGAAGTTGCAGAAAGAGTCCCTCAAGGTGTGGGTCCCCAAACCACAGGGCTGGAACATGTGCCTCGTACTACCTTCTGGAAGAGGAAAATCAGGCAGAAGTTCTTGCTACGGGTCTCATTATAGATACGTGGGAGAGCCCCACCCTCCTCTCTTCATCAATCCTGTTTCCACCATACCTTAGGCCTTTACTTCACATGGTAGCCTGAAACAGCCGAGTGCTGAGCCGCATCAGCTAGAACCCTGTTTAGCTTGTATTCACTTTGTCTGCCCCTGCAGTGGCTTGCCTGTGCTCTTGTCTCGGGGACTTGTGTCCGTCCATCTGGCAACTGTGGAGCTGGATCCCACTTCATACTTCCTCTCCCAGGGTAGCCTACCTCTGAGATGCCTGTTTTCTTTCCCAGTAAAAGCCCCCGATTTTAGCCCCCCAGTCACCTCTTCCCAGCCACTGCCTTGTCCTTCATCGGGTTCCTTCCCTTCATTAACTGAGAAATGAGGCCCAGAGGCAAAAGAGGTAGTAAGACTTAATGTTCGGCTCTACTGCAGGCTGAACCATACAGATGTTACTTGGGTTACTCATCTGTCTAATCCTCCTCTTACATGGTGGGAAACTGAAGCCCAGAATGATTTCTGAAGTCACCTGTTGCAAGTGCCATATGGTCACTGCCAGAAAAATGTAGGAACTGGAATTTCCTTCACATCTGGTTTCAGAGCCATTGAGATTAGACCAAGAGAGAGAGAGAGAGAGAGAGAGAGAGAGAGAGAGAGAGAGAGAGAGAGAGAGAGAGAGAGAGAGAAAGAGATGGCATTCCTGCAAGGGCTCATGATAAGAAGGCCCAGCAGGACCCAGGAAAAGCCTAATTGCAAAGGTGGTGATGGAATCTGGGCCACATTAGACTAGCTGAATGACTGACGGAAATGCCTGAACTGTTGCTATGTGGGAAGAAAGGTCTGAGCGTCTGATTGTGTTATCTACTTCCATCTATAATTCCCCAAGCATCTGGCCTATCAAAGCCACCATCTCCCCCTTCCTAGTCTCATAGCGCCTGGCAAATCTCTAGAGTTAGCATGGGCCATCCTGGCTGTTGAAGGCTCAGTGACAGCAGAACCAAAGGGCAAAAAGGAGCCATATTAAGCCACCAGCATTCCTACATGGGGTCTTTTCCAAGCCCCAAAGAAAATGGTTGTGGCCACAGGGCAGCAACTCTAAGAGGTGGCCTGTTCTCTTTTCCTTCCTCTGGGACTCCAGGACCAGAATAAGGGGAAGGGGCACTGGGTTAGTGACTGGTTTGCATTTCAGACAGAGATTCTAATTGGTTCTGACCTGAGCCTCTTCACTTCTCGTTACCTCCTGGAGTCACTGAATCCCTTTCATGTTTCAAGAGACCAAGTCCTCTCCACCTCCTGCCAAGGGTCTGGATTAACCTATTCATGACCCTCAGATAGCTGTGTTCCCAAGCCTGCACATGTTTACAGAGTGAAATAATGGAAGCTGGTCATGGCATCAGCAAAACAGAAAATCAGCACCGAATCTGTCCCCCAACTCCAAACATTACCCCTTCACAGACAAGCCCTTCCACCCTGGCCTGTATTCCTCTGTGGCCTCCCACCCTACCCCAGGTTTAGAGCTGGACCAAAAGACTTTAGACAATGTCCACTTTCCAGGGTTCTGAATACTCCTCTCTGTGTGTTCTCATGTGGGTAATTCAGCTTCTTTGTACTGTATGTTTCTTACCCAAAATACAGATATTGAGCTTTCCTTTCCATTTATATTCACTTTTTAAAATGGTTCATGGTGGTATACATGTCCAATCCTAACATTTGAGAGACTAAACCAGGGGGATTGTGAGTACAAGGCCACCCTGGCTACATAATGAGAACTTATCTCAAAACAAAACAAACAAAAACAAAAAACCACATATGTTTGGTTTTAAAAAGTTTAAAAAATTATTAGAACTATAAAACCTTTCATACTTATAAAAATAAATTTTAAGTTTACACATCTCTAAAGTATTCTACATAGACTATTTAGAAAAAAATTTTTTTAAACTTAATGCGTTATGAAGATTTTCCTTCGAGAGACGTTTTAGACTTTTTAAAAGCTGCACAGGATCCCCTAAAAGATATAACATTTTTAGCTATGTCCCTATTGATAAACGTGTGGGTTTGTTCTTTGTTTTTTCTAAGAGTTCATTATTACAAGCTGTGCTATTAGGTTTTGAGAAAAATGAGAGTCACCTGGGAAGAGGGGTCTTCAGTTGAGGAATTACTGCCATCAGATTGGCCAGTAGGCAAGCCTATGGGGCCCCCTTCTTGATTAATGGTTGGTAGAAGGGCCCTGCCCTCAGTAGGAAGTTGGGAGAGAGGCCCTATTTCTCTTGGGTAGTAGGTCCTGGGTTGTATAGGAAAGCAGGGTGAGCAAGCCAGAGAGAACAAGCCAGTAAGCAGTTCTCAATGGTCTCTTCTTCAGTCAATTCCCCTATGTTCCAACTTTGACTTCCCTCACTGATGGCAGCAATAAGAAAATAGAACTTTTCCTCCCATGATACTTTGGGTCACAGTGTTCATCACAGCAGCAGGAAAGTGGACCACACAAGCCTTGCTGGGTGATCTTGCTCTATAGTAGACTCAAATTGGGGTGATTATCTAGCTCATGATATTCCAGGGGCCAATGTCTTCAGGAAAACTTTCCTTTTTTAGAATTCCTTAACCTGCTGTCCAACTACTCACTGGGATCACCCTGTTTCCAGGATCACTGTGATGGTCCTAGAGCGGGCTAGTGCAAAATCCTTCCCAGGAACATTTGTGCCAAATTCAGCACAAGGAATCTCTTCTCCTTTCCTTTCCTTTTGAGGAAGAGGCTCACATTGTAGTTCAGGCTAGGCTGTAATGTACTATGTAGTCCAGGCTGGTCTTGAACTCATGAAGTCCTCCTGTCTTTGCCTCCTGAGTGCTGAAATTATAGCTGTGAGCCACCATGCATCCAGCTTTCTTTTTAGACATCTGGAAAAAATTCAGAAGCTGCCAAAGTGCAAGAATAAAGCCAACACAGAAAACAGCTGAGGGTGGGACAGTATCTTTATCAAACCAAATTAGTTACTTAATTTACATTTACCTACTTATGTGGTGCTATGATCTAACACAGAGCTCCATTTATGCTAAACAAATGCTCTACCACAAAGCCACACTCAGGTGCAAATTGTTTATTTGTTTTGTTTTTATTGAGACAGGGTGTGTAGCTGTCTCTATGCACATAGCTGTCACTATATAGCCCAGGCAGGCCTGGAATTCACTATATAGCTCAGGCTGGCTTATTACTCATAATCTTCTTCCCAAAGGCTGAGATTATAGGCACGACCCACCACAACTGGACAGAGTCTGCTTTTAACCAAAGTTAACTTATTGTTACAATCCCTCTGCCCTGGTGGTTTTTTGACCATGAGAGATTACAGGATGAGCCCATTCCTTCCCACTATTTTAGCCCTTCTCTCTGAATCTTGTCAACACCCCTGAACTCTCAGAAGACCAAGAGTCTCTATGAGGGAAGCCCTTCCTCCACCCTCACTCTATGTGGCTCTTCTACACTGTAAAGCCTCTCCTCTCTGAAACTGTCCCTGCAGCAGAAGACAGCTTCTGCTAGCTTAGGCTCTTTGAGAAGTGTCACCAGGACTTATCATCTATATTTTCTTGTGGCTGTCAAATGCCTTTGTGAAACGTTTTTAAAGGAGAGGAGAGAGAGCGGAACAGTGGCTGTACTTAAGTGGTCCATGAAGGTTCCTTAAATACTTGCACATCTCCAGGCCAATGATAGAAACTGGGAATGGGAAGATGGGCAGCGAGTATCTTTCAACGTTCCATACTACCCGTTTTGTGAACTTCCTTCATCCCTTTAATCATCTACATCTCCCCAATTCTGCTCCACCCAAAGGCACAACATCCTCCTGCCATCTTCCTTTCTGCATACAAGGAGGGGAGCCCCCTTCCCCACTTCATAGGGCCCTTAGGAGGCTCCAATGAATCAATAGTGCTTTGTAAAGACCAATCATTATTAATACTCAGGAAGAAAGGACATGCGCGGAGCAGAGAAAAGGGATGGGGGGGGGTAGACAGGGGAAAAGAGCAATTGGGAAGGCTGATAGGGCAAGCCCTAAGGACTCCACACTGAGTGGGGCTCAGGGAAGAAGAGCCAGAGCTTGGAATGGAGCAAGATTCAGATGTCCATGCCTGGAGTGCCCTCCACCCCCAACATTATTCATCTCCCTGGAGGTGGTGGCCTCCAGAGGTTTCTTTGACCTACCCAGTAGCTGTCTGAAGACTGGCAGCCTCTCCATGGTGCATCTGCCTGTCTATCCATCTATCTCTCCCAGCCCTGAGAATAGAGAGAAGGCTCAGCATGAACCAGCCTGCTTCTTCCCTGCTGCCTAGTTCTAAGACTTCCCAGGGTAGAGATAGATAGGCAGGGTATGTTGGCTCCTAAGAGTATTTGTGGGATTGAGAAAAGGCACACACCACTTTGAGCTCTCTATTCCCCACCCCAACACTACCTCAAGGGCCACAGCAGGGCAGTACAGACCAGACAGCTTGGGGATGTGTGGCTCCCCCAAGGAGGGGCTGGGATATCAAAGTTGGAAGTGCGGGGGCATGTCAGCCCAGCTTTGTGAACTGGACTCCCATCAATGCATGAAAGCCTTGCTCAACAAACCACATTCGCTGCGCTCCCAACCTGCATTCTCAATTGGTCACGGCCTGGCCCCCAGCTGCATTCCTGCGCTGGAGGAGGCAGAGGGCCCTGGCTTCTTTGTTCTTCCCAAATCAGGGCTCAGAACCATGACAGGCTGATCACATTACCCAGCTGAGGTCAACCAAGCCGCTCCTCCCCCACCTCATCAAGGAGGAGTCACTGGCCCTACCTTATCCCACTACTTTACCCTTACCTGTGCTGGCTTCTCATAACAGTCCAAGTTGGGCCTTTATAGAGGAAGAAAAATGCATAAACTACAGCTCTACTGCTTCATCCAGGGTCAGAAGCCAGGAGCAGTGCCCAAACCCTGACTCCAAGGCTGGTCCAATTTCAGGCCATCTCCAATGCTTTGCGTCTGCTCTGAAACCCATCTTCCCTACTTGCTCAGAACTACGTACAGCTTACATATAGATGCCATGTCAGACCTGACTGAGGTCAGTGTCAGAACAAAGACAGCTTTAGTGTCATCATGGAGAAGATGCTTTCTGTCCTCAGTGACACCCCCCCCTCCTTTAAGCCACTACCCTTTTGGCATTAGAGGAACATCTTCTGACCTGCCTGGTTAGACTGAGGGCTCCGCTGTGTGACCTTGGCTGACTTGATGTACTTCTCTGGATTTTAGTTTCTTCCTTTTCAAAACTATTAGAACCATGAAGACTTTTCTAGAAGGTACTCTATCATAGGTTCCTTGGTTGTCAGGCTACATGACCAAAAGTTACTCTCTTTCTTCCCATCTCGCCAGATACCTGGCCTCAAACAGTCTTCTCCACACATTCCTTTTACCGATTTCTCTGAATTCCTAAAGCCCCAGGAAACAGAGTCAAGCTCTCTGGAGACAGCTCTGCTCAAATCATCCTGTACTCTTCGGAATAGTTGCATGTGCCAATCTTTAACTCCTTTGCAGACTTGTTGGCATTTCAAGAAAGACCTTTGAATTCTGTTACTAGTTCAACAACTTTTATTCAATAGAGCTGCACAAGCTACTAGGGATCAGTGGTGGAGAAAGCCGTCCATGTTGGATGCAGGCTTTAGTTAATGGTGTTTTTGTTAGCAGTGTACTTTGTTTGCTCTTGTTTGTTTTTCTTTTGTTTTGCTGTTGTTTTCCGATTGCAATGAGCAAGAGGATGGAAAAGCACCAATCATCCAGGGAACATGACAGAGAGCTCTCGGAACCTCCTCTGAGTAAAGCAAATCTTAGCTGAGACCATTGGTACTAGGGAACCAGAGCACATGAGAAGGAGGTCGTCTTTGGCAGAGCCTAAGAGTGGGAGTAAAGTCGATGAGGAACCTGGATTGTGTTCTAAGTGAAGTGAGAAGCCACTGTGGGCTGGAGCACAGTGTGAATCAGAATCATTGGGCAGAGGAATGGAAGGAGATCTGGTGGCCAGGAAAGACGCTGACATGATGTGTTTGTGTGGAAAGTCCCTGCTGGAGGTGATGCTTGGCTGAGTCTGGCTTTCCAGATCAGGAAGGATGAGACACAATCAGGGACCCATTGTAAGGGGCAGCTTGTTGGCCGGGCAATTATGCATTGGCCTGGTTTTGGATAAGCAAAAGACCCAAGCGCCCTTGGGATGGCTCGCTCTTCTCTGTTGCTAGGGTATGTCAGAGATTTTCAGTGCCCAAGACTCCTCTTTACTGTTCTCACTTTCGGCATCCACAGCTGTGTTAAAAGTTGTTTACTAAACAAACCAAATTCATTAAATTACTAATTAATTGTGTTGCCTCATGTTTTACTACTCAGACCTATAAAACTGTTAATCTGAGCTGTTGATTGGAGATTAATGCTGTTTCCACTTAAATATGGTTTGATTTCAGTCCCAAACCCTCCTATGAGGATGCCATTTATTTAGTTAACCAGGGGTGGATAGGCATACCAAGTGCATCCCACATAACCTTAGGAGAATGCTAGATGCTCCCCTCTGTTCCTTCAGGTATTTCTATCCTCACTCTGTACCCAGGCCAATTCTCAGAACTTTAGAATAGACAGCATGAATAGAGTTTCTCTAACCTCTTGCTTCTGCTTGGGGTTGCTAATAAATTCACCGTTAGGAGGAGGGAAGTGTCTGCTCCCTCTCTGATCAGCCATCAGAGGTCTAGGGCTGCTGTGGCTATGTCCTTCTTCTACGACCTCACCCTGTTTTATAGCTGTAGACACTGGACCATCCCTTCAGACAGACACTACTGATGGTGCCCACTGCCACTTGCTTCTGTCTGTGGATCCTGTCAACAGCACATGAGTGTTAGGTTCCTCCTAACACTCTTCCTCATGGTCCTGTTAGAGTGAGCTATCTTTCTGAGTGGGCATGTGACTTAACACAAGAAATAAAGGAAAGCATCCCAGATAGTTGGCATTTAAGTTGAAGGGTGAATAGAAGCCAGTCTTTTTGATGATTACTCCTCATCAACTTGGCTGGATTTAGCATCACTGTAGAAACACATCCCTGGGTGATTCCAGGAAAAAAAGAATGGCTGGGGAGAGAAGAGTTACCCTGAGTGTGGGCACCTGGGGTCCCAGACTCAACATGAAGGAAAAAGTGAATGAAGTATTAGTATTCATCTGCCTCTGCTCACGACTATAGACACAATGCGACAGATGCTAGTGCCAGGACTCTCCTTCCCCCCTCCCCCCATGATGGACTACATCTTAGAACTGGCAGCTAAAACATGCCCTTGCTTCTTAAGTTGCTTTGTGGGGTATTTTGTTATAGCAATGAGAAAGTACACTGCAAGAATTTCATGTGAGCCTTTAAAAACAGCTATGAAAGTACCTCCCCAATTGTCAATCATTGTTACCACCACAGAACTTAGAGCCTGGAGATGCCCACATTAGAAATCATTAATTGAAAGGACAGGGCTACACAAACCTCCATGTGGGGGCCTGGGCTTCCCTCGCCTAGCCAGACCCTAAGTAGGAAGAGGGAAGGCAGGTGGCCCCACTGAAGGCTGTATCCTATCTCTCCCTCTCTGGAGCGCTCCCATGACATGAGTGGACACCCCTCTACCCCCACCCCACCCCCACATCCAGATCCAGCCTCAGAGCCAGCTTGGCTAGAGCCTGGTGGGAATGGTGCCTTGGAAAGGAATGTCCTGAGGTCCATCAGGCAGAGGGAGACAGCTGCCCGAAAGATTGGGTTTCAGGAAAAGCAAGCCTAACTCCTCCTGCCTGCAGGCCTGGGTTTCTGAGGGCCTGGACACCTGCTGGGGCCACCCCAGCCCACCCTCTCCCTGCCCAATCAGAGATGGGAAAGAGCAGAGCCTGGAAGTAGGGCTGTCACGCTCCCACCCACCCCATCTAGCCCCTCTCCCTCTCCCTGTCACCTCCAATTAGACAATTCGTGTTCATGCTTTTCAGAATTGGGCCTTCCCACCAGCTGAATTCAGCGCCTGCCCATGCCCTGCCTCCCTCTCCCTTCCTTCCAGAGTCGGGGGAGGGGGGGGGCTTCTTTTTGAGATTGCATGCTGACCTCACCCTCCTGCCTCTCTGAAGAGAACACACTGTGCTTATCCCTGCCATCTCTCAGGCTCTAAATGCTTTCATCTTCCCAGCTCCTCACCTGCTCTTCCTGCTTCCCCAACCCCATTAGCCACATCACTCATACCCCTAGTGAGAAAAGATCTATTATTTGCTATTTATATAATAACATCAAATACTATTTCTCCCTATGCCCTCCCTGCTTGCCTCACTGTCACCTTGTCAGGCAGGATGTTCTGTAAGCTCATCAGTGACTGAGACCTTAGGTAACTCTCTAGGCTAAGGAGGGGTGGCAAGAAACTGGAATCCACATTCTTCTCTCTTATCTAACGCTCCACTGTCTTGTCTTATTCCCCTAGGATGCAGCACTTTCCTGCAGAGACATGACACTGATTCTCTGGTATCCTGTAGCCACGGCTCATCACAGTGGCATGAGCTTCAATCTTCAGTCTCTTCAGAGAATCCCCAATGAGACACTTAATGCTTAAATCACATCTTGTCCACACTCTGTTCAAAAGGCAACTTCTGTTGTTCACTTTTCCAAGACACCCAGCAATCCTGCAAGTGACCTTTGAGGCCCTGAGTGATTGGCTACTGGTATGCACCCTGTCTGTTATCTCTTCTGCTCAGATCACACTGCCTTCAAGCTGTTCCTCACACACAGTGATGTGCCCCAGAGTCTGACCAGGCATGACTGGCAAAGTCCTGTTCACTAATTGCTTGTTATGGCCTTACGTTCTGTTGGTGTCACAGGTGTGGCATCATGTCCATACCATCTCTGTTCCTGAAGGAACAGCCTGGGCTCTCTCCACAGACAGCCACCAATGCCTCCAGTCTAGCCTTGCATCTTTCTCTGACCCTGTTCCCCTTCTTCCTTTCCTCCTATTCTTCTTCACACCAGGCTTCCTAGTCTATAACTGCACAAGCTGCTCCCAGGATGAACTCCCGCCTTTCCCTACCAGGCTTTGCTGGTACCACTGCCTCCATCCAAACCTCTTGATGTTCGCATATGCGAGTCCTTGTTCAAGCTTACCTGCCCAGAGAGCTTTCTCAATGTCATTCTGCCTCTCTTCCACTTCGCCATTAGACTGTCACTGTTCCCAATGGTATGTGGATCATTGGTTTTCCTTCTAATCCCAGACACCGCCTTTGTGACTGTGACTTTTTTAGGTTTTAAATTTCAATTTTATTTTATACTATCACGTGCACCTGCACACGTGATGGGGCAGGGCACACGCCACAGCACCCATGTGGAAATCAGAGAATAACTTTGTGGAGTTGATTCCCTCCTTCCACCAGGTTCCAAGGATTGAACTCAGGTCACCAGAATGGGGCAGCAAGCACTTTTACCCGCTGAATCATCTTGCCTGCTATGACTTTTTCTTAGTCAACCTTTGACATCCTATGTTTCAATCTTAATCTTTAGACTAGGTCTTGTCCATGCTATGCACACATAGTGACTGGTACTCAGTTCCTACACATAGATTTTAGAGAACTGAATTCTCTGTGGGGAAAATCAAAGCTGAGAAGAAGCAAGAGTCATGAGGCAAAGCCCCAAAGTCCAAGGAGAGCTTCCAGGTGCCATCATATGGGATTCTTCATTCGGGAAACACGACACAGAAAAATTTTTGGCAAACTTTAAGGTACCTTCTGTTTCTTGGTATTATTCCTGCAATTACAAAAGAAAAATCTAGCTGAGAGCAATTTAATCTCAGGAGCCCTGTAAACGCGAAGTGGTCTCTCTAGTTGTGGATAGGAAGAACTTCCCAGCCAAAGGTTCTGTATTCAGGCATTGGCTTAAGGATGGAGAAACACTTGGGGAGGAATGTGAGTGGCCCTAGAAACTGAGAGCAGCCCTAGCTGAGAGCCAGTAAGGAAACAAAAGCCTTAATCCTACAACCATTAGGACTCAAGCCTGGCCAACAAGGTACCCCATACCTTCACAAAGGGATGGATACAGGATGCTGCTATCACCACCATTTCTGCCTGCAAACTGAGAAAGGAGCTGAGATCAGTCAGCCTCTAATGGCCTCTGACCCAGGCCAATCTAAACTATGCAATCTGTGTTGATTAACTACTGCAGTAGAAAATGATGCAATGCGTCTTGAATGTCACAGAGACACAAACTAATATAACCATGCACTGCAAATCTATAATTAAAATTTAACTGGGATTTGTATTGTCTTATTTGATGACTCCTGTTACTTTAAATCTTGAGGAGTAAACTGAGTTTGGTGGCCAATAATCCCAACACTAGAGAGGCTGAGGCAGGGAGATGGAAGGTCTGAAAACACCATGAGTTATATAACATAACTTGTTTTAGTTAGGGTTTATACTGCTGTGAAGAGACGTCATGACCACAGCAACTCTTATAAGGAAAACATTCAGTTGAGATGTCTGTCGGCTCACAGTTTCAGAGGTTCAGCCCATTATCATCATGATGGGCAGCATGGTGGCATGTGGCAGATGTGGTGCTGGAGCTGAGACTGCTATATCTTTCAGGCAACAGGAAGTCAACTGATAGTCACAATGAGGAAGCTTGAGCAAAAAGACCTCAAAGCCCGCCCCCACAGTGACACACTTCCTCCAACAAGACCACACCTCCTAATAGTGCCACTCTCTTGGGGGGACATTTTCTTTCAAACTGCTGTACGACTCTATCTCAAAATCACAACAACAAATCTCTGAGGAGTTGCGGAGTAGATTACCTGGGAACTGGAAGCAGGAGTCACTGGAATAGCCCCAGCTGGCAGAGTCTCAACAGAGCAAGAAAGTTTCTGAGGCACCTACCCAACACCCCCACACAATCTGGAACAATTTCCCTTCAACATCGTAACAGGGAAAACATATACCTCTATTTTCACTATTCTCTGACTGACATGTCTATATATATCTTGATGGAATTATATTCAGTTGTAAAGAAAAATGAAATTTGCAGAAAAATGAACAGAACTGTAATTAAGTGAAGTAACTCAGACTCAGAAAGACAAAACTACATGTTCCCTTCCATAGGCAGATCCTAGCTTACAGTGTTTATATGCATGTCCATATGTGGAGTGACTGTGGGTAGAACCATGAAACCGACAGGGGCACAGTAACTGGGCACTGAGTATCCAAGAGCATAGCAGCATGTTTGTGCTTCATTCTGTAGGAAGGACTCTGCACGCACACATTCCTAAACGCTAATGTTTTACTTTTTCTGTTGTTTGGCATTAACACTTAATGTAGATATTATTCCTCCAAACCGCCAACTGAGAAAGAATGCAAGGCTCAGTGAGTGTCCTCTGTGCCCATAAGCCAAAAGAGACACGGGGGGAGAGGGAGGGAGAGAGAGAGAGTTGACTTATTGTTCCTGGGTGGCTGGTTCTCTGAATATAGCATATCCTAAAGATGCAGTCACTGGTTTTGTTTATGTGATGGGCAGCACAGGCCCCTTACACACCTAGAAAGGGACCATAAGGAGGGGGGAAGAGGTGTTTAGGAAGGGGAGAAAGAGAAACAGAGGCATGAGATGTGAAGGGGAAAGGGAGGCTGGGTTGAAGAAGAGTATGGAAGGGATCGGGGGGGGGGGGGAAGGGGGGGAAATGGGGAGGAGAATGAACAAAAATATATTTTGTGTAAAAAAAAACCATAACGACATCTAACATTGCATATGCTAACTAAAATAAATTTAAAATTTAAAAAGAACATATTGTCACTTGTTTCCTGACTGCTAGCACAATATGACAGCCACCGCATCTAATTTTTTTTTTATTCCAAGTCTTCCCCCACATGATGAACTGTATCACTTCTTGGTTTTGTTTTGGTTTGTATTTTTTGGTTTTTTGAGACAGGGTTGTGGCCTTGGATGTCCTGTAGACAACCTCTATAAACCAAGGTGGCATCGAACTCAGAGATCCACCTGCCTCTGCTTCCCAAGTGCTTGAATTAAAGGCATGCAACACCATGCCTGGCTTCTCAAACTATCCAGGAGAATGGCACTCAAGAACCATGCCTAGCACCCAGCTAAGCAAGTACATGCCTGACTGTAGACAAGTGAAGACAGCCTCACACAGGAATAGCCAGTTGTTGTTATTATACTCCTTAATAATACAGAAACCATGAGAGATGATAAATTATCCAGCACAGTTAGCTTTGTCATCAATAGGAATCTCATTACAGGGGTAGGAATATAGCTCAGTTGATAGAGTGATTCCTTAGCACACATGAGGCCTTGAGTTCAAGTCCAGAACAACATAAACTAGGCATGGTGACATATACCTCCAATGCCAACACTTGGAAGGTAGAGGCAGGAGAATCAAGTTCAAGATCAAACTTGGATAAACAAGTTCAAGACCAGCCTGAGCTATATAAGATTTTGTCCCAAAAGAAATAAAATCAAGTTAGAGTTTTTGCCGTTATTAGATATCTATCAAAAACCATTTTGGAAGTATAGTAGAATTAGATCCCATCAATAAAGAAACATATAGTGCTATATCACATTTCTTTAATGTTTTGAGAACTATTTGATAAACTTGAATTTTTTTTGTAAATCTGTTTTTCATTTTGGTGTGTGTGTGTGTGTGTGTGTGTGTGTGTGTGTGTGTGTGTGTGTGTTGCTGATGACTGAACTGAAGGCCTCACACATTTTAAACAAGCCCTGCACCAAAATGTGTTTTAAAGAAAGTGTTATTCTGAGAGGGTCTTGTAAAAAGTTGGATCTGGAACATCCTTTTACATGTTCATGATTAGAAGGCTCGGTCTCCCTTGCTGCCCTGTTCAGAAATAGAGCCTTTGAGAGGTAACTAGACTGTAGGTCCTGACCCCAGTGACAGAGTCACCCAGTGGCACTGATTCCACTTTTCACATTTCCCTGTACTCTATCACAGCTACTCTCTGGCTTCCCCATTTGGGGCACTGGACAGTGGTATCTTGTGTCCCTTATAGCCACAGCTCCCACCCTGGGTCCCACAAAGTCCTGGTTGGCTCGTCTCACTTCCTCTGTACCCTTTTTAGCCCACATGATCCCACAACTGACTACCCACCATCCAGCAAAAAGGATAAAAATATACATCCACCCTATGGTAAGAAGGCCCTGCTCTTTGTGAGGGAACAAGTGGTAACCTGTCCTGCTCAAGGCAGAGGGAGAAGGGCAGAGCCTGCCACTGCCAAAGCCCACATTCCCAACATGCTTTGGGGTGAAAAAGACACTCCACCTAGATAATTCCTTGGCTGTCAAGGCTTCAGCAGAGTGGGACTTCACCTCTACACCATTGCCACAGTTCTTCCTGTTCTGGGTCACTGGACAGTTTTAGGGTGTGGATAGAAGGCCATCCAAAAGCCTGAGTCACTGGATGGGACAGATGAGTCTAGGGTTGTGGTCTCTGTGGGGAAGATCAAGAGTCTGGCAGTGGCGGAGTCCTCACTCCACTCCAGAGTCCTCAGTGGCCCAGTGTGAGGGGAGCTAGATGCCTGTGCTTTGGAGTCTTGTGACTATCTCAAACCTCACTGCTCTTCTTTGTCCCCCAGCTGTACCATCTTCTCTTCAGAGCACCTATTTCTTCCTCTTCACAACCTGTTTCCTCCTTGTATAACCTCCTTTATCAAACAGGGACTCTAAGGTTCACAGGAACCGCTGGCTCACCAAGTCACAAAGCAGTGTGAGAACTACAGTCCATTGCTTGGACTCTGAGTTGCTGATTCTATATGTATCCTTGGCACTGGAGAGAGGGATGTCCCAGAAGCTAGGGTGACACAGCCTAGGTCTACACAGACCGGTAACCATTCTACACTCAGACTTAGAGACACCAGAGAGGCAATGCCAGACCCACCCAGTAAGTCCCTGCCCTGTGACTCAGTTTCCAGCTAACTCCTTCCATTTATAGCTGCCCTGTGTGTTCCCAACCAACACCAAACATCCTACCCAGCCTCTCTTTCTCTGTTCTGAGGACTCAGTGTCTAAGAACCCCACGTCTCTCCTCAGCTATCAGTATTTTCCTCCTGCTGTGACCTACACATGATCTAAAACGTTCCTGAGAATATGGAGTGCACCAGTCTTAGATGAGTCTGGAAAATTTTTTCTTAGGAATGGAAAACTGTATTACATGCCTCTGTCAAACACTGTTTCCAGAATTTTCCCAAAGAATCTCTTGTAGGTTTTCTGCAACAACCTTGTAGAATTGGCACTGGCTCTTATTAATTAATTAACTTGTTTGTTTGTTTGTTTAGTGTCCCCCCACCCCATGTGTGTGTGTGTGTGTGTGTGTGTGTGTGTCCCCTCACAAACATATGTGCTCATGAGTATCATTCTTAGGGACACTGTCATCTCCTTTGAAACAGAGTCTCTCATTGAAGCTCACCAATCAGGCTAAACTGACTGTCCAGCAAGCCTCGGGATGTGCCTCTTTCTGCCTCCCCACATTGGAATTAGGCCATTTGTCTATTTTAATTTTCATTAAAAAATTGGGAGACAAGGGCTGGAGAGATTGCTCAGTGATTAATGGCACTGGCTGACCTTTCAAAGGACCTCGGTTTGATTCCCAGCTCCCAACTATCTATAACTTCAATTTCAAGGGATCTGGCACTCTCATACAGACATACATGTAGGAAAAACACTCACAAAATAAAAATAAATAAATCTTTAAAAAAAAAAACCAACAAACTAACTAGGAGACAAGGTCCCTATGCTGTTTTTGAGCTTACTGTGTCACAAGAGGCTCACCTTGAATCCCTGATCTACCCTCCTCTGCATTCCAAGTGCTAGGATTGTAGCCTGCTATTACCACATTTGGTTTGGGCCTCTGTTATAGAGGCACTAATCCCATTCAAGAGAGTTCCACCATCATGGTATAGTCGCATTCTAGAGGCCTACCTCTTAATACTATCACATTGGTAATTAGGTTTTCAACAGAGGAATTTAAGGATACACAGACATTTGGACTATGGCACCTTCCATTAGGCCTGAATCCTCACTGTACCCCACCTGATTCTCAGCAGTCCCTTCTCCTGCTCCTTGTGACCCTCAGAGCCCATAGAGTCTCTGTATCTTACTATCTGACGCCATGATCCACACTGCTACTGCCATTCCCGAACATATTGCTACTGTGTTCTATCCATTGGGTTGGAAATTCTTGAGAAGACACTGTCTCAAAACACAGATCTATATGCTGACTAGGAGGCCATAGAGCACTGTTTTCAGGTCCACCCAGGGGCTGCCCAGGCAGCTTTTCACGTCACACCCTAGGCCCCACTATGCCTTAAGCTGGGCTTAAAGGAACTGAGGAGGCCAGTTTGTACCCTGATGGGAGTTCCAGGCACTGTTTCCTTTACCTCCCCCTCTTTCTACACCGGTTACCAGCCCTGCTGATGATCTGGGCTCATCACAATCCCCAGATCTACCTTGTTTAGGGAGTTACGATAAGGCTGATAAGAACAAATTTGGAAGCTGGAAAGATGTTCTAAGCAGATGCCAGAAACTTGGTAGGATGTGACTGGTAAGAGTTGCCCGGTTCTGGCTTGAGACAAGAAGAGAGGCAAACCTGGAGTAGAGATGGCCAGCAGCCATCCTCACCTCCCACGAAGCTGCTGTTTACATTCTGTCTGCGCAAAGTGCCTTCTCCAGACTGCTGGCCCAGCTCCCTCACATGCTGTCATTGTCAACACCTTCCCAGTTTCCTGGTGCTTCATGGAGGGACACTGATGTCTGACGTAGATCTGCCATGCCTATTTAGACAGAACTGATGGGGTGCCCTGGAACAAAGCTAAGCCCTCTTCACTACCCTGAGTCTGAGTCTCTTCATTCACCTTACTGAAATCACTGAGAGGTAGATCCCCACACACCAATAGGAAGTAGGGTGAAGTGTCCAAACCCTCCTGACTGGTTCACCCAAATCCCAACCCTGCTTTTCTGGTGAGGCCTTCAGCCTCTCTCCCTGAGACAGCTTGGCTGTCTAAACAAAATTTTTTCTTCGCAAATAGTCTTGATGTATCCTGAGAGAGGCTGGTCAAGGGAGGGCTTGGGGTGAATAGAGTAGGCCACTGTCTCTACCCATGACACTATATGACACAGAAGCAGCAATTTCCTGAAGGAAGAAAAGAGAGAGAAAACCAAAGAAAGACAGATACAAAGACAAAAGAAGAGAGACAGAAAAACCTGAGCCTGGGAAGACAGACATAGAGGCCCAAATTGACACCACATGGCCACCACGCTGGACCCCAGGGCCCAGCAAACAGGGTTTCGTGCTGAGTCAGTTGCCATGGTGACAAACATGCAGGAAATATCCAAGATAACTAGAATAGTGGAAATAACATGTGTTTTAGATAAACCTCCCTTATCCCTTTCCCTCCCATGTATCCATCACATTTGGGGCATAAATTTGGCTTTCATAGCAGGACCTTCTCCGAGTGACTAGGACGGAGGAGTTCAAAGGCCACAGGGCAAAACCCTATGGGACCCCAAGGGCAGGATACAAAGGTGTATATTCTGTTTGTTCCTCAACGTGTCCCCGAGTCGGCATTTAGACAATTAAATACTTCACAGCACAGAGGCCGTATGAAGTCACAGAGCCAGTCACAGACAAGAAGGGAACAAGGTCACAGAAAACTTCCTTGGGGTCTTCAGGATCTACAGCAAAGCCAGAACTACGGTGAGGCCACATGAGAGAACTGATACCTCCAAAAGGCTTTTCCTGTCCCCAGACCCATAACAGGCATACGCTGCGAGGAAGCAGAAACCGGAGAGAGGAGAAGCAAGGCTCTGGGGCAGGTGGGAAGAAGTAAAAAGGGGAAATTTATCTTGTCATGTACCCAGAGAAGTGACTCCTTGCACCTGAGTCTCAAGAAAGAGTGGTGATTCCCAGAAGTCACCCGTGGATCTGGGATGATTGAGGTCACCACAAAAAGCCCACTGAGGAGTCTGTTCCTTCAAGCCCTTCCCACCCTCTTGACATTGGAGTGTTCAGACTCTTCCTGGCAGACCCTACAGAAAGAGTGCTACATCTCAAGCTAGAGGTCCTGATGCCTGGCTGCCTGATCTGGCTCAGTGGCCTTCTGAGGCCTCTGTGCTGGCCCCTGATGGGTGGGGCAAACGATTAACGGGTCTGGAAAGGCTGTTAAGAGTAAATGCCACAGTGTACATGGGAGCACTTGGCACATCACAAAGCCGAGTGTCCGACTTGTTGATAGCTGTCGTGACTCAAGCAGAGAGGAGTGGACAGGCCAAGGGAGCAGGGAGAGGTTGCAGGCAAAGGTTCATGTGAGGAGACTGGGCTTGCTAATGCTATTACACCCAGATTTTCCGATCTAAACAACCAGCTTCAGCCGTGAGTTCCCATTGTGGAAAGTTTCTGTGAAATGATCCGTGATAAAAATGGGTTTGGGAATGATCCACCTGGACGCAGAGGACCTTGCCTGGCTTGGAGTGTTCCCCTACAGAATATCAGAACCGAGTCATGACCCGAGAGGACATGGTGTAGCAATTGCATTTGTGGATCCTCATTGCTGACCCTCTAGGTAATAGAATACCACTTAACTCCTGCACAGACCAACACACAGAAGAGACTCTTAAATGACTCTTGAGGCCCTAATGGCACTCATGGCACCAGTTCCCTTAGGAGCATAGAGCTCTTAGCAACCCAGAGCAGATTTGCCTCTTACTTGGCTGTTAGGAAGAATAAAATCCACCCCACTCATCTCAACTTCAAAGCCTATCTTTGGTACCACACAGTGATGGATTGTGGTGAAGGCAAAGCTGGCAGGGATAGGTAGGAGGAATGAAAAAAGAAAGAGAAAGAAGAGAGAGAGAGAGAGAGAGAGAGAGAGAGAGAGAGAGAGAGAGAGAGAGAGAGAGAGAGAGAGAGAGAGAGAGAGAGAGAAATGGCCCAATTCTTGATGCCTTGCACACTGTTGACAGCCAAACATGGGGAGGGATTGGCTTGGGGTCAGGAATCCTATTTACCAGACCTGGAACTAGAGTAAGACCCCTAAAGAAGTGGGAGCTGGCAGCCCCTTGCAAGTGACATGCCAGGGAGGCACACAGAGGGAAATGCAGGCCAAGGCTGGGCCTGAGCCCCTTAGCCATCCCTGGCTCCGAGGAGGCAGCAGGAGGTCTACTGGGCGGGGCACTGCCTCTCTAGCTGACTGCCTTCTCTAGATCTGTTTTCACTCTTCCCCAGTTTTTCCACAGATTCTCTTTGGCCGTGGGGTGAATTTTCCAGCATTTCATGTAGTTCTATATGGCCCCAAAAGAGGCAGCCTTGGCGGTAGAAGGCTGGCTATATATGTGTGCATGAGCACACGTGTGTGTCTCAGGGGCAGGTAGGCGATGGGGTAATGGGACGAGAGGAGAAGGGATTAGTAGCCTTGAGCCCAACCCCAGTTCTTTCTCCAAACATATACAAGCTAATCAAAGCTAGAGAATTCTGGAGCCTGTAGGGGTCAAAATGTCTATTATATCCCCTTCCCCCATAAAGCTCTAGTTTTAGAAGGAACAAGAAACAATGATAAATAATATTAGAGTCTTAACCTAAGAAGTGGGAATCGGTCTCTTTCCTATCTCTATGTGTCCAGCCAGGACCCTAGCCCATGCTTCCTGGAGTAAAGGCAGAATGCAGAGACAAAAGGCCTGCCTGGGAGACTTGGGGTACGGCGTTCCATGGCTCCAGGGTAGAAGGGTAGGGGGGTAGGGAGGTAGGTGGTAGGGGCACAGTGCTGGCAGCCCCATTTTTTTTCCCTGTGTGCCAAGAAACTTTCTCCTGGGGGATTAACAGAGCCCTCCTGCCACCCCATCTGGCTGGTACTGGAGCCAGAACACCACCCTTGGCTGCCAGCCAGCCTGTGTCTGGGAGTCAGTGCTCCCTCAGAGACTTGCAGGCATGTTGCTGGGGCCTTAGGAGAGGGGGAGAGACCTTTGGGGAGCCTCTGGCCCACCCAGCTGAGAAGAACTGACTTTGAAACTCAGCCTGTCCTAGCCATTGTTCTCTCTATCCCTCTCTCCCCCTCTCTCTCTCTCTCCCTCTCTCCCTCTCTCTCCCTCTCTCCCCCCTCTCTCTTTCTCTATCTCCCTCTCTCCCTATCTCTCCCTCTCTCCCTCTCTCTCTCTCTCCTGTCTCTCTCTCTCTCTCTCTCTCTCTCTCTCTCTCTCTCTCTCTCTCTCCCTCTCTCTCTCTCTGAGACAGGGAATACACTTCTGAATCATAACCTGGGTAACAAATTACAGAGACAGTGGGTTCAGTTTTAAAACAAAACCCGATCACCAGCTAGAAAGGCTGAGCCCCCACGCCAAGGGGCAGAGCTTTGGGGCCCGGCACGGAAGGGGACTGGATATTACAGCAAGATCTGCAATGGCAGGTCCCATGGGGGATGCAAAGAAGCTGATATCTAGCTTCAAACATTTTTTTCTTTCTTCCCTCCAGTTCTGAAGGTTAAGCCTAGGCTCCGAGGCATGGTAGGCAAGGCTCTGCCACTGACCTACAGCCTATCCTCTTGAAGTGTCTTGACACTGTAGCCAAGGAAACATTAAAACAACCTCAGTCTGTAGTTAGGGAATTGGAAGTCCAGTGAGGCCGAGTAGCAACTTGCTGACTGCCAGGCACTGGGTGAGTGGAAACCATAAAAATGTAGCAGTCAGTGGGTCCCCAAGAAGGAAGACAGGGCAGCCACCTGCACAGACTAAGCAATTCCACCCTCTATGAGGGAAATCTCAGGAAGAGAGCCGCTAGTAAGTGAAGAGAGTGAACCAGAGACTCCGTCCCAGAAGAGGGCCCTTTAAATCCTCAAAACCAAATATCGAGACCCCCAGCAACTCTCATGCATGTGGTAAACAGCCATGGCCTATACAGTCTCTCCCTATACCCTTCTCTGCACTTCCATAAGCAAGCGAATGGCACTCAGGCTGCACTTTGTTGGCAAACACCTCCAGCTTAGCAACCTCTCTCAGAACAAATAAACACTGCCCCTGCGCGCTTACTCATGCACACTCCAACACACTAACTCATGTTCTTAATTGGAACCTGAGGCTGCTCCCTGCCCCCACACAACCCTTTATTCCGCCAACCCCAACCTCAAACCAGCTAGACTCCAAGCTGTAACTGAGACTATCACTTTTTTGCAGGGTGGGGTGACAACCTGGCACCTCAGGAGCAGAGTAAGTCCTCAGAGCCATGATTGCTTTCCAGCCCATGGGCCTGAAGAATAACAACTCTCCTCCAAGAACCATTCATTCTGAACAGAACACCAAAATAAGCCTTTAGACTTTTGGAACATTGAATAAATAAGGGGGCATGAGATGATATATAACTGGTTCAAATAGCAGAAATCCTGGGAGAAATGTGGCTTTCTCAAAACAAACTTTTAAAGGACAAATAATATTTAAAAACCTCCCGATTTTACAAAAGGCTTCTTCTTTCTGATCTCTGGATCATTTCTCTAGCTGTATCTCTTTGTGGTTGGTATCCATGAAAGGGGAGGTGTTTCATCAAGATGGAAGATACATGATATTTTTTTTCAAGGCTGGAGCAATGGCTCATACTTCACAGCACTTACCGCTCTTGCAGAGGACCCAGGTTCGGTCCCCAGCACTCACATGGGGCAGCTTACAACCTCCTTCAAGTTCAGATCCAGAGGACCGGACACACTCTGGCATCTGTACACCACACATACATATGTACACACACAAATAAACACTAAATAAAATCTTTAAAATGTTTGTATTGTTCTTTTAAAAATTTTACACATTTGTATAATGTATTTTAACCATATACATCTATCAGCACCTACTCCCGGCTCCCCTAGTGCTCCACACCCTCCCAACTTCATGTCCTCCTCTGTTCACTGTTCAGTAATATTTCCCTTACTCCAGTTAGCGTTATTTGTGTGGGGGGAGTGGGGATATAGGGCTATCATACCTACTAGCAGCCATAGGCCCAAATGAGAGTGCCTCTCTCAGCCATTGGCTGTAAGTGGCCAATTCCTAAAAGCTGATAGTTAGGTCTTTTACTTATCTCTGGAATGATAAGAATGGATCTCTTAACAAGTCCCCACGGGCATGGGGAATTTCCCAGGATTTGATTTTGTCTTCTCTGTAGAAAGGGGTGGCCACTTGTGACATCCTATTCACCAACTGCGAACCAGTAGCCTCCCACCAGTGAGTCAGATGAGAATGCCGTCACTGAAAGCCTGTACTATAGGGCAACTATAAAGACAACCATGGTAGGCAGGTAGCCCTGGAAGCTGAGTCTGTGATTGTATACTGATACAGGATCACTGAGGTGGTGGTGGTGTTTGATCCAGTCTTGAAGCCCAGAACACACAGAGAAGTGAAATGTTTATCACCCAGACAGGCCAGTATTGGGCAGAGCGGTGTGTAAGCCTTAGCACCAGGCATATCTGATTTCAGAGCTCAGATTTTCTGTTATTAGTGCTGGCTCTGGTGATTTGCTTGTTTTTGTCACCAAAGTCAATGCCCCTCTTTTGTGATCTCTGTAAAGATTAGTAAAATACCATATATTATATGCCTAGCAGTAGAACTGTTGCCCTCACAGTGATTGACAGGTGTGACATAGTTTACACACACACCCACGCCTTTTGTTGTAGGGGAAAAATGTATTTTCCAAGTTGAAACAAGATTGTATGTAGAAAAGTATATTATAATAAAATAATTTGCAAATCTGAGGCATTTCCACTTAAAGTAGTTTTATTGTCTGGATTAATCTGGCCTTTATACATTTCTGCAATCCAAATCTTATTTATTAATGATGGCACATTAATATATAATAGAGTCTATCTTTACCACCATAAGAGATTGGCTCCAGGCCCCAAACAGACACCAAACTCTGTAGGTGCTCAAGTCGTTTTCAAAAATTGGGGTGGTATTTGCATATAAACTACGCATATCCTCCCATATACTTTAAATCACTTCTAAATTACTTTAAATCACCTAATAAGATGCAAATGGCAGATAAATAGTTGTTGTATATATTATTTGTGGAAAAGTGACAGAAAAGATTGTTCATGTTCAGTACTGATGAAGTTTCCCTCTGAAGTTGGTAGAGATTTGCACACAGAATCTGTGGACAGAAAAAGGGACAGTATTGCAGTCAAATATGGGTGATTTTTAATATAACAATAAAAGCAGAGCATCTTTCTCATATTAGTCAATAAAGTGCTGCCTGTACTTACAGTGTACCTTTGCCAGGATAAAAAGCTAACTGTAGCCATGCAGACAGCTTGCTGAGCAGGCCTTAGACTGAATTGGAAATCAGGTGTGTCCCTCAAAAGGCAGGACTGGTGTGAGAGAGGAGACAGAGGGGTATATGGCCTTGGTCTGTCCTTCCTAATTGACACTGGAACTTTGCTGTGGGTAATTTACTTCTCACATGGCATGTGAGCAGCTGCCAGTATCAGTGAGTGTCAGAGTATATGTTCAGTGTGAGGAGAGTCAGCAGGACACCAGCTTGCTGAGATACCGAGTCCACAGAAGAGGTCACTTCTGAACTGAATCTTAGACCAGGCCTGCTCTCTGGGGCTGGAGACCCAATCAACTGCTGGCTCACCAAGTATGTGGGGCAGGACCAGGGGCAGGGGGGAAGCATGAGAGTGCTGCTGATTACAAGTCTGCCTGGGTAGGATTCACAGCCAGGAGCCAAGTCGCAGAGCTAGAAAGGCTCTGAAGAACTACTCTAATGAGGAACTAAAGACAAGCTGAGCTGGGAATGCTGGCACTTTGCCAAGTTCTGCCTCCAGGTCTCAGTTGATGGGTAAAGGTCCTTGGACTACTGTATGGACTGGGCTGCGGAGGTGACATATATATATAAGGCAGCTTCTGCAAATCTCCACCTAGAACCCCCTATTCCAAATCCATATCAGAGCAAGTGAATGTAAATAGCTAGACATCCTCACAGTGAAGGATTTACAGACTTTCTGTGCCATAGGACACACTCAGAACTCAGGAGGCAGAGGCAGATCTCTGTGAGTTCAAGGTCAACCTTGTCCACAGAGTGAGTTCTAGGACAGCCAGGGCTACATAAAGAAACTCTATCTCAGAAAAAAAAAAAGTACCTAGCCTCTTTATGCCTCAGTTTTCCCATCTTTATTATAGAGATAATGACACTTAGCTAATAGGGTAATTGTGGTTGTTTGAAATAAATGGCATCATAGATGTTAAAGTGCTTAGCTTTTGGTCTGGCCTTAAGGAAAGTGTACAATAAAAGTTAGGCATTATTACCAATTAAAAAGTAATTGACTGTTCTGGGCCACACCCTAAGCTTTATGTTGGAGAGGAAAAGGTATAGCACTGTTCTCAAGGAGTTTAGTTGGGCAGAGGTTTCTGCTTCAAATGAACAGCTACAGTAAATTATGATATTTCCATGGTAGGGAGCAAAGCAGGGGATGTGGGAGAGCGCTTACAGAGCTTGTCTTGAGAAATCAGGAACTGCCTCCGGGAGGAGATAAGGTATCTCCTCCTTATCTGAGCCTGGAAAGGAGAAAGGAGTTTTCCTGGAAGTCAAGTCAAGCAGCAAAAACAAAGGCAAAAGGCCATGAGAGCCTGCAGGACTCAGAATAATGAACTTCAGAGTGGTCAGAGCATAGAGAGGAGACAGGGAGAGAGAAAGCAAAGGCGTGATGGCTGATCTTGATTGCCAACTTGACTGACTTGAGAGATGCTCAACAAAATTATCAAAGCGCCCTTCTGCTTGTGTCTCTGCAGATGCTTCCAGAGATGTCCATACGTGGGATGGCATCTAAGGTAGAAGACCCATCCTCAATGGGGAAAGTGGCACTAACAAGTGGGCTGCCCCAGGACAGAATAAACTAACAGAAAGAAGCCTGTCAGCATATCCAAACTCAAATCTTCTAGAGAGGGTGCATCTATCGTCACAGCCATCTCCTGAGATAATCAAACTCCAGCTCCTTCAGTCTGAGCGTGGACTTGCATCAGTGACTCTCCAAGGTCTTCTAGATATTCAGCCTTGACCCTGGGCAGTATCACTGTGGCTTCCAGCTGTTTGGACTGAGTGGCTGCTAGTTTCATTGGCTCTCTAGCCTGCAGGTGGCCATTGTGAGCCCACTTACTGTTACCTTATGTAAACAAATATAAGAAAGGGACCATAATTCTTTAAAATGACACATAGATATTAGATGGGGACTAAATCATACAGGACTTTTATCTGGCGTGTTGAAGAATTTTCCTCTTTCCTGTGAGTGATGAGAAGCCACTGGAGAAGTTTAAGAAATAAAGGCTGAGTTTTGTGTTGAAGAACTACCGCTCTCGTGGCTATGTGTATAATGCATTGGAAAGTTAAAACCAGCTGGAGGGGAACTCTTAAGAGACCAGAGCAATGGCAAGAAACAAGAACCTGAGGAAGGAGGCGGGATTAGGGCTGAACGGATGGATGCTTCAGTCGTGAACTGTGCAAGACTTGGTGAATGACTGAATCCTGGGGGGAAGGGAGAGACTAGGGAAATATTGTCATCCTTTTTTCAGATGGGATCTTCGAAGAAAGTGTATAAAAGTATATATATACTAATGTGAGTGAATTTAGATAACAGAAGGGGTCTTGCCTCGTGAGACTTGTTAAAGGTAGACATCAGGCATTGGCTAGAAGTGCAGATCTGGATTTATGGGCTTGAGGGTACAGCTGAGGCAGAAAGAAATGTGTCATGTGAGAAGAGAAAACAATATTGGAAAGTCAGGGTCAGCTATCAGGCATCCCAATGTGTGTGTAGATCTAGTAGAGATTCGGAGGCACAAGGAGACTGAAAAGAATCCCTCAAAATAGCAGGAAAAAAAAAACAGAAAAGCTTTCCTGTCAAGATGGAAGGAAAGCCAACAGGGCTGAGTGCCATTGGTAACTACAAAGACCTAAAAGGCTACTACATTTGTTCCCTGATGACTTCAGTTGTTGGCAGTGCCAGCCCATGCCAAACCACTGTGAGGGATACAAGACGAAAGGAGAAAATTCAGGTTACTCTTTGAGAAGCTTGGCTCAGAGGTAAATTGGCTGGAGTGGGAGGAAAATTTAATGCTTTTTAGTATGGAAAACTTGTCAACATATGTACAGGCTAAAGAGAAATGGAGTCTCGAGATTCAAGACAGAAACAAAAGAGCATACAAGGTGCCCCCAGGTAGGAGAGCATGACACGTTACCTCTACCTGAAGTGTCATTCCTTAGATTTTGGTCCCCCACAAGAAAT
This sequence comes from Phyllotis vaccarum, assembly GCA_033318265.1. Lineage (NCBI taxonomy): Eukaryota > Metazoa > Chordata > Mammalia > Rodentia > Cricetidae > Phyllotis > Phyllotis vaccarum. The sequence continues at coordinate 94,879,303 of JARWLC010000012.1, forward strand.
ACTAAGGCGCTGAGATTTTCATGAGGACCTGTTAGGGTGCCACCATCTTGGGAGTGGCTCGTGTGAGGAAGCAGGAAGAAGACAGAGACTGTGGTGAAGCAATGAGGTCTAGAATAGCTTCAGGTGACAAATAGGGATCACACGATAGGATCACTGTATCTTCTTGAGACTCCAATAAAGACCAGATGTCATAAATCTGTGGTGTCACCAACTTCTAGGCAGGGTTATTTTCCTCAGGCAGGGCTCAGCCTCCCAGAAGTAAAGGCAGAAGCTGGGGGAGGGAGAGGTTTGCATCTGTAGGTTCTGGCATGCTTCCTGTCCTGAGGTAGGCCTAGGGAGGGACCTGCAGATCATGCCTCTACTTGAAACTTCCTTTTCTCCCAGGGTTGTTATTTATCAAGCCTTGGCTAATGCAGCCATCTAAATGTTAAAAACAAAACAAAAATTGAGTGCATATCAACTCATTTCCAGAATCAAGCTTGAGAATGATTTAGAGATTAGTGAGTCAGATACATGTGGATTAAATTTTCTTCTAACTACACACTCCATTAGGAAATCCCAGACTGGGATTTGGGATTGATGGGTCCCATTTGGGACACCCAAGTTGTAATAAAGAGAGTAAAATGTGTGTTCATTTTCTAGTCCCAGATTGTCATAAAGGTTGTGAAAACTTCTGTTTAAGACTATGTAAATTGCACGCAGGCAAACAACGACCTAAGCCCAAGTTTGCGAGGGGCCATCCCAGGGTGTGGGCTGGCTTTGCTGTCTTTGTTCACCCTTTCTGTCTAAGTGAGGGGCAGCTTGAGGCCACTAGTAAATTGCCGAAATGACAATGGGCTCCTGATAAGTTTAGATTCCTCTAACAAGACTAGGTAATGAATGCTTTTCTTGAGTTAATGAATTTAAGGGGACTATGAGAGAGAGTGAGAGTGTAACATTATACATGGAACAGAAATAAAGAATCCAGAGTCTACAGAGATGACTCAGTGGTTAAACACACTGACTATTCTTGTAAGGAACCAAGTTCAATCCCCAGCACCCACATCAGGCAGCTACAATGATCTGTAACTCCAGCTCCAGGGGATCTGATGCCTCTGGCCTCCATGGATATCAGCACTCATGTGCAAAAGCCCACAAACAGATACATATGCATGCATATAATTAACAGTAAAATTTAAAAAAATAAAGAGTCAAAATATGTAGTCCTTCACATGACTCTGATGTCAAGGAGGGAACATCATCTTGCTTCCTGTGTCACCCATTGAAAGATTAAAAGTTTGGATTGATTGGATTGCAATAGCTAACCTTTCATCTTCTAACCTTCCTCCCTAGGTCTAGGTCCTTTGGGCTCTTCCATGATCATCTTCTTCTCCAAAGACATGAGGGCTCTGGTGAGCTAAGATATTAACTTTTTCTTCCACATCTTGCTCCAACTTAGGACAGTTCTCTAAGCTACCAGTAAGCCATCAGGCAAACATTCACTGATACCAACTTCTTTTCACCACTATCTAGAACTGAGTGAAGAGACACACATTGATCTATAGAAAAGGAATTCTACCAAGAGCCCAGAGATCAAAGGAGTGGACAAAAAATAGGGTTAGGGGCCAGGTAACTGTGAACCCCCCAGCTCCTTTTAATCTGCCACCTAGTGAAGTCACTTCCATCTCTCACTTCCCATGATATTATCCAAGATAAAAGGAAGGAGTGCCCACATCTTGACTCCATGGTAAGGTCGGAGATGGGCAAGGCAATGAGGATTCATGTCAGGTATCAGTAACTGGCAGCGTTCCATGCCTTGATCTCAAGGCTTCATCCTCTCAAAGAAACGATGGTAGGAGCCAGAAAGAGAGCCTTGAAACAGAGTGCTGGAACTTGGGGTTGGATGGGGCTCCACAACAGCTGTCCTGCAGATGGGAAAGAGCATTTAAGTCTTGAGTTTATATTTCTAGAAAAGCTCCCCTCCCCCACCCCTCTCTGCTCTCTTTCTCTTGTTGTATTATGGGTTTTTTTTTTTTAAGATTTATAAAAATAAACAGAATCTAACATAACTGTCTGAAAGTGCTAAATTACCAAGAAAGACATAACAGATTAGCAGTACAAATTAAGCCTGAGTAGATGATAGCTAGTTCACCAGGGAGTTGAGAATAGCCCCCAAACATAGTGGTTTTCCAGCCCTGTTTCATCCTCTGGGAGGGGCTGCTTCTGTGGACTTCAGGCTGAGTCTAACTGTCTAAGAGACTTGGGCTTATATAAATCAGGAAGGCATAAAGCAAGCCATTCCCTTGTGCATGTGATGATCTGGACAAGGCTACGTAGCTCATCTGTGGCTTTCAGGTATGACTGCCCCTTATTTATCCTGCTGCAATTGAACCTCACTTCCAATTTAAGAAACAATCTTGGATGAACCTGCAGGCCAGTTTGTTGATTAATATAAGCCAGGCACAGGAAGGCAAATAGTGCATGATCTCCCCTGTATGTTAAATGTTTTGGGAGTGAGATGGTTAACAATGGCTGGGGACAGGATGCACCAAGAAGATGCCAGCCAAGGGACAGGAGGAAGATGTTCAAGAGATCAGTTTTAAGTCATAGTGATGACAGAAAAAAATATATTGTTGACTAGAAAAATGCTCTAAAAGTAGATTTCAGGTGCTCTTACCACAATCCAAAATGTGAGGTGATCTGTTTGCTAAGTACTTCAATCCAGCCATTCTGTGGTGTATATATGTATCAAAGCATCATGTTATACACACACCAGAAATATAAATAGTTTTTACCTGTCAGTTAAAAAGCAAAGAAAAGAAAAAGAGACAAATTTTATCTGCCTTCCAGGAACCCATTTGTGGGGACTAAGGGACTAAACTCATAGTATCTCAGTATTGAAAAGAAATGTAGAATGCAGGTCCAGGCTTTTATCCGACAAATGAACTCAAACTCAAGAACAAGATCCTTCAGCCAGTGTAACTAAGCTGAGAGCCTAGCTCCCCAGAGCCCCAGGACAAACTTGTGCCTTCTAAATCAGATACCAGAAATCTTTCCAGCTAAGAAGCCAATTCCCCCCCTTTTTTTTCCTCACTATTTCCAGAGTCATGAATGTGGAACTGGTGGGCAGCCACAGCTCCTATGGCTTTAAAGTTCCCATACCTTAATCTTAAGGTCTTTACAGTTCAAGTCCATAGTTTATACTTACTGAGCCTCTGTTATTTGTCAGGCAAAGTGTTAACCACAGATAACTCCAAGGTGAATAGGACACAGACCCCAATCTTCAAGATTACTTGAAGCCAGCGAGGAAGGATTGGAATTCTTTCTGACAAATAGTTTGACCCCCTTGGCTAAGCATACCCACCCCCACATCCATGCCCAACTCTTTGCAGCACATTGCAGGGTGGGTTAGACAATATAAGTTACTGCAGCAAGCTACAACCTGCAAAATATTCCTCTGGCTTCCAGAAGGAAATCACCTACCTCCTCCCAACTCCAGGTACATGAACCATAGTTTGGATATGAAATATCACTTATAAGCACATATTTTGAGGGCTTGGGTGCCAGGGTATTTGGAGAAATGAGTGATTCCTGAGACCTCTGGCCTAAGTGATGGATTCACCCTTTAATAGATTTGTTATATGACAGAATTATTGGGAAGCAGTAGAAAATGGCAGGTAGGTGTAGTGGATTTATGATGTTACATTGTAAATAATTGTCCCGCCTATGAGTTTAATAAAAAGCGCTGATTGGCCAAAGGCACACAGGAAGTGTGGGTGGGGCTACCAGACTAAGAAAACTGTGGGAACAGGAAGAACAGAGCAGAAATGCCACAGAGACTCCAGAGTTGCCAGACAAACCAGAAGATGCAGAGGACAACTATACTGCTCTGAGAAAAGGTACCAGACCCCATGGCTGAACAGGAGAAGAGTCGTGGGTTAGTTTAAGGGTAAAGAGTTAGCAAGTCATATGCCTGGGCCTTAGGCTGATCAGCCTAAAATTAATGTAAGCATCTGTGTGGCTGCGGGTCTGTGGGTCTGCGGGTCTAAACCTTGAGGCTCTTACCACAGGTAGGGCTTAGTTGAGGTAAGGAGGTCATGAGAACATGCCCTAGAAAGATGCACCTTACTGCCTGCCCTTTTTTTTCTCTGCTTCCTGAGAACCATGGGGTGAGTAGCCTTGCTATATGCTCTTGCCATTGTAGTATTCTGCCTTACCTCAGACCTAAAGCAATGGATCCAATCAACAATTGCCTCTGAAACCATGAGCCAAAGTAAAGAGCTGCTCTCTTTTAAGTTGTTTTTCTTGGGTATCTGTCACCACGTCTCAAAGCTAACATAATACAAAAGGGACATTTCGAACTTCCTGACATCAAGGGACAGTTAGCCTGGGCTTGAATTATAATTCTACCAACAAGAAGACAGCAGATAAATTGCCTCATATTTCTGAGCCTTGGCACCCACTTTACAAACTCTTGTGAACTCTCTTGAAGTTCAAACACAAACACTAAACTGCCCAGCTCCATGTGTGGCTCACAGGAGGCCTCAGTGAATTCAACTCACCATCTTTTATCATGAGGGTTCAAAGTGATCAGGTATCATCACCTAGAACATGACAGATTCAGAAGTACTGAGAGACTGCCATAATCGATTCCCTTCTAGGGCACATAGAAGCTGACTTGCCATCTTCTTGCTAAGTGTGTCTTTCCACCTTAAATCTGCCTGAATCAGACCCCTAAGCCTTAGGCAGCAGGACACCTCTTCCTTTGGCTCAGTTTTTGTCCCCATTGCCAAAGGACAGAAATGCTCTGAGCTAAGTCACATTTTTGTTTGTGAGCAAGGGGAGAAGCTGTGTGGGTAACACAGACTCTAATGAAACAAACAAACAAACAAAAACCCAAAACTGGTCCATGATGGAAAAATTGCTGAACTCCACACTTCCTGTCCATGTGTGTCATAGCCCTGGTATGCCTCCGTTTCTTCATCTGTAAAATGGGAATACCAAAGATGCTCCTTTTAGATGTGAGGGTGAAATTTAAAAAGGCATATGAATGTCCCCCAGAGAGGAAAGCAATTCCCATATACTACTGTCTTTTGTTCTCTTGTTTCTTTGACATATCTCACATACAAGTAGGCTTGGGTGGATCAGGAGAGACAGTTTTATTTATTCTTAGTAAGTAGCAGTGTTCTACCTCATCCTTTCCACGCCACAAAAAGCAAGGCTAGATGCTGTCAGATCACCTCCCTAATGTTTAAGCTTATAGATTAATGATCTTCTCAATCCTGGCTAGAGAAGCTTGTTCCTGCAGTAGGCAAGAGTCAGTGGAGTGCTCATAACTGGCCAAAGTGCTGAGCGTACATGGCTTGTGTGCAGGGCACTAAATGGAACATCTTCCATCCCACTCCTTGCCCTGTGAAACGGTCCTGGCTGTCCTATCTTTGTAGACCAGGCTGGCCCTGAACTCACAGAGACCCACTGGCCTCTGCCTCAAGTGCTGGGATTAAAGGCACGTGCCACCACCATCCAGCTATAAATGGAACATCTTTATCAAGACTGTGTCCTCACTCCTAGGTTCCCGGGACATCACGGAGGAAGACAAGAAAGAGATGCAGGATAAGGAGGAGTCCTGTGACATGCTGTCTCTGCTCATGACATGGTCACAGCATTCATGAGCTCACTGCAGCTCTGGTCACCCGCACAACCATGGCATGGAAGTAAGCAAACCACATCAGTCCAGCATCCCAGGACTAAGAGGGTCACAACCATGTTGGAGGGTATCCTGGGGGAGAAGCAGGGCTGAGATGGAAAAAGATACATTATATATGTAAAGTTGTCAACGAATACACAAAACATTTTTAAAAAGCAAGTTTCTCCTCTTTCCACCTGAGCCAAGGGAGGCAGAAAGTTGAGGGTGGATTCCAGGGCTGAAGCCAAAGCTGTCTCCTCCTCAGCACGTTGTGGGGAGTGCTCTTGGCAAGGCTCCCTCCCTGTGCAGTGCCGAAGGTGAAATCCATCACCAGTGCTGGGGACTGAGATTAGATAGGGAGAGTAAATCAAGGCTCCCCAGATAAGAAGACACAGCCTGGGGTCCCAAAAATGCAGCTCTCCTGCCAACTGTCCACTTCTGCAAGCTGCAAAGCAAGCAAAGGTTAGGTAGAAAGAAGCTCAGACCCAGGCCCCCTCCTTGAAAAGTGGGAGGGAACTCCAGTGTTCCCTCTAACCCCAGGCCCACCTGGAAGGAGCAACAGGCATTTTTATTAGACTTTCTCAGCAAACACACACAAGGGTGTGTGTGTGTGTGTGTGTGTGTGTGTGTGTGTGTGTGTGTGTGAGAGACAGAGAGAGAAGAGACAGAGACAGAGAGAGGAAAGACGGGGGGGGGGGGGGTGAGTGTGCATATGCATTGGCATCAGAGATTAAAAACAAAAGTTTAGGTTCAGGATAGGTCTGAAATCAAATCTTGATTCTAAATGTTTTGTAGTTTTTTTAAAAAACTTTTTTCTCCTCCTCCTTTTCCCCTCCTCAACAGAAAGGATCAAACCTTTATCAGAACATGAGTGGGTCTTTTCTGTAATCCTAGCACTTTTAAGGCTTGCGAGGTAGCAGCAGAAGGATCATAAAGTTGAGGCCAGCCTTGGCTACATAACAAGAGAATCTCAAAAACAACCAGTAGTCAGGGCCAAACCAATGCTAGGTGGATACTCTACCCCAGAGCTACGTCTCCATCTCTTGCGCTTGCTGTGTAATCGTTAACCTGCCTCGTCATGACGAGCCTTCATTTTTGATAGGGATGATGTAAATACCACTCTGTGGAACTTTTTTGGAAACTAACCTTGATCATTTCTGTGGAACTCTTAGTAGAGTGGCACACAGAAACATCCTGATCCCTTGAGCCCTACTCAGACACAAGACCAACAGAGGTGGAGAACCAAGAAACCTTAGGGTCTCCTCTGCGTGCTCTTCTCTTTGTAACTCTCTGAATCCTACTCCCAGGATACAAATCTGCTCACGTCAGCCCCTCTTGTTGAACATTACTGAGCAGTACATCTTTCTTTTGCCCCCTCTTCCAAATCCTTGTCATGAGTGTTTCCAAATACAAGAACTCTTCCTACCTCCAAAACTGTATGTGAAGTGCACACACATACATGACTGGGTGATTATGAAGGGGAGTTCTAACTAGAAGGTTCAGTAATTATAATAGCCACCTGTGGTGATATGTTTCATATTTAATAAAAACCAATCTGAAATATCAGAGAAATCTACCCACAGTCAATCCAGGAGGTTCAGAGAGTGGTGACTTACACCTTTAATCCCAGCACAGGGAATATTCAGGAGCGAGGACCTACTACTCCCTTAATCCCAGCAGATCTGAGTTTGAGGCCAGTTTAGTTTACAGAAGGAGTTCCAGGCTCCCAGGCAGGTGGTGCCAGGCCTTTAGTCCCATAACTCCAGAGACAAAGATCTTTCTATGTTTATGTGAGTTCAAGGCTAACAAACAAATAAATAGTAGTAGCCGACACCTTTAATCTCAACTTGGATGTGAAACAACTGGGTGAAGAAGATTTTTAAGGCTGTCTTAGAAAGACAGATTAAGGTAGTAAAAGCCAGGAGGAGCTAGGCTGAGGCAGCTGGGTGAGATCTGACTGTGGTGTTTCCTCTCTTTGATATGTCAGCCTTTCCCTGAGATCTGACTCTGAGTTTCCTTTATTCGTGCAACAGCCACCTGAAGACTTAGAGAGAAGGGAGTGTCTAGGAAGACCGGGAAGAAAAGTAAAGAATGATACAGGCAGGAGGTCCCTCAGATAGAGGGCTCATGATGCTTTCAAAAGAGGATCTGTGTGACTCAGCATTCTCCTAGCCTTACCTTCATCTTTCCCCTCATCATTATCCACTAAGCCACACGCATTTCCCGTCTCTGGGGTTGGAGTGTGATGGAAGATGTTTACCCTGTGCCTCCTATTCTAAAGTTGTCTACAGTCTAGTTAGAGAGGAAACAACCTGGGGTACCCAGTGAGTCAGGGAAGCTGCTCTCATTCCCTAAAACTGCCCATAGAGTTGAGATGGGCTCTAGACAAGTACTAAAGAGCTGGAAAGGGCAAGCCATAAGGAGGCTGTATTGACACAGCAGTGAAGAGGAAGCTCATGGGAAATCTCCTAAAGAATGCTGGGAAGGGGAGAGGAGCATAGGCCAGACCAGCCAATGCAGGAGAGCAGGCACATGATCCACCTTTAAGTCTTGGCTTAGCAGCGATTTATTAGCCAAGCAACACTGGACAGTCGGCTCTTTGTTTGGGTTTATTATTTGGAAGAACAGAGCCTAATTTTGAGGTATGAGGTGACAAGGAAGGCTGCTTTATGCAAGTGAGAGGATTCCAGTGATGGGAATAGGTATGATGGAGGGAGGGCCACTGTGAGAAAGAAGACATCTAAAAACGAGAAAAGGGGTTGCTTGGCAAAAATAAAGTGAGTTTTGGGGGGTGGTTGAGCCATCTTCCTCCTTCAAGTGTTCTTTCTGCAGCCCATTGGGGCTGGGAACATATGAGGAAAGTCAGAGGCACATGGACTGGCACCCTCCCTTAGTGGAAACCAGACAGTGAGAGACAGACAGCTATGATCAGGGAATGACAGAACATGAGTGGATATACAAATAGACAAGATTAACTATCCCCATTGTATACACAAGAGGCTTTGCTAACACTCGGCCAATTAGAAAACTAATCTAAACAGCCACCGGCTTCCTGGCTCCTCTCAGAGCACTTGGAAACAGCTGTTCGCCTTACACTTGCTGCTGGCCCGGCAAGTGCCAAGACTTCTTCTTGGGGCTGGCCCCCACTTAAGCTTCAAGGGCTCCACAAGAGCAAGGGATTGTGTCACTTCCATCCTCTCTCAGGTTCTGCTGCTGTTACCTACGGTATTGCTCCCAGGTCTACGGCTCTTCTGAGAAGCCTAAGCAGAGGATCCGTTACAGGGTTTTCCATGGTACTTGGCCATTCATCTGGGGGCCAAGCAACAAAGGCAGAATCCTTTGATGTCTGACAAGTCCAGGCACAAACAACTTGATGTCTCAGAAGTAAGATTCCCCCCCATAAAAGAGGATAATCATGATACATATATGTGATAGGGTCAGAACATGCATGTATATGTGCATATACACATGTTTATATATATGCATACAGCTTCTGACACTGTAAGTCATTGATGTATGGCATTTCCCATTATCATTACTCTATTAATATACTACTACTCTAACTGCCATTATTACTGACTGCCAGTTACCTGAGAGCTGAGGAAGAGCAGGCAGCCTTTAAAGCAGTCCTGATTGTCTCTCTCTAGGCATTTATACCCTGTGTAATCTTTCCCATTGAGTGTGAGTGGTACCTGCAACTTAACCAGCTAGATATGACAATGACAATGGAGTATGATGTCCATCATCAGGCAGTATGTAACTCTAGCCTCTACCCCTCTGTTCTTCTGTCTTTCTGTCTCTGTCTCTTTATTGCTATTTCTCTTGTCTTTCTGCCTGTCTGTAGGTCTCTATCTCTGTGTGTGTCCTTCTGTCTCTGTCTCTCTCTGTCCACCCTCCCCCACTACCTTTCTCAATATGGATGTTTTAATGGAGCAAACCACCACAGTGGAGAGGCCTGTGTAGCCAAGGCAGAGCGTAGCCTTGATCAACAGCAAACAAAGGGCTGAGATCTCTCAAATTCTACGGATGACCAGGTGACCTCAGAAGTAGATCTTTTCCCACCTGAGGCCTTAGAGCTGACAGCAGTTCTGGACAAGGCTTTGATTGCAGCATTGTGAGAAATCCTAAGGCAGAGGACCTAGCTAAGCTGTACCTAGATTTCTAGGGCAGAGAAACTGATAGTAGCTGGCTTTTATTTTAAAAAGCAGGGCATACTGTTGAACATCTATAACTCATTAGAGCTGCAAGCTGGAGACCAACCTGGATTGCATAGTGAGAACCTGAGTCAAAAAAAAAAATCAGCTCAGTCATAGAATGTACAAGGCCCTGGGCTCAGTTTAAGCACTTACACCACACACACACACACACACACACACACACACACACACACACACACAGGCATTATAGTAATTTGTTACACAAAGATGGGTAGTGAATACAAGTTCTTTGTATTCTTAGCATAGCACATGGTATATAGAATGGAAATCACATTGGATGGATGATGAACAGGTAGATGGATGGGTGAATGAGTGAGTGATAACAGGAAAAGTCATCCAGCCCAAAGAAAGGTCTAAACAGCTAGTTCTAGAACAAGGCTCCTTCTTAGCACCCTCTGTATTTTTATTCTACTTTCATTTAGACCCTAGGTCCCTGGCCCCTGCCTACTGCATTTAGTCATTCTTTGAATTTTTATTTTCCTCCTTTAAAAAAGAAAGAAAGAACAAAAAACACAAATCTCTAAAATATCTGATCCCGGTGAATTGGAATGATTTCTGATGGAAAGCAGTCTTGTCCAGAAAGGCTTTACCCACCCTGCTTAGGAATGTGGTTGCTACAGATATTAAAACAGACCTGCTGGCGTCTGTGCTGAGTGCTGAGCGCTGCCAAAAATGACCTCACCCTGCACAGCAGGCCCTCACCTATGAAAAGTTGCTGCTCTGAGCCGGATCACAACCAAAATCTCCTTCCCTAAACTCCTCCGCTTCTAGATACCTCAGGCTACCCACTCCACACTAGAGCAAACCTACAACTCAAAGTCAGGAGCACAGTAACATCACGACTCCAAGAGGATGCTGTAAGGCTCGGTGTTGTCTTCGGCTTTTGTGGCTGACAGACCTCCATTTCCCCCCCTCTCCTCCCTTGACAGTTCTGAGGGACTTTGTTGCCGTGGTAATATGGGCTATAGAGGGCACCCTCCAAGAAAGACCAACATTCTTTTTGTTTTGTTTTTTGAGACAGGGTTTCTCTGTGTTGTTTTGGAGCCTGACCTGGAACTTGTTCTGTAGATCAGGCTGGCCTCAAGCTCACAGAGATCCGCCTGCCTCTGCCTCTTGAGTGCTGGGATTAAAGACTGCACCAGCACCTCCCAGCTAAGGCCAGGACTCTAAAAGTGGAACCAGAGACTGGAAATCCTCGAAGCAAAGACTCTTCCACTGTGAAGCGAGGCTTCCACCCTGGGCCTGGGGTTTCACCCTGCTTCACTTGGTTCCCACTGTCAAGTGTGAACACGTCATAGAGGAAGTGGAGATTTATCTGACACTAAATTTGCCTAGTAGAACCTCCACTCTAACATATTTTGGGCTCTGACCCCAAGCTATATCTTTATACTCTCAATACCTACAACAGCTAATAAGATTTGTCCATCTCATTCTTTGATGCAAAGCACTTTTACACTGATTATTTCTTACAGGAATCCAACAAAATGTTTACCCCCATTTAGCAAATGAAAATACCACAGCTCATACTATATTCCCCCATGTTTGCCTTCCATCCTGGTCTTCTTCCACTTCCTCCTTAGAGAACTGAGCTGAGTAGCCTCATGTGGAGTGGACCTGACAACCGATCTGCAAGGCTGGAGGCCTGGCTTTTAAGTTGCTACCAAGATGATGTGTGACTCTGAGTGGTTTGCTCCATTTGACAGGATGAAGAGCAAGAATGGTTCAATTACAGCAAGTACATTTCAGCAGGAAGTGATCAGCATGCAAATGAGATGTGAAGCAAAAGGCATAAAGTACTGCAGATCTGAGAGTCACTTGTGGTGGAAAAGTCTGGACTTCTGAGTCAGGAGACTGGGCTTAGAGTCCTGCTTTACCCTTTCGCTCACTGTGTTACTGGTAAAACCTAGTTTCTCTAAGCCATCACTTTTTCATTCAAAGTGTTGAAAGGGTTGAAGTTGATAAACCAGATGACCTTTGGAGTCACGGAGCATGATCCTTTGATGCTGTTTCCTCTTGGGAAAAGAGTTTTCCAACTCAGGGCAGTGTTTTGCTGTTGTACAATCAATGCCATCTGGAGCTTAAGCAGGAAGTAAGGACCCCTTAGCCAACTCCTTTGAAGAGCCCAGGAGAACCCTGTGCCTCAACTCCACCCAAACATGCTCCTCCATTCCTGGCTCCTTTCCCCATCAACAGTATGTCACTGGGACCTCCTTTGGGTAAGAAAGTGAGCTCCCAATGTCCTGTGTCCTAGACTGTCACCAGCCAGTGATTATTGCCCAAGTCAGTTACACTCCAGACAGACTGGCACTTGGCTGATCTCTTCCGGAAGTCTGGAAGCCTGGGCTGAAGGTTAGTCACAGTCCCCAGTGCCCAAGGAGACCCAGGGGAGGCCTGCAGCTGCTCTCAGCTGTCAGCTGAACAATGCAGACCCTGTCAGGTCCCCAGCTGAGCCCTCTTTCAGGGTTGTTCAGATTGCAGTATTAACTGGAGGCCACTCAGCTGCTTCCTGTTCCTTGAGCCTCGGCACACATGCCATAGCAAAGATGCTCTACTGGGTCCTCATCAAACCAGAGCCCCCAGCAGCCTGGGAAATGAAAAGTCTCAGCATCATCTCATAACGTAAAACCAAACATCTCCCATTAGAAAAGACCTCAGGGACCAAGAGCCCGAGGCCTCTATTTTCACACATGTTGGCCAGATCCAGGGATAAAAGAATAGCTCAGTTTTCAGGAACCTTTAGGAGGGAATTTTATAGTTTCTTGAGTTATGACAGTAGTAGCCTTCTAGAAAGTGTCCCCCATAGCCATACACTTTTTGGAAATACTTGTGCTAATGAATACTCTCCACTTCAGCAAAGCATGTCCTACCTGCCTGAAGAGCGCAGTCGTCCCCAAGCTTAAGTGTCCTCTCCATAATAAACCCCAATCCTCCCAGGGGCTAGTCTAGTAATTATTATCAGCCTCTACCCCAGCCCCCACCTTCGTGTCTCCTCTCCATCACATACCCGGGAGACCCTCTAGTGTGTAAGCTCCTACATCTCCTTCATCTCTTTGAACTGTGGTAGGTTCTTGCTTCCTGGTTGTTGACTATCATGAAGTCCCATCTGGGAGCTAACTCTGTATAAAGTTGGAACCCAAGGCCAACTTAGGAATATGTTAGGGCAACTGACTCCTAGTCCATAAACCATGTTTCCAAATGACCCAGTGTAGAAATCCTGGCACGGCTACCACCAAGACACCTGGAATCTCTTCTCTTACAAGACTGGAGATTGGGCTGCACAATAAGGACCATAGCTAAGTGACACCCAGACTTAAGGACATGTGGACTAGTGTGGCCAGGCACAGATACGAATGGTTAGCAAAAATTAGACATAAGTCAAGAGTCTAGCCATTCTCTGCGGCCTCCAGAGCCGGCTGCTTTTCTTCATGCTTTTCTTAAGTCCTAATGAAAACAAGTTGGAGCCATTGCTGAGGCTGCAGTGTGGAGTTTATAGGGACTTGCATTTTCTTAACAGCTCCCTCTCACTCACACATTCTTCTACATCTTTCCCTTTTATTAATGTGGCATCCTTCCCAGGCCACTTTATGGGACCATGTGTGTTTCCACTTATGTCCTGATTGAGTTTGATCACATCGCTCCCTGTGAAGAACCCTTAGATCTTGCTTATTGCCTTCCCACCTCACCCTGCAGGGTCTCATCATTTCAATTGCTCCAGGGCTCTTGTGCTCATCTCTCAACTCAGTCCCAAGTACCCCACGGTGTTTCTCACTATGCCTCTGCCTTAGGGTCATACCTCATCTGGACCCTGAATAAGACAACCCAATTTGATGACTCACCCAAATCTACAATGACTCCTGGAACCTTGCCCAACAATCAGATCTGCCTCAGAGGATGAAAAAGAAAATTTGCTACAACCGAAGATTTTCAAAGGAATGTGCTTTGAGCCCTGAAGGCCACTGCCAAAGAGCAGCTCTGAGAGAACACAGCTTTCCAAGGGGCCCGCTTTCAAAGGCATGGCAAGCATTTTTGGAAAGTCAAGCTTTGGCGTGCTTATTAAAAAAGATATTTGAGGTGCCTGTAGCAACTCTGCGTGCTGAGCTTTTCTGTCAGCTCAGTTCCAGGAACCAGGACTGAATCTGCTGCTTCCTTTTATCCACCCCCTGATATCTGGAAGGTTACTCTATTTCATTCAGATATGAAGGGGAAGGTTTGGTGGCAGCCCTGTAATCTTTGAAAATGTACTCTCTGGGAGCTGCAGCCCCTTCCTCTGTAAAATGAGGAAAGTAATCCACACTCCCGGAATGGTAAAAAATGAAGCTGTGTCTGTTGGAGGCCTGGCAAACTGGAGGCCCTGTCAAGTGTTAGGGGATTGTTACTATTACTAATACTAAACAATTAACCAACATCTACTCACATGTTTGTGAATTGATTTTATTCTCTAATTGCTCACCTTATTCCCTCTGACCTTACCCAAAATGTCTGTGGATGCCACAGATTCCCCATTCACTGTTCCAAAGTGAGAGTCTCTGCGCCATTTGGGAAGTGCAGTCCTGGGATCATTTTCCCAGCAGGTTCTGGGAGAGGCATTAACCCCACAAGGTTTGATGTGGGAAGTTTTTACAGGTACTGTTCATCTGGTGGGCAGATGGAGCTTTGTTGCAAGACACACTTCTGTCTTCCAGATGGGAGAGTGCCTGGGAGTCCTGAGGTGGGACTACCCTATCTCTTCTCAGAGTCAGTATGAGAAAATACATGAGTCAGTGACCTCCTTCTCCAGCCAACTTACATCCGGCCTTACCTTTGACCCGGGACCTTATGTCCTGTCAACTATTTAAAAATTTTCTTGTAACTTCCAGCGTCTTTCCCAAATATTCACGTTCCCCCTTCTCTCTCTCTCTCTCTCAGGAAAAGAACAATGCCAGTCATAGTAATGATTTCACTGGCTGTTTCCCATCGAGTGTATGTTTCCTTCATTACAGTGTTTCTTGAGAAACTGCATTATGACACAGAGGGCTTCTAAAAATAGTTACCTCACAACATTTGAGAATTTTTCCTGAAGGAAGATGGAGTTGGTAGTGATTGCATTGTCTTTGCTTAGTAATATCCCATTGTTTAGCATAAATTCCTAATTCTTTACCCCAGAGGTCTGGTTTCTCTCTGTCTTAGCACAGCAGGAGCATTGCTTGCCTCTTTAGGGACGTCAAGCATTTCTTGAATAGAGCTTCTTTAGGGTCCTGTGTTAACATGTTCCCTATATCATTACTTCTGGTCAAAGTGCTTTTGGCCACAAGGGGCAGAAGCCTGTTCCCAAGAGCACATGTGGAATGTGATCATTGTAACAATAAAGTAATTTTAAACAAATGAGGTATCAGGTTTCCGTGTGGCTTTAAATTAGATCCTTATTGATTGTGGAAGTTTAGCTCTCTACAACTCAATGACTACAGAATTTGGGTTTTAATTATTTTATTTATTTATTTCTTCATTCATTCATTCATTCATTCATTCATTCATTCATTCATTCATTTATTTATTTATTGAGATAGGGTTTCTCTATGTTACAGCCCTGGCTGTCCTGGAACTTTCTTTGTAAACCAGGCTGGCCTTGAACTCACAGAGATCCACCTGCTTCTGCCTACTGAGTGCTGAGATTAAAGGTGTGTGCCACTACTTCCAAGCTTCATATTCTTAGGAGAGAAAAAATGGAATAATTGCTTATATTTATATGAATTTTTATTTAATAATGAGTATTACTCCTAGTTGGAATAGCGTAGTAAAAGCATGTTTAAGGGGCTATAGAGATGGCTCAGTGGATAAAGACCTTTACTATTAAACCTCACAACTTAAGTATGATCTTCAGAACCAACATGGTAGAAGAAGAGAGCCAACAACCCCCACAAGCTGTCCTCTGACCTCCACACAGACATGCGATACACATGTATACACATACATACAAAGCAAGTTAGGAAATGTGAAAATATGTTTAGGGGGCTAGAAAACTAGCTCAGGAGTTAAAAGCACTGGCTGCTCCTCCAAAGGATCCAGCTTTGATCCTCAGCACCTACATGGTGGCTCACACCCATCAACAATTTCAATTCTAGAGTATCTAACACTCTCTTCTGCTGTGTAAGGGATACATGTGGTACACAGACACACAAGCAGGCTAAACACCCATGCTCATGAAATAAAATGAAAATAAGTTATTTTTTAAAAAAACAAAACATGTTTAAGATAGAGGAGGCTGCCTACATAGCAGCACATGAGTGTAATCCCAACACTTGGGAAGTGAATGCAGAAGGACCGAGAAATGAAAGCCACATAGCCACACAGTGAATCTGAATTCAGCCTGGCTTCCTTGAGTCCTTGTCTCAAAAATACCCAAACCCCAACCATACAAACAAAGCAGATAGCCAAACCTAAAAGTGAGAGTGATATATGCTCTGAGTAGCAGCCTGTGTCTGGTATACCCTCTTGCCATTTAGGGTTCAGCTAAAGGGGGCACTGACATTCTTCCTCAGTGATCAACCCATCTAGGTAGGCACGGGGTTCGAGCCCAGATGCTGGTGTTATACAGTTTTTACTGAAGCAGCTGCCATCTCACAGCACTTTGAGGGACATGGTGACATTTCTCAAAGAAGTCCTTGCAGAGATGTCCTGTGAAGAAGAGCTTGGAGTTAGAAGCTTAGCTTCTGATCCAGCTCTGGCCTTAACCCACTCTGTCTGATTCACTCTTCTTCCTCAAGGACTCAGGTTTTCATAATATAAAAATAATAATGTTATTGTGAATAATAATTAATAGAATGTTTCCTAAGCCTATATGTTTGTTCTTTCCTACCTTGTTCACACTCCATGAAACCCCAGAAATACATTAGATTGGAGTTGTTTGCCCCATGTATTTGTTAGGGTCTCTGCCAGCTACCTCTCTCCTGGGACAACCCACTCAACTCCCACAGTTAGCCCCTGTCAGAGGCTGCCTACATAGCAGCACATGAGTGTAATCCCATGAAGTAAGGATTTTTCTGGGGATGGGGACGGATTTAAACCCTTGCCCTTCAGCCACACCAGTAAGGGAAGGCTGGGCCAAGGGCACATTTAACTGGAAGGTGTCCAGATGAACTGGGGAAGACAATGACAACGTGAAGCAAAAGCCTTGGGCAGGTGAGGACAGTCTGTGGAGCTAGAAAGAGACAGCGGAAAATATTATGAGTTCCCAGGGGAGGGGACAGGGGCAGAGGAAACGGTTTATGCCACTTGGCATGAAATGAATAACATTGAAGGACTGTGCAAAATGCCATACTAATCAGCACCTGTTCCTTTTGGAACTAGCCACTAGAGGACATGGCATCTGAGGTTGAATCTGGTTTTGGGGCTTGCCAGGGGAGGAAGTATAATACACTAAGATCCACTCTAGTGTTGAAAGATGTGCTGGTCCTAAGTGGGATACAGTGGAGGAAGGTGACCTCAGCCTTCTTTGCCCTTTCCTGGCCTCAGATGATCTGTCACACATTCCCACTCCGATCCCAAGGCAGATGGCCGAGAATTCTGCAGGGGCCTCTGAGTATACCCTTGGCTAATAGCCACATTCCAGAGCAGCATATGTTTCATCTCAAGCCCACAAGGTTTGTACTTCCAAGTGGAGCCAAAAAGAAAACCTTGGCCCAGCCTGCAGATTTCTTCAGAGAGGTGGGGGTCAGGGAGGCCCTCTGGGAGGCTGGAGCTCTTTTGTTGAGGATATTTGCGTTTATGTGAAGCAAGGTCTCAAATCAGTGATACCCTGATTTCCTAATGTGTACATCCTCAAGTCCTCAAGGAGCTATACGAATGCATGAGCAGAGCTGCTTTGCCCTTGCTCTTGCCCAAATGCTTCTAATGCCCCCAGTCCCCACATTCCTATGGCCCCTTGGTACCAGTTCCTCATCTTGGCCTGAATTTCTGACCATTACAAAATCAACAACACACAGCCCAAGGACTTTAAGTGGAGGGGGTAGTGGGGCCCTAGAATCATCTACACATGCTCTAGACTCCCTATCCTAAAGGAGAAGGCTGGCACTTCTCCTGCCCAGCTACAAGTCTTCATGGATCAGAGCTGAAATGGAGAGAGAGTAGAGGCAAGAAAAAAAGAACAAGAGCCTAGGCTGGAAGAGCAGGTCCCTTCTGGTGAGCAGGGATGCAAAGCAGGAATGGTGAGAGCCCTCATCCTCTGGGGTTCTGCTCTGTGGTAAGCTCAGGGATTTCTGACAGCAAAGTAAACTGTGGTGTGCTGAGTTTACCCAGCTCCAATAAGCAGCGTTTGGAGTGTTTAATGTTTCCTTCCCACCGAATTGGTTGACAGGTCCTGAGATGCAGCCAGCCCCTTTCTGTCTTTTGGGAAAGAAGGGGATGGGACAGTAGGTAGACAGCAGCTGTCAGGAAAGCCAGCATTGCTGATCCCAGTTGGGATGCAAGCGGAAAGATCTGCTCTCCTAGGCCAGAAGTCCATGAAGATAGAAGCGCCTGAGAGGTAAACTGATGCCTTTATCCCACTTATTCGGACTGGGTCTGGGCACCCACAGTAGCTCTACTCCACAGAGCACACAGCCCAACACACAGACCCTTCTCCTTGTGTTCTGCATGAAACTCTGCCTCCACATTGTGGATTGATGCAGGGGACAGTCAGACCACAAAACAAATCAGGAAGACCCCAGAACTCAGCATGAAATCACAAAATAAACTCAGTCTGGCAGGATGCCCAGTCTGATGTACTGGTGGGTTTTGCACTAAGCGAGGGTGAATGCATTAAGATATGGGATAGAACAGCTACTCCACTTCTATCAGGGAAGACTTCTTGGAAGAAAATATTGCCTTTTTGGTGGCATAGAGGATACAACTGAGATACAACTGAGATGGAGGGACCATCCAATCAAATCAGGGGAGAAAGGGAGACGACCTCAGAGGAGTGGTGTTCAAACAGCAAGGATGATAAAAAAACAACCCAGCAGCAGAGAACAGCTTATGAGGAGAGGAAGAAGAAAAGGGAGGATGATGAGGATGATGAAGGAAGGAAAGATAGGGCGGAGGCTGCATCTCTGGGCAACTGTTGTCCATCCCCACTACATATATGCAAAATCGGAGGATACTCTTGAAACCCATAGTACAAGAGCAAGTGACCCAGAAGTGAGGGATGGGAGGGGGCAACGACAACCAGGAGGCATCCAGGCCAGTGACCAGAGAGTGGGGCCCAGTAAGTGGTTGGCATGAAGAGAAAAGGGTAAGCTGACAGTATGATTAGGTTGTTCCTTTCCAGGTCCGTGAGCAGCAAGGCTAAGTAGGAAAAACAGCTTTTTGTTACTCTGAGGCAAGGCCTTGCTGTGTAGACTAGAGAGGCCAGCTCAGATGCTGAATTTACAAGTACATACCGCCACGCTCAACTCAAAAACATATTTTTAATAATTTTTTAAAAAAAAAACAGGTGTTGGGGCTGAAGAGGTGACTCAGCAGTTGAGAGTAAGTACTTCTGCTTTTGCAAAGGACTCTGGTTCAGTTCACAGAACTCACATGGTGGCTCACAAAGACCTGTAACCCCAGTCTCAGGGGCTTCTGCACACACATGGTTCAAATCCACTCATACAGGCAAACACACTCCCCCCCCCAAAAAAAACCTAAAAGAAACAAAAAATAGGAGGTATTCACTACCTGAAGTTATGGAGGGCAGAGAGAATTTAAGGATGCTAGGTAATGATGAGGGGGTGTACGAGTCCGGAGAGATAACCCCAACTGCTAAGATTTTTGTTCAGTTAATTCAGTCATCTTGTCCTGGATTTCAATTTTTTGTCTCTACTAGACAATTTAAAAATAATAGTGGAGGGTCTGAGCATGGTGACTCAGCATTTGTGAGCTAAGGCAAGAGAATTGCTGTGAATTTGATGTCCAGCCTGGGCTACAGAGTGTGATCTTTTAAATAAATAAATAACAATAAAAATAGTCAAGGAAGTAACAGATCCATGGCTTTAGTAAGTTCCATGGGGCACTAGAGGTTGCTAGATGCCAGCGGGGTGCAAAGGGAAGCAGAGGGAAGAAAGGGAGAAAGTGTACCAGGTGGGGCTCTCATGCCCATCCCCACTTCAGTCACTGCTGTTGGATCATTGGCTGTCAGATTTGACTGTGTACCTGGGCAACAGTTCCTTGAAGGAAAGACTTACTCCGGTATGTCTATAAAAGGATTGCTTGAAAACCGCAGAGGTATAATTTCTCCTGAGAGTCTCCACCAGCTGAGAGAACCGCCCTCCTCAAAGAGGGACTTGCAGGGAACACATGGAGCAAAGTTTGGGGCCCAAATCCCAAGCCAAACATTCCAGCCTGTGGTCAGATCATTGTCTCTTGTGTTTGACTCAGAAACAGGCGCACAAGCACACACATACACACACATACACACATGCACACACACACACCTAAAACGAGTATTTGGTTCAGGAATAAGAGAACAGCTCCAACAGTTCAGCGGCTAGACCCATAGCTGGCACCATGAGTCAATAATAACACTAGGAATAATAAATAATAAACACCAGCCACACAGTCTTGGGGTCTTTCTAAATAGAGTGCACAGCTTTCCACCATAAGGAAACATTGCTCAGGAGCGAAAATCCCATTGGCAAACTCAGACCCAGTCAGTTATCTCTAAAAATAAAACCCCATCTTCACCACCCACCCTGGCATCCTTCCAGGCTCCTGGCAAAGCAGGTCTGGTCTCCTCCCTAGCTGGAGAAAGGTCTATAGCCCAGGAAGAACATGGCCATTTCCCACACCTTGCAATCTATTCCAGGTTCAGGGACTGTTGACACATACAGCTTTGAACTCCAGTTTTATATCTTCAGACTGTTCCCATCTGTTTATTCTCTACAGTTGTGGAGAAAGAGATTCTTCAGGAAATCTGTAAAGGACTTTGAATTTGTTTAAAGGGGAAGCATAAAAGGGGTAGAGATTGATCTGCATTCCAATCCAGAGCTGGCCAGGGAGGAAGCTCGCCCCCTCTTGGAGGTGTCCAAGGGGGAGTGTAGGTGACCTTGGGACAATTCTGGAGATGACAGGGTAAGTGAAACAAGATAAGGTGTGTGTGTGAGAGAGAGAGAAAGAGAGAGAGAGAGTGAGTGAGGGGGGAGGGAGGGAGAGAGAGACAGAGAGAGACAGAGAGAGAGTGAGAGAGAGGTGAGCACATGCCACATCATAATTGTGAAAGTTCAAGGAAAACTATGGAGCTGGGTTTTTATTCCTACCTCTACTTGAGGTCCAGGGATCAAACTCAGATTGTCAGCTCTGGAAGCCCCTTTATTCACTGAGCCATCTCCCTGGCTCTTTTAGCTTTTTAACCAAACAAAATTATCTCTTGAAAAGAAATTGTCCTCCAAGTCTCAGGATATGTGATATATGACATGTCTCAGGACTTAGCAGAGTAAAGTCCTATCCACTTCTCCCCAGGCCCCAATCACCTGGCAAACAGGAGGTTTCCCGAGGTTTGGAGCTATCACGTGTAGACCACAGACTGGTCACACTTACAGGTCTCCACACCTGTCAATAACAACATGGGTCCACCGTTTGACTGACCACCACCTGTTCAGTGTGTAGGATGGCGTCCTGACACAAAGGATGCCCTCATAAGTATCTGTGGAAGATTGAGAATATAAGTACATTGACTTTGAGCCTCAGTGTTTGCAAGCCTGCTCCTGGGCTGAATGGCCGTGTTTAGGTGGAGTGCATGGTGTCATTGCAGACCTTTCCTCAGAGGATAGGGAAGAGTATGCTGGCAAGGGTTTGGAGGGAACACTGAGTATGTGTTCTTGTGCCTTCCATCTCCAAGGGTCTTCCAGAGCTTGGAAACCCAAGGCTTTCCTTGCTCAGCACCATTCCTGTCCTTACTTGGTCACTGAGCTGCAATCTAGCTTAGAGACCCTTGGTGGCTTCCTTTCCACTTACCTCTGTGCCTTGAGCAAACACTCAGAAAGAGCTAAGAGAGTCCCTGACAAAATGGGAATGTCTTGAGTGAATCTATGAGAGGAGTCATCTGTCTCCTGGCCAGTCTCTGCCCCACCCTCCTTGAAAATGATGATGGTGTCTATACTCAATCCTTGGGATTCTACTTCAATCCCCTCATCCCTCAGCACGGGCCTGCCAAGTTTAGAGCAAGAGAACAGGCCAGGTCCCCTCTGGGAAGTCCAGGGGGGATGGAGCCGGGGCTGGCTGGGCCTCCAGGTTGGCCTGCCCTAGCCCCAGGGTTTAATAAACTCTGAGAGGGGTTTTCAAAGGCCACTTGATCTTCCCCATCAGGCAGCTCCTGTCTCCCTTTCAGAGCCGCAGGACTGGAAAGAAAAAACTCTCAATGAACAAGGAGGCCAGAGAAAGCTGAGCCGCGGGGCACCTTCTATGAATTTCTGATGAGCACAAGGCCCTGACTCCTGGGTCCCAGCCCAGTGCAGTCAGGGATGTTAGTTTAAGTCATTTCGCACGGTTCACTGGCTCTCTGAGAGCTGCTTGTCTCCAGCCTGGGCCTCACTAACAAGCTCTTTTTACTGAGGGTTTCTCTGAACAGAGACCTCAAACAATAGCAGCTTTCAAGGGGCTTGGCCCTCCTCTGGCAGCTTCCCCTCCAGCTCCAGCCTCCTGCCCACCTGACAGTCAGAGCCGAGGCCTGATCAGCGGACAGGGTCCTGCTCTTCTCTCCCTTCCTTCCTTCCTTCCTTCCTTCCTTCCTTCCTTCCTTCCTTCCTTCCTTCCTTCCTTTCTTCCTTACTTCCTTCCTTCCTTCCTTCCTTCCTTCCTTCCTTCCTTCCTTCCTTCCTTCCTTCCTTCCTTCCTTCCTTCCCCACTGATCTTGCTCTTTATTCTGGTGCCTGTACAGGATGAGCATCCGGCCTCTCCAAAGCTGGCTACTTTCGTACAACACTGTAACCCAGTGTGCAGATGCTCCTGGGGTACACAGTGCAGCGCCTGTCAAGAGCAACTCAGCCTGACACACTAAACCTACTAGATTCCTCAGCTGTCCTGAAGTCTGACCAGTTCCTCTTCCTTTAGCCAGACCAGGGCTCTGGCTTCCACCACAGAGGGTCCTCCAGGCCTTACACTTCCTCAGTTAAGGGCTCTCTGCTCTGTATTTTCTACCTGCTTTTTCTCTGCTGTCTGCTTTCCTCAGCAGGACAGTGGGGAGACAGTGTCTCTTCTCCCTCCTCCCTCTGGTCTTCTCACCAGGGCCTCAGAAGAGAATCCTGGGCAAGGAAACTAATTAACCAGCAAATAGCAGTTATGCCCATGTTTAGACTAGAATCACGGCCCAAACAAACAAAGTCCATACTGAGATCAGACCAATGCTTCCACCTCCAAGAGCCCATCTTAATCTTTTGATGGTGACTCTTGATCTAGGAGACTCCTAAGGCACCTGTTGACAAAGGTCGCTTAGCCAGTGACTAAATCTGTATTCCAGGGTTATGGTCTTTTATCCTTCAGAGGCCAAACTACCTAACTGTCTTGAAAACTATGTAAAGAAAACCTATTGTATACAGATACCTCATACCACCCAAGTGCCCTGCCCTACCTTGCCCAGATATATTATTACTCCTCACAGGAGGCAGAAACACAGTGACAAAATAAAGAATAGTAACTGTCCGGATGCAGAGCCTAGCTGGGCCTGAGAGCATCATGCCCAGGCAGTGATGTTCTGTTCTCCTGCATCACTTCTTTCTGTTCCTTCAACAGGTACCGTATTCAGCCCAGGCCTTGCAACAGGTTAGTCTCTTTCTGTCCTATAGTGCAATCCTCTGCTGGACTTCTAAAGTTCCGCATTCAAATTCTCCTCCAGCTAAAGCAGGATTTCTGGGTAACACACAACCTGAGTGCCAGGTGGGAATTAGGTCACTTGATGGCTGAGATTGACTGTCTCGGTCATTCCCAGAGAACAGTGGTAACTGACAATCTGCCTGTGTGATCAGTTCACAGCTGCTTTTGCTCCCTTCTGGGGCAGGTCACCCAGGAAGCTACTGGAACTTGCACTGGAGCCTATCAAGTAGCTGAGAGAGGTCCTGGTAACTTCAGGTTCACATCTGTGAATTCCTATATCTAATGTGTGTTTCTAACCACTTTCCATTACCACCGCCATACCATAAGAGCTCAAGCCTCAAAGCCTAGCAAGGTAGAACGGGGACAGGTCAGAGTTAAGGTCCATGGTCACCCATTGATGTCTCTCAGGCTGGGCTGCTTCTCAGTTTCTCCCACATTCTCCATCCCTTGAAGTTAGATATTTGCAAATTACCATCAGTGACATTAGCACTCATAGTGACTGATCATCCCTAAGACCAAATTTCAATGACCTGTTGTGGCCAGCAGTATAGCTAGTTCCAGAACCACAATGTGTTCCAGGCTGGCTGATATGGACAAAACCTGGTCTCTATTTGGGAAGAGGTTTGTTCCCAGATGTCAGACTAGGCCAAGGAGAAAGTCAGGTCCTGAATAATCAGTTATCCTTCACATCAAACCAGATTCGGGTTCAATTCTTTACTTGGCCTACTGTCAACTGAATGATGGGAGAGCCTAAGATCCCTCTGCCATGAAGAGATAACAGTTTTCCTGGGCAGTGGCAAAAGTGACTGACTGTAAAGGCATAGTTTAAGATGTTTCTAGTAGGGTAATATGGAGGCAGAGGAAGCTTGACACAGGCGGGGTCAGAGTTTGAGCCACTTAGGATCATGAGTCATTCGTGGACCATGTCAAGTTCTTCCATGGTAGCCTGGCTCTGCTGCAGATCAGGGACGGCACACTTGCCCACCAGGCTTTTAGAAGTATGTTTTCCATTCAGCATCACCCTGCTGCTGGCACTAAATAGATGCTCTGCCATGCACTGCTGTCCCTCACTCCTTGGCGAGGGTAGCAGGGCTGGGCAGGGAAAGCAGAGAGAAAGAACAGGATGTGGGTGGAGGGCCTCTCCTCTCCCTCACCCCCTATAGCCCTGGGCAACTCATGAAGGAAGAGAAGGAGGGGAAGGAAGAAGCCACATCTGGTTCCAGTGAGGCTCCCAGCAGGGAGTACAGGGTCTCCGACTGGCCCCCTTGCTGGGGGAAGGAAGCAGAGGGTACTGGCCCCGGCTCTGGCTAGCTCAGGAAAGCAGAGGGGAAAGTGGTTGGTGTTCGGAAAAAGTAAATAAACAGAATGGCTGAAGCGATAATAATGAAGAAAAGGAATCATTAAAGTGAAGAATGGAGATTGTGTCACCCCCAAGACAAACAGAAAACAAACGGCCAGTCGATTGTTCTACAGATGTTTTACAGAGTGAAGACAGAGTAAAGATGTGTGGAAGATGCCAGAGGCTGCCAAGACTTCTCCAGAAGCAGCTGGAGAGCAGGTGGACAAGGACCTCAGCCAGAAAGCCCTTCACAGTCAAGGGGAGTGAGCCACAGAGGACACTACAGCCTCAAGCAAGCGGAACCCACTGCTATGGGTGACACCTGGACAAATGGGGTCATGGAAATAGAGGAAGTACTCTCCCTGAATGAGGTCGGGTCTCTGTGTCTGTGCAGAGTGCCGCTTACAAGAGTGCTGGAAGACGTTCTTCAAAGGGCCTTACTCATCACTGTCTCTGCGCTGGTCGGTCAATAGCTCATGACTGTGTCTATTTCAGTGACTCTTCACTCAGTCCTTTTTCTTGACATCTCAACCTCTGGTCCGATTATGTTCTCTACCAGAATGAGAGGCAGTAAACCTCAGTGCCTACGGTCTCATCACCCACAATTTATTTTGTGTGTCAGATACTACAGTAGACTCCTCTGAGTAACAAAGATGAGTAAGATACCTTTCTTTCCCCCACATAATAAGTACGTACTTAAACATTCTGCTCTGCTGTGTCTTCAAGCTATATTCTTTACATATTACTCACAGAAACCCTGGTCAGTTGGAATTAGTCCTTCCTTGTTCTTACCGATTAGAAGGAAGAGGAAAAATTCTCAATGTTTCTTTTTTAGTGTGTGTGTATGTGTGTTTGTATGTGTGTCTGTGTGTGTGTCTGTGTATGTCTCTGTGTGTGTGTCTGTGAGTGTGTTTCTGTGTGTGTGTCTATGTGTGTGAGTCTCTGTGTGTGTATGTCTGTGTGTGTCTATGTGTGTGTGTGTCTGTGTGTGTTGTCTATGTGTGTTTGTGTCTCTCTGTGTGTTTCTGTGTGTGTGTCTGTGTGTGTCTCTGTGTGTGTCTGTGTGTGTGTGTAGTAGTAGTAGTAGATATTAAATGTCTACCTCTATCACTCTTTGACTCGTTGCTTTGAGACAAGATCTCTCACTAAACCTGGAACTTGCTATTTTCAGGTAGGTTAGTGGTCATCAAGCCCAGGGATCTTCCTATTTCAGTCCCTGCCCCATAGCTCCAGGGTCACATGTAGACGCCATGTCCAGCTTTTCATGTAGATGTTGGAGAATTGAACTCAGGTCCTTGTGCTTGTACAGCAAGATCTCTTACTCACTGAGCCATCCTGTCAGCTCTTGGGTGCTTATTCCATAGTCATAAAGCTAGGAGATGGATATTTCTGCATTCAACCCCAAGCTGATCAGATTCTAAGTCCAGTGCTCTGTCCCCAATTCCACAATCATAAGAAGCAGATTTTTAACAAGCATGCTCCCCCCAAAAGAATTATGTGCTCTGAAAAGATTCAAAAAAACTGTTCCTGTCTCACACCCACCCCTGCTCCCTGCCCCCTTAATTAGAACCAAACTTTGGCTTTCTGTTCTACGTCAGGGAGGAGCTAGTCCATCCCAGGGCCAGCCAAGTGCCTACAGGTGTCTGAAGAATGCTAATGGGCACGAGCTGGGGGAGGGTATGCAGAGACCCCTCAAAAGCATTTGCTTCCCATTAAGCCTCCTGCTCCTTAGACCCTCCTGCCCCCTCTAGCAACTTGCAGCTTTCATGAGCCAATTATCATGCCCAGGTTTCTCTGTTCTTCTGAAGCCACTGACACTGCTAACAAGACACAAATGCTGTAAGATGGGCCCCTGATACTCAGGACAGAGCAGGGGTTCCTCTGCCCTAAAGTAGAGAAAAGCAACTCGGGGTAATCCAGTTTGAGTGTGGCTCCCAGGAGAATGTGGCCCCATGGAGTGATTATGGATGGATTTATGAGTGATTTCAGGATTGGCTAGCTGACTTGTACCTTGCAGTCATGAGCAGGGTAGAGGGTCCAAATAGGAAAAACAAAAATACACAGCATGAAGCAAAGGTTCAGGCCAGAAAAGGATTCCCCAAACATTTATTGACGAGCAGGCATCTACCGTTGAGGTAACTTAATTCAAAACAAATTGTGTTAAAGCCAGCTCAGACTGGAACTCTATATTTCTTAGGCCTTCCATCTGCTTTACCATACTGTCTAACTCTTAAAATATTACTTGACTTTCAAGTCTGTTTTCTATGAACTTTCCAGGATATTCCTGGACAAAATTAACCTCTCTTACTTTGATCCCTTAAAATATTAGTTCTGTGTCTTTAAATCCATATTATATTCCATATGTATTTCTATATACCCACCTCAAAACTTCTAATGGTTTCGTTTGTTTGTTTAACCTGGGAAAAAATGTTTTCCATCAGTCTTAGAAAATTAAACATGACTCCACTATTATTGACATTATTTTCCTTTGAAGCTATTTGCAAATGTAACTTGGATCCTCTTGGCCTGTCTAAACTCCTCGTCTTCTCTTCCCCTTGTCCTCTATTATCTTCTGTGCCACAATTGTAATTTCTTCTTCTCTGTCTTCCAGCTCACCAACTCTTTGCTCAACTTTATCTAATGTCTGTCTGATAGATCCAATGAACATTAGCGTTGTTCTTTTTTCCCAAAAAGTTCAGCCTGGCTCTCTGAAACACTCACTAAGCAAAATTCATTTCAGTGATTATCATTTTCTTTTCTAGAAAGTTCTAGTTGGCTTTTGCTTATTTATTTTTGGTGTATTTACACACTGCCTTTCAACATACTCTTCTGTGGTTTTTTTCTGATCATTTAAGTTATTTTAAACAGTCATTTTAGTTTCTTTATGATTGCTATTTTATGTCATTGGAATATGAAACTAGTCTGATAGGCTTGCTGACTTTTCCTAGTAGCATGCCATCGCCTTGTGGTCTGTAGTTTCTTTGTTAGAGCAACTTCAAAGGGGATTCATTTTTGCTATAAAAATGCTGTTGTTCTAGGGTGCATTCCTTCTGAGTAGTTTTACATTTTTCTTCTCTTGATACTTTCTGAGTTTTACTGGTCTGGAGTCTATTTTACATTGATTTCTCAGCCTGGAACAGACATTATAGTTACATACATTTCAAGCTCTGAGCCTCTATGTCTCACAGAAGACTTCACAGAGTCCAAGCAAGGATACCATCTTACATTAGTCTTCTAGTCCTGGTTTCTTGGAGGCATATCCCTTTTGGGGTCTCAGTTTTTGCAAACACCTTAACATTAGCCATCTGCTTTTATGGACTGGAGATCATGAACACTCCCCATAATCCCTAGGATCTAGACTACAGTCAAGCTGACACTCCCAGGGGTACCGACACCATAGCTTGAGCTGTGGCGTTTATCATTCAGTCTTCCGGTTCTGTGCCTGTCTGCTGGCCACTTCAGTGTGCTTTACATTCTAGCTCATGAGCTGTGAACACAATTCAAAAGGCCTGTCCAAACTGTTTTCACTTCTCCCATAGTGCTTAGCAGAGTGCTGTGTCGTTGGCCCCTTCTCTCTCTCTGCTCAAACCAAAAGCATTCTCGGACCCCCACAGTAACCCTTGACTGTTTGCAGAACCCCACAATCCAGGGATTGTGAGAGGTTGTAGATGGAAGGGAGAGGAGGTGTGGGAGGAGAAAACACCAGAACAAGGAGTAGCTCCTTGATCTTTTCCACATTACCATCCAAGGAGGTTGTTGCGGGTCATAGGACACGTTTGGCCTGGGAGCTGCTATATCTGCCTCTAGTCTGGCCTCACGTCTGCTGGGTTTACGTGGAAAAGACACTTTCTCAGGTATCAGATATGCATCTGTAAGTTGGAGACAGGGTTGGCCCATGAGATGTCCAAGATCTTTTCCAAGTCAAGCATCCTTCGGTGTTGCTACTCAAGGGCATATACTGGATATAATTAGGCTGGCTCATGTATCTGCCATCTTTTCCTATTTCAAACCACACAGGGAAGTTACTTGCTCTCCCTTGACCTTTCTCTACCACCTTGTCTCTTCCCTGCCTGACCTTGTCACTTCTCCTATGTTCTATGTGTACACTCTGCTAAGGCCTTGTGACCCTGTCCTAAGAGAGAATGATCAGGGCTGGGTGGTAGTCTGTTTCCTTCAGATAGCAGATGCAGTGATCCAGCACCTAGGTGCACACAGGCCCCATCTGCCTCCACCTTTGGGGATTGGACTGGAGACCTCACATCATAAGGAGCCTCTTGAGCCAGATTCAGAAACAATGAATCAAAACCAGCTGGAAGCTGCCCTATGACCCAGCTAATGACTTGTTTATTGTCAGAGCAGCAGCGCGTCATATAAGGGAATTTCAACGTGTCACTAATTGGCAGAGGGCCAGTAAATAGCACCGTATAAATCTGAAGGTGCTTCCACTGGATCCAAGGAGTGTGCAACAGATAAGAGCAGTCAGTACACAGGGAAGAGGGGATCAGTGAGCATGCACCAGGTGACAAATGCTGTACCCTATCAGGGACTGCCACGTCTCTCCTGTGTCTTTACTATCACATGGTACTGGAGTGTCTGCCCCATGTCTAAAGAAGAACGGCAGAACAATATACTGGCTCTAATTCCACCCTTGGTGACATCACAATGCTATCACCAGCCATACAACATGCTTTGAGAGAAGTGACCTACTCCTTTGGAAAAGTAGAACTCGGGATCAGGTTGGAGTGGAATTGATAGATCAGATAGACATTAAGTGTAAACACAATACACTGCACAGGAAGTTCTTACTCCAGTGAGTCTCAGTAACAGAGCTTGAGGAACCAGGGTGGCTGGTGATGAAAGGAGCCTCTCCAGGGCAGCATAAGCCATGAGCTCCCACTGAGAACAGGAGATGTTCCTCTTTCTGTCCCAGTTCCTCCAATCCAGATGACCCTGCCACCTACTCCTGCATTTGCAGTTTCACACTGAGCCAGTCTGAAGAGGAGAAATGGAAGAATAAATGAAGACTGGAGAAAAGTATAACAGGAGGCAGTTACTTTCCTGCTGTCATCAGACACTAGGCAGGAAGCAGCTCAAGGGAGGAGGCGTTTCTTGTCATGCGGTCCATCACAGAGTGGAAGAAATGGAGCCGGAGAGGAAGTGACTGGTCACACTGCATTAGCAGTACAGGCAGGAAGAGGAGAAAGTAGACCTGAGCTTTATAAAACCCTGGGGCCTACCCTGAGACCCGCCCCAACAGCACCACCATCTGGGGACCAAGTGTTCAAACCAAAGTGCTCCTGTGGGGAACTTTTCACATAAAAACCACCACAGAAGGGAAGCCATAAGGTGAGCATTTCAAGCACTATTACATTAGCTTAGGAATGAGTGCTTCCCAAAGGCATTACCCCCCCCCCCCCCCCCCCCCGCCACCAGGTATGTCTTTCTGGATGTTCACAGGTGGCGCCAGCAAAGAGAGCCTTTGCTTTGGGATGGAAGGATTCACAGCAGAGACAGGAACTCCTGGAGTGGCCTAGCCAATCTCTCACCGGTGGGTTCCTTTACTGCAATCCCCATTCTACAGGTGGAAACTCAAGGTTCAAAGGAGAAGGGCATCTAAGTTTCCTTTCGAGAGAGCTTTGGGGTCTAAAAGCATCTTCCTCACTTGCAAATGATGAAGAAATGTGTGATGCTCTGGGCGCCTGGCCAGGGTTTCCAGTACATGAAGATGTGCATGAACAGCTGTCTTGGTCCTAGGTCTTCAGAGCTAGAACAGGGATACTACAGAGCGTAATAGATGAAAGGCAGATGGGGTGACCAGAGTTATGTGAGCAGAGAGCAGAGCAGAGTGAGCGGTGAATTCTAATCCAATAGGTACCAGAGAGATGGGACGTTGATGGTGACTTGAGAAAAAGACAGATTTTGGGGGAGGGGGGTGGGATTATCACGCCCAACAAAAAAGCAAGAGAGAGCTGCCCACTAGAAAATCAGTAGCAGCCCAAGGAGTCCCTTGTCTAAGTGACACCAGAGCAACAGCCACCCTTAACATGCTTATAGCCCACAGTTGTGGGTGGCTCGAGTCTGGATCAGGATAGTCACTGAGATAAGATACTTAGAAAGTAGCCATCTTCAGAAATTACTTCAGGCACAGGACACACACACACACATACACACAAACACTGGCTTTGGGCACTGGAATCCCAGATCACCTGCCTTTTCTCCTCAATTAGGTACCATGAGATCTACCATTAAGCCTGGCAGACTTTAGATCTCTATATATCGGTTTTGTTACCTTCCTAGTTTTAACTTTTTAAAAAATTTTATTAGTTTTGCTTGTGAGTTGATGATACATTATTGGATTTTTTTTTTTTTTTTTTTTTGCACACAATCATCTGAGTCCGCTGTGCCACTGCTGAGGTCATCTGTGACGCCATAAGAGTAGTATCTCCTTAATGGTTCCAGAAAGTTCTCTGACTAAACACTGGCCATTGTGTCAAGTCATGTTGACAATTTCACCAAGTGACAGTTCTCACTGTATTCTGGCTTTCTGTCACTTTTGCCTTCCATAATGAGGGCAGACGCAAAAGTTTGGGGGATCTGCCTGCTCTGAATTGTCAGTGTCACTAGTTGTCTTGGCAATGTCATGGAATGTAGTCAGAAGTTTTTCTGTGTCCTTCCCTGGTTCCACAGCAGCTTATAAAATAATTGATTCAGAGGCTTAATACAAATTACAAACTGGTCTACAGATCAGACTGTTACTAAACTACTAGCTCTTGCATCTTAAATTAACCAGTTTCTATTAATCTATGTACTGCCACTTGGCTGGTGGCTTTCAAGTACTTTCACGTCTTGCTTCTTGGGTGGCTGGATCGAGTCTCCCAGACTCCTCTGCTTGGCTTTCCCTCCTGTCTACAAGCTTCTTTATTAATCAATGGTTAGAACACATATTCCCAGTGTACAGAAAGACCATCCCACAGCAACTGACAATCTTTTTGGAGGCAGACCCAGAACTGATCTTGGAACCAGGGAAGATGTGTCACCAACCTCAGCACTAGGATAGCTCAGGTGTACACATGTCATTGACATTGATCTTACTGGTATTAGACTTGGGCAGCATGATAGATGGGACAGCTGTCAGATTAATCCCCATTTAGGATAACTAACAATGTTGTACCTTGTTTGACCCCTTCCAGCCAAAGCCCGAAGAAAATTGATTAACTAAAAAAAAAAAAAAAAATCATTTTATTGTAATTTCATTTTGTGTGTTTTATGTGTTTTGCCTTCATTGCATGCCACATTCACCCAGTTCCCACAGAGGCCAGAAGACATCAGATCCCCTGAAATAAGAGATACAGCCTGTTCTGAATGGCCATATGGGTACTAGGAATTGAACCCCAGTTCTCTGGAAGACCAGCCAGTGATTTTAACCACTGAGCCATCTTTCCAGCCTCAGAAGTTTATTTTCTGAGACAAGATCTCACTGTGTGATCCAAACTGGTCTCTAATTTGCATTCCTCTTGCTTTATGCTCCTGAGTGTTAGGGTCATAGATATGGACTACCATGTCTGGCTTAAATTGGTTTGGTATCGCATAGACATAGATCAAAACTCAAAAGGATTATCTGAAAAGCATTCTTCCCATCTCTGTATCAGTTCCTACAACTGGCCACCCACTTAGGCCCTCTTCCTGTTTTCCATTATCATCAGGGGCTTGCATGTCTTCGCTAAGACTTTCTACTTGTTTTGTTCACTTGTTTTTTGAGACAAGGATTCCTCAAATGGCCTGTGTAGCTGAGGATTATCAAGTCCCAAAGAAACTCAGGACTAACTGTGGTGCCTGTCAACATGCCTGTAGTGGGATTATGCTACATTGTAAATAACTGTCCCGCCTGCTGGTTTAATAAAAATGCTGATTGGCCAAAGACAGACAGGAAGTGTGGGCGGGGCTACCAGACTAAGAAAACTCTGGAAACAGGAAGAACAGAGCAGAGATGCCACAGAGACACCAGAGGAGGAGATGCAGAGGACAACTATGCTGCTCTGAGAAAAGGTACTGAGCCGCATGGCTGAATAGGATAAGAGTCATGGGTTAGTTTAAGGGTAAAGAGTTAACAAGTTATATGCCTGGGCCCCAGGTCAATCAGCGTACAATTAATATAAGCATCAGTGTGTTTTAGTGGGACTATGGGACTGTGGGTCTGCAGGTCTGGGCCACGAGGGTAGGTCAGAAAGTCTGGGCCAGAAACATAATAGAGCACATACCAAAGCACATGCTGGCTTCCAGGCTCACCCAGTACATGTGGTACCTCTCAGCTCTTCTCACCATGCATCCTACCCTAACGTTCTCCAGTGCCGGGGCTTCTGATTCCTGTCAAAGCCTGCCACGACTCCACATGCTCTCTTGGTCTTTGCACTCTTTATTCCCTTGGCTTTCTCGTTCCTCTTGGCTTTTTCTCTCTCTCTTCTCTTCCCGCAGCCCCAGCCACAAGGTCCAGTTCAGTTTGAACTCCCCCAGATGTCCTCTGGCTATACTCTCCCTCACATCTCATGCCCTCATTTTCATTCAAAGATGACCTTGAACTTCTGATCTTCCTACTTCTTATAAGTATGTGCCACCACAACTCATTATGCTATGGTGGAAGACTCAAATGCAGGGCTCCCAGCCTGCTAAGCAAGCATGCTACCTACTAAGCTACAGCTCCAGTCTCCTGCATGTCTTCTTAAAAAAAAAAAAAAAAAAAAAAAAAAAAAAACCTTTCCCCCACGGAAACCAACTTTTTTTTTTTTTTCCTGTTTGCAACTTTTCTATATAGGAGCAGAAAAGGAAAGTACATAGTTCTTAATGCATATATAAAAGCAGAATCTTTCTTTAGATCCTACATACAAATATGCTGTGCTTGTCCTCAGGTTAGTAACAGCTAACACTGTGTTCTGTCACCTCCTCTTGCTAACTTTATGACCAGTGTCACTATCATCCCCATTTTCCAGATATAGAAACAGAGGTTCAGTTTCCCCATCACCCAGCTCGTAGGAGGCAATAAAATACCAGGATTTGAACATAGGCCTATCTGACTGCACATCGCTGACTCTTAACCACTGCACAACTGTTTCTAAAAAGAAACAGAATGCATGCTGAGCTTTGCAGAGTAAAGTCTACAGAGGAGTGGAGGATCTGCCCAGAGAAGAGAGTACAACCCAGGCTCCATCCTTACACTGAGAAATCCACCAGGGAAGAATAGTTCAAGTTTCTCTGGAGATTTTTCCCAACCAGTTCAGAATTTGCACTGAGTTTGAAAGAGGGAAAGAGCTACACCAGGAAACAGAACTCTGTGCCCCAGAAATATCATAGGACAACCGGAGTTTCTGTATCTCCCGTCGGCAGATGGCCTGAGCTATTACTGTGCACAGAGGATTGGAATTGCTTTTGGGGAGACAAGACAGAGAAACTCACCATCTTGGATTTGACTCATCAGTAGCTGCCTTGTAAAGACCTACAAAACACCCCTTGCCTGCAGCCTTTGTGAGGGGAGAGGAGGGCCTGTGTGCAGACATGCTTCCAAAGAGAAGCTTGGCCATCATGCCAGACAGAGATGATTGCTCTAATAAGGGCAGAGGTGACAAGCAGCGCCCTGTCTTGGCCCCAAGCCTAGGGTTAATGAGACTTCCCCAGAAGAAAGTGTCTCTTGGGAGCGTGGGGGTGGGGCTCCAGGGGAGACAGATCAGCTGGAAGCTAGCAATGGCCCAGGCTGTTTATTAGGAGACAAAGAATTCTGCTCCCTGCATCGAGGTCAAACTCCAGGTATCCAGGGGAAGGGCAGGGGAATTTATGAAGTGTGGAGGCAGCCCATTTGACAGGCTGTCAGCTGGCCCTTCCCCCCAGTGCTGCTGTCTCAGCCTCCTCCCTCTCCGGTTTAAGGATTCACCTTGGTGCAGCAAGATTTTTCAGGGAGCTTCTGAGAAATGATGCACACAGAATTACAATATGGGTCACAGCACTGGCTTGTAAGGGAGAGGTCAGTGACAGCTTTGTCTTATAGTTCAAATCATCTACCACGCACTCTCTATACCAGGTCAGTCATATGTTACTTACCCAGGACTGGACACTCCCTGAGATGACTGAATGGCCTCCAAAGACAGAAAATTAGGTCTCAATTTTGTGACCAGGAGGATCTGAATGAGGAGGTGTATTTCCCATATACCACCCTCCCCCCTTTTTTTGTACATCTGAAAGGAAGGTTTATGTATTTGAGTGTGAATGCTTATATTAGTGTATATGAGTGTGCTGTGTGTCTGAATTAGTCTGTGGACATGTACATACACACTACTGGATTTGACTCATCAATAGTTGCCTTGTAAAGACCTACAAAGCACCCATGCCTGCAACCTTTGTGAGAGGGGAAGGCCTGTGTGCTTCTAAGGAGAGGCTTGGCCATCATGGCCGAGAAGGAAAGTATACCAAGTAGGGTGTGTGAGCCATGAGTATGTGAGGGATGGGAGGCTAAGTGTGCATGACTGTGTTTAGGCTAGGATGCAGAATAAGCAATATGTACTTTGCCTTCACACCCCATCACATCTGTCCCCACCCTCCACTTGCACCCCGTATTACAGGAACAAGACACTTTAGAAAGAAGGAGACAATGTCAATGGCTATGTCCACCTCCTACCTGGAGCTCCCCCCCCCCAGCTCCTCAGTAGGAACGATGCTGACACCCTCCCCCTGTCTCAGGTCCCTCCCAAGCTCCCAGGAGCTCTTTGGCCCTTGCCTGACCTCACGGTGCAGAGCTAGGCCCAGGACTCCAACAGGGCAACTGAAGCTACTTGCCAGGACCTATCCATCAGGCCCAGCGCAGCCTCCCTCCTCTACTAACCCCGCCACACAGAGTAAATGTCTGGGTCCACTGGATGGGACCCCCATGGTCTATCTGCCGCCACTCCCCCTTGGCTGCCCCTTCTTTGTGACAGCTCCTGAGTGAGGAAAGTGATGACCCCCTCCCCACCCTCTGTCTAAGGCTAACAGCCTTCCCTTCCCATCTGGTGACCTGCTGGGATCCAGGGAGACCAAAGCTTCAGGTCAAAGATGAAAAATGCTGGGCTATTGACTAAGACACAATAACGAGCTGATCTGCATGTTGTTTACATAGCTACTCAATACTGAGATGAGATGAACACCACATCCCACTGCAGTGGCCCTGATTGCCGCTTCTCCCCAAGGCTGCTCCATCTTTGCCAGGCCCTGCAGAGCACAGGACTGCTTCAGGGCTAAGGTGGTACAGGCCTATCCCTGCCCAAGGTACAGCCTGTGGAGAACAGCCCAAGGGCACATCTGCCAATGGCCTCTGGTCTCTTTAATGTGTTTTAGCATCACCCTGAGAAGAGCCAAAACCTAGTCTGCCGCCTCCCCCTTCCTGCCCCGAAACCTGCTGTGTTTGTGCAGAACCCCAGAGGACATAATGAGAGGCCCATGTGGCTGCAGCTGGCTGTGTCTGGGCTCCAGCAAGGGTGAAGGGAGGTCAGCAGGCTAGGTCTGGAGAGTGGAGGGAGGGTGGCCAAAGGGCAGAATGCTTGGGGCCCAGTGGTAACAACTTACACATGATTTCTTCTCTCCACAGTGTACTCTACTCCCAGCTTGTGGGCCCCTGAGTCAGAAGCTTCCAGAATGGTAACAAGCTTTAGTTTATTCACAACCAGCTGCATTTTCCTACTACTGTTTGCACAAAGGGAGCCCGCCCAGCATCTTCCCTGCCTGCATGGCCTCAGCAGCAGGTTCAGGCTGGGCTCATGTGAGAGCTGGAAATAGTGTCTGCATAGATAGTGAGAACAAGCAGGCCTTGACCTCCTGAGTCTGTCACTCAGTACCCACTGGGTGTCCCCACTCCTTATGACTGAAGGGTTTCCTCTCTACGATCCCTCATTATACCCAATTATAAACACAGAGGGACTCAGTGTTTGAGAATGGCCAGGCCAGAGATGAGTCACTTGTCACTATGGTTCTCTAGGGCTGTGGTGGCTAAAGAAGATATATTGAAATAGGTGCATTCCTGCCCTTCCCTGGTCCCACCTAGGCAACTTCCCTAGTTCAGCTTTCAGGGAGCCTCTCCCAAGGAAGATAGACTGAAACAGAGCCTCTGTTTGGGAAGGGACACAGAGAGAAGTGGCTTATTGAAGGAGGGAGGGAGGGAAGGAGGGAGGGGGGAAGGAGGGAGGGAGGGAGGGAGGGAGGGAGGGAGGGAGGGAGGGAGGGAGAAAGGGAGAACAGGGGCTAGACCCACACAGACAGTTGTGACAGGGACCTCAGTAGTCACCAAGCTGACTCAGCCCAAGCCAGGAAGGCACAATCCCACCCCTGCTCGTGTAGGATGGGCCAGACTAAGGTCACACTGTGAAGGGCTAAGAGAAACCTTACTCTGTTCACTCTGCTCTCATCGGGCTCCAAGATGGCCCCAAAGAAGAAGGTGTCTCTCAAACACAGTAAAACTAAGCTTATCTTCTCCGGTCTGTGGGGCCAGAGGATGTGATTGGTGTGGGACATTTTAATGAACTATGACACTCTCACAGGCACATACACACACACACACACACACACACACACACACACACACACACACACACACATGGAGCTAGAGACTAGCTGACCAGAATTAGCTATAGAAAAGCCAGAAATTTGAATAGAGAAAACATACAAGAAGAAAAGTGGAGTCACCAGGCAGACAAAGAAGCAGCAGGATGGGCAGCATGGAGATAAGGTAGATTAAATAATATTAAGTTATAAGAACTACTTAGGAACAAGCCTAAGCTAAGGCTGAGCTTTCATAATTAATAACAAGTCTCCATGTCATTCTTTGTGAGCTGGTGGTCCAAAGAAACATCCAACTGTATGTGATATTATCTCTTATCCCTTCAAAGTCTCCCAGTCCTTGCTGTGTTTTTTTTGGGGAAAGAGAAGCAGGGGTGCACTGGCCAGAGGAAGGTGCTAGAAAATGGAGGCCGATATCTGACTTATCTGTGAACAAGTGAGTTAATAGCCCTGTACATTAGTGTCTCTCATACAGTTAGGATAAAGAACTCAGTTCTTGGCTATTGAGATGGCTCAGCTGCTAGACGTTCTTGCACATGGGTCTATCCACCTGAGTTCATCTCTGGGTCTCAGAAGCTGACAGGAGAGAACTGTCTGTGCAGAGCTGTCCTCTGACCTTCACAAGAGTGCCAAGGCACTTACACACTCACGCACACACACATTTAAAAATCACAATTTTATTTCAAAATATTTTTCTTTTATTTTTTGAGGTTATAACATAATTAAGTATCTTTTTTCCCTTCCTTTTCCTCTCTCCAAACACTCCCATACGCTCGCTCCTCCTTGTAACATTAAACAGACTGAGCAGGTTACACTTAGGAATATATATGTATGTACACAACATATATATATATATGTCATATACATCTTCTTATATGTATGTAATAACAATTTTTAAAGGGCCATGAATTTGAAAATCAAAAGTTTAAAAGCACTCATTTTTTTCAAGTATTTTAACCCTCATAAAGTAGTTTGAATGGGGTCTGACACACACACACACACAAGGAGTCTCCAAAATGGCAGCTTTTAAAACCTCAACACAGTGAGCTGGGTATGAGAACGGAGCAGATACTTGAAGTAGACACACAGTTTGTGTCCTGCTGTGACTCACCAGGGTGACTTCACAGACCTTTTCAGTCTCTTCAGAACTAAACTCCAGATGAATCGATTCCTCACCACTGCCCAACCTTTAGTCCACCTTCTCAATCCCATCAGTCTGCTTTCCAGTCCATAGGGAAAAGCTTTGGCTTTGGAGGTAAACAAATCTGGCTTCTAAGCTAGTTGTACCTGAATCTGTCTGTGTGGCCCTGAACTGACTTACATGTCCTAATTGTCCTGAGCTTTAAAATCCCTGGCTAAAGCACCTCTCCCTCCTGGCAGGACCTTGAGCATGATTGCCCCGGACAGCATGCATACCCTTAAGTATCAGGGTGCCCTTCCCTACTCTAGGCGACTCAGGTCAAGGTGGGAATCGGGGCCTCTGCACATCTGCTTAGACTAAGGGTGATATTAGCCAGGCATGGTGGTATATGCATATAGTTTCAGCATTTGTGTGGCAGTAGAGGGGTGACAGGTTCAAAATCAACCCAGACTCTGAACATGCTCCCCCCAAAAAATATGGAGGACAAACCCAATAATATCCATGAGACTTCAGGGTGATAAGCAAGAGTATTTCAGCTTTTACAAGAAATCCCTTGTTCACTCTCCTAGGAGAAGGCTAGGCCTCTGCCTCAAAGAATGGGGTGGTGCAGATAATGCCCTTCAGGGAAAAAGACTGTAAGCACTTTCAACTTCAGGAAATCGCACATCTGTATGGCTAGCTCAGCTACCTGGCAGCAGATAGACTCGGCAATTACTGGATCTCCAGAGGACAACATTCTTTTAGGCACACAGTTGGCCAAGGTCCTTCCATAGAGATCCTTATGGTCAAGCTCTCAAGGCTTGATCAGCACACACACACACAGGCCACATGCATGCATGTACACACATATACATACACACATACATACATACACACAGGCACACACACACAGCACAGTCTACTAGCCTACCTCTAGTGTAGCTGCAGATTGCCTCCCACTGCTGAAACCTAGACAGAGTCCCAATGGGCTATGGCTGGGCAGGTCTCTAAGCCCTTTTGTCCTGACCTTTTCCCTGCATTGAAGCTGAAGCAAAGAAGGGCAGGGTGGTGGGAAAATAAACCATGGATTCATTATTTTCCCCACCCCAAGGATCTCTGCTCCCTGCACAATTAGAGGTTTCTAATCCCTACTGAAAAGCAAACACAAATGCACACCATCCCCTAATCAGGGCCCTGGGCTCTGACTCCTACTTTTAATACAGATACTCAATTAAAATTTCTTGGAGAGCCCAACGGTGAGTCCTAAAAGGTACAGATATATGTCTAGAGACAGCATCAGGCAGACCAGAAGGGAATACAGAAGAACACCCCCAAAAGGTCTTCAGGTCAGCCATAAGAGCGTGGAGACACTCCCCAGTATCTATGTACCCACCAACTTTGGCTTGAGAGAGAAACCTTCAAAACTGCACTGTGGGAGCTGCTGGGAGCTGCTTGTCCTTGTCACACCATTTCCTTCAGTCTGTAGCTTTGCCACATCAGCCTGGGTTCACTGAGGGCAGCATTCTCTCCCAGGCATTGCTACACTTAAGTCAAAACACTAGGCCCATCTAATCCATCAAATCCTGCTGGATCCCCCTAGTCTCAACATGAAGTGTTGCTGAGCATCACACACCTTGTTTCTACAGCTGCTTTTCAGAGCAGCCCCAAAGCAGTAAGTATTGTCCTGTTGCTGTGGGAAGGCCAGGAGGGAGACAGTCATATGCAGGTGTGCTGTAAGAGACAACCTGAGCATGATCAGCCCCCAGGGCTCTCAGTGGCCTCCCAATTATTCCTACTCCTTTGCTTTAAATCAAAGGTGGAGAACGGGGCTGTCTGGCCTCTGGCTCAGCTCTGAGACTGACCTACCAAGACACAGGGGGAAGAGACTGCTTCTCATCCAGCTCCCAGAATTCACACTGCATCATCAGAATTTTATCCTACAAACCTGATGGAGGGGGAAGGGTACAAGGGGAAGGGTAGGGGCTTGCTGTCCCTTCTTCCTCACCCTCCTTCTCTTGCTTCCATCTTTGGGAAGTCATCTTGTAAGTCAGGCTGGGGGTGAGGTAGGAAACTAAAAAGCAAGAGCCAGCTGGCCTTCCTAATTAAAGTCCCAAAAGCTTTCTTGACAGATCTTCCTAATACGGTGGAGTAGATTCCTTCAGCCCAACACAGACCTCACCTGGAGGTCTCTGTTCATGACCTCTTGACACAGGAGAAGGTTGACTAGAAAGGAAATGTGTAAGAAGAGGAGTCAGGAGCCTCCTCGTTTAGAGCTGGAGAGAGAAAGAACCTTCTAGAAAGCTGGTTGGAATGCATGGGGCTGGCATCCTGAGAGAGGCCTCACAAGGAATGAGGTGCCTGAATGTTAGAGCATCCACTTCAGGAAAGGTGACATAGGGAGACAGATGACAACTGAACATCTGATTTTCCTCCGCACATAACCTGACAGGCCAAAACTGTGGCTGCCTGGAGTGTTGCGAAATCTCATCTGTTAGACCTACCCCCAAATGCTGGGCTAGTACCTCTGAACCCAAGTTTCAGAAGGACTGACTTGCTCCTTCAGCCAAAGATGCAAATCCACAACAGTCCAAGCACGATGATGACTCAGGCATGCCAGGCCCCAGGGTACCCATCACAACTAGAGGTCATCCTGTGGAGGCTGCTAGGAGAGAGAACAGTTTGGGAGACTCTCCTGTGGCAAGGAGCCCAGAGGCAAAAGCTGAGCCAGGAGCTTCCAAGGGAGTCTGGCACCAGTGTTTACAAGTCTCTTGTTCCCATTAAAAAAGAAGGGCTCCAGACCTCGAGTGCCCTGGAGATCATTCTCCTTTCCTCTCTGCCTAGATGATTTACCCAATGCCTATGCTCCCAATTTAGGGGAAAATATGGGCAGAAAAGAAGAAAGATGTATAAAAGAGAAAGGACCATGTTGCCTTGATCTTGAGCTCAAGAAGTAGCATCAGTCATTGGAAAGTAGTAGTGAAAACCAGGAGTGCCATGGTTTTTGTACTATCTGACTAGGACTGGAAGTCACTAGGAAAGACGTAGTGTCTTTTTCAGGGACTTAAATATCTCTTTTGTTCCAGAAGTAGCCCATCCTAATCTAAATTAAGCTAGCGTTTTCTCTTCTTCTATATGACCCCACACTATCATTTAGGTCTATTATTAATATATTTCATTAATCCTGACTCTGACATTAGATTGTCAGATAGAAGGGAACAAGGGAGTGCTAAGTTCTGTGTGGTGTCCAGTCATATGCAGATGGGAACTGCTGCTGCTACTAAGAATGATGATTGTGATGCTGCCTCACCTACTGTGCTGAGGGTGGTGGTGGTGATGATAATGATGCTGTTGCTTTAAGGATGATGGTCAGTAATTTATCTTGTATTTGGTGGAGATAATCTTGACTACCCATCAGTATTGGGAACAGTCACATTGCTGAGATCCATTTGTGGAAACAGGAAAAGAAGAGAGGTGGGGGAGAGAATATTAGAGGAAGGGCCTTAACAGGTTCCTCACCATGATTCTATTGAATAAAGATGCAAACCTACCAGGGCATGAGAGCTATTGCTGGAGGTCACTTTCAGTGCAATTAAAATGCCCAAGAGATGTTGGAAATTTACCTTCTAATTAAGAAGCATGACCAACTACAAAATATTTACATTTTCCCCCCATGGCAAGAGAAAAATAATTAAAAGGAGAGGTATATCGATGCCCAAATTCTGTTCTTGATACCTCCACATCTTTGCACATTGTTCTACTTTTTTATCCTGTTGTCGTGATAAAAAGCTTATAAAAGGCAGCTTGGGGAGGAAAGGGCTTTCTTGGCTTTTATTTCCAGACCCCAAATCCATGACTGAAGCAAGCCAAGGCCAAAACTCAAGGGAGGAACTTAGAGTAGAGTTCGTGGAAGAATGTTACTTGCTGGCTTGCCTTCAGCTTCTACTCAGATAGCTTTCTTATACAGCCCAGTAACCCCTGCCCAGAGATAGTATACCGACAGTGGACTGAGCCCTTCCCCATCAACAATCAATGAGGTAGCTCCTTATTGACTTGTCCACAGGCCAGTCTAATCTGAGCAACTCCTCAGCTCCGTCTCCTTCACGGGTGACTCTTGGTTGTGCCAAATTGACAATAAAGACTGACAAGTACACACATGCATTCCGTCTGCCTGGAAGGCCCTCTCATCTCATCTATCCGTTCCCTGATTTGGGAGGCCCTCTTCTATGTTCATTGGGTTCTTGAGTTAGCAAATGCAAGATCCTTAGATGGAACCTGGTACATAAGGGCACAACCTGGGACATAAAGACACATAAGCAACAGTCAATTGCTGTTATACCATGCTGTTGTGGCTGTTCACTCCCTTTTGCGCCTCAACATGAATTACAGGAGTTGGTTGGTCATGCACTAGTCAATTGCACCCATTGACTGTGAGATCTTCCTTAGCAGCAAGTATACGTTGAACACTTTTGTGTACTTACGCCCTGCGATATGTAAGTGGACTAGGGGACCAGCTTAGAGCCTGGTATTTGCTAAGTTGAAATGTCGAATGCATATATAAATGAAGAATGAATGTCTATGTACTTTTGAGAGAGAGTACGAACAGAACATGTGCCTGCCACCAGTGGTGGACATGTCCCCTCGAGCATGTGTTCCTTCACCCCTTACCACTGCTTCAGGCTCTCAGCCAGGAGCCTGTGGTCCACTCTCTTTGGAAGAAGTTCACTTCATTTGTTTCAAGGCAGCCAACATCCACAGCAATGTGGGGATGGAAAACAGACCAGGACCAAATGAAAGTTGTTCCTTCTCCAGCTGAGGCTCCAACTCGTTTTCAATCTGCTAATGAGACCCAGCTAGGAGTAATCAGGAAGTGTCTAAAATTAGCTGTTTTAATTTGAGTGAGAAAGAAAGCAGTGACTCAGAAGGGGGCACAGGCTCCAGAGGAAAGTAAGGTCCTGGGAGCTTCAAGAAAAACCAAACTAGAGAATCCTTTGACGCACCAGCGTCCAAGAGAACACTCTGAATGAACCAAGGTCCCCATGTCCCAACACCTGGTCTCAAATCTTAAAATTTCATGGCCTATTTGTCCCAGAGACTCCACTGTGCTTCATGTTGGAGAACGAGAGCTGTGGGCTGCCACCTGCAAACTATTAACCAGGGTTGATTATGAAAGTTCTCTTTTCTCCCCAACTTACCACTTTCCAACTTCATTATTTTGGTTCTTTTTCCCACCCCAAGAAACTAAGCATCTAGTAAGTGTTTTACAGCCCTCGACAAATTTTCTAGCCCTCCTGGCCCACAGGAATCCCTTTGTCTTTTGAACATCTAAGAGAGACTCATTATCTAAGTATTCATGTCTCAGTTTCACTAACATTAACTAAACACCTGTTATAAGCTAGATCCTGAGGTGGGGCTCAGGGATTCACACAAAGAGAACCC
The DNA here is from genome assembly GCA_033318265.1 of Phyllotis vaccarum. Classification (NCBI taxonomy): domain Eukaryota; kingdom Metazoa; phylum Chordata; class Mammalia; order Rodentia; family Cricetidae; genus Phyllotis; species Phyllotis vaccarum. The sequence continues at coordinate 94,923,447 of JARWLC010000012.1, forward strand.
TTTGCCTTGTGATTTTATTTAAGGAGCTTAGTCTATTATCAGAGAGACAAACATGGAAACCAACAAGTGCAAAATCCTAGGATAAGTGCTCTCTGAGAGGAGTGGGCTTCCCAGACCAAAGAAAGCTGCTCTTAAACTTGGAATCCATCTGCCTCTGCCTCTCCTATGCTGGAATTATAAACGTGATCAGAGATCCTCCACTGGCCTTCTTTTATGCTTTCCTTACACGCACATGTCAACAAGTTGTGGTCAAAGAATGTCTTTTAGTTCTTTTACTTCTTGGCTATAGACTTCACATCCTGGGAGTCCAGTGCATGTTTTTCATTGGTGATTGCATAAGAATATGGGGATCTTGCATTGCAGTGGATGATGACTACTAACACTCCTTGAAGAATCCACAAAAATGGCTGAAACTAAGGAGGAAAGGAATTAGGACTCGTGTCTCCTGAGCCAGTTGAGAATGACTCAGTAAAGCTGTAGGTATCCTTTAAAATGCCTCCACCGGGCTGGGGAATACAGCAGAGCTGCTAGAATGCTTACTCAGGATGCAATAAGCTCTGGGTTCAATACCCAGTTCATAAACTACATAAACCAATACTTGGAGGTAAAGGTAGAAGGATAAGAAATTCAAGGTCAGCCTGGGCTACATAGTAAATTTAAGGCCAGCCTGGACTACATGGACCCTGTCTCAAAATAATAAACAAACAAATAAATAACAAATAAATAGAAAAGTTATAATTGGTTACATAGCAAGCTGAAACTAGTCATGGCTACATAACACCCTGCCTCAAAACAATAAATAAATAAAAGCTTCAAGCATAGCAAAACCTTTCCTATGTGTAGGACAGTCCATAAAGACAAGAGACTAGAGAAAACTTCCAACGGCCTTTCAAATGAGAAGGTAACACCCAGACGCTGTGAGAGGAGTATCATAGGCCTAAGGAATGCTACCCTTTGGACCTGGATCCTTGGCTTGGCTCTCACAACTCTAGTCATCTAGTTCCCACTCCCCATGCCCTCCAGTCACATCCCCATCACCAGGCAGTTGCTGCCATTCTGAACGTTCCACCAGTACCTAGACTCAACAAGTTCTCTATGCATGTTTTAGATGCCTGTTCCTCTCCATCTGAGAGCTGCTGTCCATCCTTTAAGTCCCAACTCACTTCAGTAAAGGATCTCAACATTCTCCAGTAGATTTAGGCACTCAGTCCTCTTGGCAAGCCTGCATTCCATTTCTGTCAGTGTGGTGACATTAGCCAGGGTATGTTGCACACACACCCATTAAGCTGTTTGAGGAATGAGAAGAAAAGACTGGATTTTAAAATCCTGAAAAATCTTCAGGGCCCAGCTGAGCTCACATATCAGATGAAAATAGAATAGGAACACCTACACAGCAGCCCCTCTTGGCAGCCTGTGGCTGGATGCCTCCCTTGGGATTCTCCACTGACACCCCTCACTTTTGGCCCTTGCATGCTAAACATCTCTCTTATCTACCATGCAATCAATGGTACCAAAACTCCATAAACTAAAATGTAAGGTTTTACCTCCATTTTGACTACTACCACCTTGGTCTATGGTTCTCAGTTCTGGCTCAGTAGATTCACCTGAAGAATTGCCAAGCCATGCCTTCTCTTGGGTCACGATCACCCTCTACTTTGGGGCCAAGGGCCTTGGCAGTCTGGTCCTTACCAGCCTCTCCAGTCCCACCTCTGGCTTCATTTTTTATCCTACATCACCCTGACTGTGTGTCCCTGCCATGATTCGGATGTGGTTTGGATCTGTCCTCTAAAAGTTCATACACTGGAAACTCATGTATTTGGGTGGAGATGTTGGGAAGTTGTAGACAGAGTCTTTAAGAGATAAGGCCGTAGCTGGAAGTATTGGCATACACCTGAAATCCCCGCATACTGGAGGCTGAAATGGAGGATCTTGAGTCCTGTGCCATTCTTAGATACACAGTGAGACCTTTGGGAGAGAAGAAAAGAGAGAGTATGGTCACATTGTTTCATCATGATGTCACCTGGTATGTTGTAATACAGCCAAAGATGCTCACAGAGGCCAACCACATAGAACTAATCTGGGACTTAGGTTCTATGTTAGTTACCTTTCTATTGCTGTAAAGAGACACCATGACCAAGACAATGTAGAGGGGGTACACACCTTTTAAAAAAATAATTTAACATTATTTTATGTGCATTGGTATGAAAGTGTCAGATACCCTGGAACTGAAGTTACAGATAGTTGTGAGCTGCCGTGTAAATGCTGGGAATTGAACTCAGGTCCTTTGGAAGAACAGCCAGTGGTCTTAACCACTGAGCCATCTCTCCAGCCCCCATTGAGCACAATTTTAATATCAGAATTTGAGAAGCAAAGAAAAACTATCTCTGTGAATCTGAGACAATTCTAATCTAGAGTTGTAGTAGGACAGGCTCATAAGACCAATGAAATTGCTTCAAACTAGTTGCCAAGGCATGCACATAATATACTTCCTTACGAGCCAACCTAGAGTCTGCCTAAGGGCCTAGCAACAGTCATTGTCCAATGTTCCAGATTGCTCAAAATCTGCCTAGCAACAAGCACCGCCCAGAGTTCCTGACTGTTGAGAATCTGCCTAGCAATAGATGCTGTCAGATCTCCTAATCATACCTAACCAATGAGGGACAATGCAATATCACTTGATCATAACACAGCCTGGGTTCTGGGAGGAGGATATATAAGACTCTCCCCATTGTTGGAAAAAATCAGATCTTTCCAACTGACTCCCGGGGTCTGAGTCATTAACTCTGTGCCTTTTTGACCCCTCTCCCAAGGGAACTGTTAGGACCCAGCAATATGGAGTGAGTTCCAGGATAGACAGACAGCTACACAGAGAAACCCTGTCTTGAAAAAAACAAGGAAGGAAGGAAGGAAGGAAGGAAGGAAGGAAGGAAGGAAGGAAGGAAGGAAGGAGGAAGGAAGGAAGGAAGGAAGGAAGGAAGGAAGGAAGGAAGGAAGGAAGGAAGGAAGGAAGGAAGGAAGGAAGGAAGGAAGGAAGGAAATAGTTTGTTGGGGGCTTATTTATAGTTTTAGAGGGTGGGAAGCATGGTGGCAGGCAGACAGGCATGGTGCTAGCACAGAAGCTGAGAACTCACATCCTGAGACAACAACTACAAGGCAAAGAAAGAGGAAGAGGGGGTGCTAACAGGAAATGGCTTGGGCTTTTGAAACCTCAAAGCCCACCCCAGTGACACACCTCTTCCAACAAGACCACATCTCCTCCAATTAGGCCACACCTCCTAGTCCTTCTAAAACAGTTTCACCAACTGGGAACCAAGCATTCAAATATATGAGCTTTCAGGAAACATTCTTATTCAACCACCTCAGCCTCCAAAACTGTGAATTAATAAATCTCTCTCATCTCTCTCTCTCTCTCTCTCTCTCTCTCTCTCTCTCTCTCTCTCACACACACACACACACACACACATATGCTTCACACACACACACACACACACACACACATATATATATATATATATATATATTTCACTTCTTCACTGCTTAGGGTTCAGCTTCAGAGGTGACTGTGTGTCCCTGGTACTACTACTATGCTCAGTACTTGTGAGGTGCTCAGGGTATACTTCTTTGAAAGAGAACAAATGTTTCTGCCTCTGTTACAAAGGCAAACCCCCACCTGGAGTTCCCTCTAGACTTCTGAGATCTGAAGTACTAGAACCATCCACAGCTTACCCCAAACTGGATAATTTACAACCAAAGAATCGTGACTTCTCCTTCCCTACCCCCATAAAAAAAAAAAAAAAAAAAAAGAAAGCAAGTTGGACATCAAAAGCCTCTTTAAAACCAACATTTTGATGACTTAAGAGTATATGAATGAGAAACATACGGCTTGAATTTCCTCTACGATACACAAGGGCTCTTTCTGGACTCACTTTCCATTGCTGCCAAGCTAATGATGAGGGTGGAAGTTGCCCAATTCTCACATCATCAACAGATGGCTCCCCATATTTGGAAAAAACTTCACGTGGCACGGAAGAAAATTGCCAGCTCCTCAAGTCAGGCTCACGCCTGCTGGCTCTTTTGCTACCCTCTGGTTCTCATCCGGGTTCAAGCGGAAATTCCATAGCCAGCAGCCTAGAGGCCCAAGGAGGTAGGACCTGTCTTCCTGGGGCTGGCAGTGGGTAAGCAAAAGGAACTTGACAGTAGCCAAAGATCCTAGGCCAGGATCTAGTCCAAGTTTTCCCACTAAGAAAGCCAAATAAGCTTTAGTTTCCTTACTGGCAAGGTGACCTTGCTCTGTCTCTGCTGAAAATGTGCAGATACATGAGATGGACACTATACAGCATCTAGCATAAGACACAGAGCCAATATTCATCATCCCTGAAAGGACAGAAATAGAAGCCAGAAACTTCACATTCTGTAAGGAACAAAGCCATCAGTGGCTTCTTTGGTCCCACCTGCCTGGGGTAGCTGAGACTGCTTCAGTGAGAATCTAGGTGCTTGATTCGTGGTTTGGGAACTCCTGCCCTAGAAACAAGTTTAAAGCATGACCGCAGGACACATTTACTCTCGATCAGTGGCAGTCCCCCATTTTCAAGGCCAGCTCTTACTCTCAAAGTCATTGAGAGCTGGGTGACACTTTTAAAGTTGTTTACTACATAGTCATTGAGAGCTGGGTGACACCTTTAAAATTGTTTACTGCATCTACTTTATTTATTTGTGTGTGCGAATGCACACATGTATTGTGTAAGCATGGGTGTGCCATGAGACACAAGTGCCACAGTGCATGTGTGGTGGGCAGAGGATAACTTGAAAGGCTCTCTTCTTCGACCATGTCAAACTTAGGCCACCAGGCTTGGCAGCAAGGACCTTAGCTAAAGGCCAGGATGACATCTTTAGAACCTTTCCAACACCCATTTGCTTGGGCAGACAAAGATGCCTCAGAGTCCCAGCAGGACCATGCAGGCAAGGCCTGGGAGAGGAAGTGCCCACCCTAGAGAGCAGCAGGTGAAGTCTGAGTTTCTGTGATAGAATCAGGCCTGGGAGACACACACCTGACTACTGTGGGTCCAGCTTCCCCATTAACATTTCTTTATGGGGCCAGTGAGATGGCTCAGCAGTCAAAGGAAAGGGCTGTGAAGCCTGACAACCCAAATTTAATAATCCCTAGAACCACATGATGGAAGAAGAGAACTAACCTGTTGGTTCTCTGACTTCCATTATATATACTGTGGCATGTAGGGACATGACACACAAAATAAATTTAATAAAAAATTTAAAGATGTCACGCAAACTCTCAGTTATTCACTAATGACTTTTAAAGTGAGGGTTGGTCATTGGAAAATGAAATATATATTGAATATACATTTAATATATATTAATGTAATATATACATCATATAAAATTTATGATGAATAAACATTGAGCAAGAACATGAGGGTGGGGGTGGGGAAAGCCAGCACAAATAGAGTGGTAGCTTCAGTATGGCTGCTCACTATCTTTCTTAAGAAAAGGTTGGGAATTACTTCCTCCACCTGGTACTTTCAGAGTCTCTGCACAGACTATTAGGAAGCTAACCTCGGCTGAACAGACAAGAACCTTTCCTTCAGGGAGCATATAATTCAGAAGGTACCAAAAAATGTGACAAGCATTTGGAAGGAGATGGGTGTGTTCTCCAGGACCAGGCAGCACCTGACCTCTGTGACCTTGTTGATCAAAGAGGGCTTTCTGGAGAAAGTGAGAGCTAACTGAGACTGGACGTCAGGGGGCCCCTAGGAAAGAGGATATTAGGATTTGGGGAGCTCTTAAGAAGAATCTGGTTTAGAAAACTGTGTAAAAGCCTTGGTTGATACATTTACTTGAAGAAAACTTTTGAGATATTACATTTGACTTGCTGTGTTTATAGCTTCTCTGTGTGTATGTCTCTGTCTCTATCTCTCTGTGTGTGCATGTGGGGGGGCACTTGCACTTTAATATCTATTTCCTTATCAGTGTAGTCTCTGGAACTTTCTTCCCCATTCTTCTACTGATATGGACGAAAACATGTGGACTATATATATTTTAGTACTTAAGGGCACATTGGAACCAGGCTTGGGTTCAGATCTCTGTTTCTCTTCTGATCTTGGGTAGATTCGTCCCTGGTCCTGTTCCTAACCCATATAATGAAGCTCATATCAATGCCTGCCTCACATTGTGAGGATCAAAGGGAGACAAAGCTGGTAGATGCTGAGTATTCAGAACACACAGGCTGGGGATTTAGAGCCCTAGTGACAGGCAAGCTGACCGTGACAATCTCATTGGTCTGCTGGACTTGATGGGTTGGATCTATGGCCAAGTCAGTCAAGATGAAACTGAATAAAATGTAATATGTTCTAGGTCCTGTGCTTAGGTTTTTCCTTTCTGTCGTCATCATGAGCGTGTGTATCCACACAACTGGGTGAACATGAAAGCACGCATGTGCATGCGCATGTGTACGCACACACACACACTCATATATACATGTGTGAAGACCCAGAAGGATGAGAGAAAGATCTGGAGTTTATTAAACTACAAGCACAAGAGAGTACTAGTTTTCTTGATCCCCTCAGGTTGCTGTATGTATAGGAAAGTGATTTCTATGAGCCATGACTCAAACCACTCTGGAAAATTGCATTAAGTTCTGGTATCACATTTTAAGAGGGAGAGACACGGAGTAGCTAGAGCAGGAGGTGTCCAGAAAAAAAAAAAAAAAAAAAAAAGCAGGTTTCACGAGGAAATCTAAAGGATTTGGTATTTGCAGCCCTGAGAATGTTGTCTTTCATTACAATGAAACCCTTGTGAATACCAACTCAGTGTCAGGTCATATTTGATGTGTTACCACAACAACCAGAAACTCTCTGACTTGGGTTATGGCTTAAGGGCACAATGCCACGGGTTCAGTTCCCCAGCACCGAGAAAAGATAGAAGGGGAAAGGAAGACAAAAGAGAAGAAACTGTCTTCAGGGTGTTGGTGGAGGCTGTGGTTTAATCTACCCAGACTGAGAGTGTCCCATCCCCCAATTCCTGGCCCCTTCACTTGGTGGCTCATTCTGGGCCTTGCTGAGAATGCCCTTACCTAAAGTGGTGCTGATGAGAGAGAGAGAGCTGATCTCCTTGTCACAAACTGAGAGCCAGCTCAGAATGCCTTGGGGGACATATTTGCAAGCATGATGGACTCTATTTCTCCTCTGCCAAATCCCACCATATTCCCATTTTCTTACAAGAATGTCTCGTCATCAGTCAGGCTAGTGGCAGGAAGGCCACACACAAGTAAGCAACCACAGCCCAGTTGGTAGCGCTAGAAATGGGGAGGGCAGAGTATTATAGGTGCACCCAGGAAAGGTGCATCTATCCAGAGGCAAAGGAATGTTTAAACAATTTCCTGTTGCTATAGCACCATGCCTCTAACTGTATAATTTATATTTACAAATTTTAAAAAAATAGCTAGGGCAGTGAGAGAGATGGCCTGACAGTTGAGAGCACTGGCTGATCTTCCAGAGGTCCCAGGTTCAATTCCCAGCACCAACATAGTAGCTTACAACTGCCTATGACTGCAGTCCCAGGAGATCTGATATCCTTTTCTGGCCTCGTGGACAGTAGGCGTGCATATGGTGCACAGACATACATGCAGAACGAAACAATCACACAAGTTTGTGTGAGAGTGTGTGCATATGTGTGTGTGTGTATGTGTGTGTGTGTGTGTGTGTGTGTGTGTGTGTGTGTGTGTGTGTGTGTGTGTGTGTGTGTGTGTGTGTGTGCTGTGCTTTAGAAGCTTGGGAGTACAAAAAAGTTAGCTTCAGCTGCTTCTAGTCAGAGCTTTCTGACATGGAAGACAGGGATAGAATGCCACCACAGGCTTCTCTTTGGTTTTCATTCGTTTTATAAATCTCTGATGCCATTGTGGAGGCCAGACCCTTATTGACCTAATCTAATTACTTTCCAAAGGCTCTGCCTCCAGATATATTAACATATGAATTTGGAAATTGTTGTTCTGGACACATGAACTTGGGAGAGCACATTCAAAACACATATCATAACCATTCACCTCTTTTTAGAAGATATGGAGCACGAAGTAAGCAAAAATTGTTTTGAAAATCCAGGTGGTGCCACACAAAGAGCTCCAAGCTCTTCACTGGGAGCCCAAGGCCGTGCTGACAGAGCTCAGAGAAGGAGTTTGGCTCTCCCTGGATTCTTGCTGCCCCCTGGATCTGTACTCAAGACCACTCAAGGCTACAGGAACTGACGCCCTAGTTTTCCGCTGCTGGACACATCAGAGGTACGTAGGAAGAAGATGAATTCTACTTTGGAGGGATTCCGTTTTCTTACCTCCCATCCAAAGCAAATTTGAGCACAGAGATTAAAAACTTATTCCTTTCCAGGAAATGAAGGGTTCTGCCAGGACCGCCCAGTCGAGAGAATAAGAACAAGATGCCTCATGCTGTTGATGAACTACCAACTCTTAGAGCCTCGAGGGAAGGAAGGAAGATGGGCCAGTATCCCAGGCCCTCCCATGTTTGTTCTCAGCTGAGCTTCACCCCCAGAGTGTGGGAAGTCCCTGGCTGCTACGGCGTCCACAGCTATAAACTGTCCTGTGACTATGAATTGTCTCAGTCAAGGGCAGAGGATGGGAGGAGAGAGGAGGGGTACTCGGTTCTAATCTATCTTGCAGCCAACCGACTGTGTGACCGAGGGTGAATCTATTCAAACGTCTGAAGCTTGTTTTTGTTCGTGTTACTTTGTTGGTGCTCATTATCTTGATTTTTATTTTCCTTGGTGTTGGGGATCAAACCCAGGGCCTCACACATAGCCAACCACTCACACCATACCCTCAGCCGTGGATCTTTAAGGTGTCACTCATCTGTTGAACGGTTTGTCTTTTAATTCATGCAATGAGGGATTTTTGAGCTTATGACCTAGACTGGATGGTTTTTTTGCATCTAACTATAATTTCTGAGGAAGGAAAGAAGTTTACCTATGAGCAGGCTTTTGTATGATGGCTGAGATCTCTAAGTCAGCAAGGTTTTCTTTTCCTAAGGCAGCAAGACGTCACTTCAGAACCATTCTGATGTCTACCTCTGGATCCACTCAGGTGAGAGGTGGTCTCCTGCCAGTTTGATGGCAAGTTGGGCCTGTTCTACCTGGATTCTCTCACCGGAATTCCTCCTTCTATGTTCTCAGCACAAACTTTCTCCATGAGGACAGCGTTGCATCCACTTTTTCTGCCAAACCTTAAATATAGGCGGTATTTGCCTTTGACTGAGTCCTGCTATGCTTCTTTAGTCCAAATCTTAACTTAGGGGTGGTTATATTAAGTAAATGAGCAAACACTGACTAAGGGATAACTAAATACAGGCTTACATACCAAGGAATGTGAATGGCCTCTACTGTGCAGGAAGATATAAGGAAATGTGGAACATTATTATTTCTCTATTTTAAAATGTTTAACTGATATTTTGTTTGCATGCATGATATTATTGTCAGGTTGGTGGGTCATGGTGCACATGTGGGGGGGTCAGAAAACAGTTTTGGAGGGATGGGTTCTCTTCCCATCTTGATGTGGGTCCTGGAGAATCAAACTCAGAAAAGTAGGTTGGTTAAGCAAGCACTTTTACCTATGGAGCCATCTTGCCAGCCCTTTTCCTCTGCCTATTACTATAAACCATCCCAGATTGACAGTTCCTATGCCTGGGCTGCCTAGGCAGTCACATTTCTCTGAATGGCTCAGCTACTCTAAGATTCTGTCACACATATGCTGCTTAGGCCAAGTTATACACTTTTTATTCTTTCTTTTGTGAGACACTCCATGATCTGTTCTTATTGTGTTGTAACAGAATGCCCCACATAAAACAGAATTACAAATGTACAGCGTACAAAAGAGGAGTTAATGCTTAGATACAAACAAGAAGACATGATTCTTGTTTTAAATGAGCATGTCAACACAGCTTGGGTCTTAAGTGAGTCTGGGCTTGAGATCTGCATCGTGGGATGGCCTTGCCTTTAGACTCACAATCATGTCACTATCCACCCCAGTAATCAACACATGAAACTGGATCACCAGCCCTCTACAGATATGTTCTGAACAGAACAAAGATTATTAGAATTCCTCCAAGGTCAGTGGTCCATAATAGTGGAAATTCAGGGCTGGAGAAATGACTCAATGGTTAAGAGCACTGGCTGCTCTTCCAGAGGACCCGAAAGTTCAATTTCCAGCACCTACATGGCAGCTCAGAGTTGTCTATGGGGTCCCATGCCCTCTTTCTGAGGTGCAGATGTATGTGCAAACAAAACATAAACAAGTCACATAAATCAATAAATATTTTTAAAAGAGTTATGTTTATACTGCTTTCCTTGTTTCCCAAGGATGTATGCTTCTTCAGATAACAACTTACTGCCATTAGAGCCACAATATCTAGAAATGTTTCATTTTTCTAGATGGAACTTCCTTTTTGATAAAGTGGCATTAGGAAAGGCTGACGTTGCCTGTTTTCAGAAACTGAGCAATTTCTAAAAGAAAGAAGTCCACTGTATTCTAAGTTGTGAGGTCTAAGAGCATGGTGGTGGGTCCATGGAAGATGATATAATATAGTGAAAGTACATGAAAGGGACAAGGTCCATGCAAGGAGGGAGGAGGATGATGGAGAAGAAAGTCACATGGAAATAGAGGAGGCAAGAAAGATCTGATGTAGTACCAGTTTCTTTTATAACAGCCCAATCTCTGGAAACAGAGATACAGTGAGACAGAGATAGAACAGAGACAAACAGAGGCAGAGATTAAGACAGAAAGAGACAGAGAGAAAGAGATAAAACCCTTAATCCATCTGTGTTAGTTAGAATTTCTGTTGCTACGATAACACCATGACCAAAAACAGCTTGGAGAAGAAAAGGGTTATTTCACTTCCACATCACAGGCCATCATCCATAGAAGTCGGGGTAGGGGCTCCAACAGGTAGAAAGCGAGAGGCAGGAGCTAATGTAGAGACCATAGAGGGGTGCTGCTTGCTGGCTTGCCCCTCAAGACTTGCTCAACTTGCTTTTTTATATATATACCCCCTAGGACCACTTTCCCAGGGGTAGCAACACCTCCCAATGGGCTAGGACCTCCTTCATCAATAAAATGCACTACAGGCTTGCTCACAGACCAATCTGGTAGAGGCATTTTCTCAACTGAGGTTTCCTCTTCCAATGGTTCTAGATTGAGCCAAGTAAAGATAAAAACTTGCCGGTACACCCTCTTAAATATCTAACCACCTCCCATTAGGCCCAACCTCTTCAATACCCCACCATGTCTGAACATAGCCAAGTTGGGGACCAAGCTTTCAGAATATGAATTGTTCAGGGACATTAGCAAACCATATAGAGAAATATGGAAATTGCCTCCCTACTGCTGTGAACGTGGCTCAAAGTAACATTAGCTTATTATGTCCCAGCCTGTCTTGAGCAGGAGATGAGGCACATTGAATCAAAATTCTAAATGCAGCAGCTAAATCTAAAAAGCTCTTCCATGAAGCAGTTAGAAGTAAGCAGAAATTTTTGTGGGACTTCGTCACCTGGATAGGATGGAAGCCAGGGCACACATCTCTGACCACAGCCCCACCCCCTCTGTGATCTTGACCTAAACATTTTCTTAAATATTGAAAGCACTGGTAACAAAAGATGTTGAGGAATATTATCTTAAGATGTGTTGCTTTTGCTTATGCTGTGGAACATTTGCTTTAATGATACAAGGATGTCCTGCATTTCTTTTAAATGTTGTTATTTGTTTAAGTCTGTGAAGCTGTGCTACTGTGCCTGTCTAAAACACCCGATGGTCTAATAAAAAGCTGAATGGCCAATTGCAAGGCAGGAGAGAGGAGAGGCGGGGCCAGTGGGCAGAGAGAATGAATCTGGGAGGAAGAAGGAGCCCGAAAGGAGCCCGAGAACAGGAGAGGAGGATGCAAGGGGCCCTGGCCACACAGCTAGCCATAGAGTAAGCGTGAAAGAAAGGTATATGGAAATAGAGAAAGCCAAAAGCCTAGAAGTAAAAGGTAGATGAGATAATAAAAAGTTAAGAAAAACTGGCAAAAAAAAAAAAAAAAACCTAACAAACAAAAACAAGCCAAGCTAAGCATGGGCATTAGTAATTAAGAATAAGCCTCCACATGTGATTTATTTGGGTCGGGTGATGGGGCCACAAAAAAGAGCAAAAATAACCAACAATATTTTGGCACCCAATGTGGGGCTAGAGTAAAAAAAAAAAATGAACAAAAAGAAATTCAGTTAAATTGATCATCACAAACATCTAAACCTCTGGTTGTCGGCGGCAGCTCACTGTAGTCCTGGAACTTAGAAGCCCAAAGCAGAAAGATCTTGAATTTGAGGTCAGGGTGACATAACAATACCCTGCCTGAAAAATAATACAGATCAACAAATAATAATGATAATGATAATGATAATGATGATGATAATAATAATAATAATAATAATAATAATAATAATAATAATAATAATAATATGTGTTTGTGTATCAGAGAATGCCAGCAAAGAAGTTCTGGAAATTATAACCAAAATAATGAGAGAGAATGCTTGTGATCCATGTATCTACAGAACTTCCATATAAAGAACTCTTATAACCCAATAATAAAAATGATGATACAATTTAGAAATAAGTCAAAGATCATATGGACATTTCTCCAGAGGATAAACACATGGCCAATTAACACATCCAAAGATTTTCAGCATCACTGGCAGCCATGAAAATTCAAATTAAATCCACAATGAAATAGTATTTCACACTGTAAGAGTGTCTAAAACAAAATAGCAATAAGAAGAAGAGAAGGGGTTGATGTTGCTGAGGATGTGCATAAAGTTAGAGCTGCTGTAAACCTGCTGGCAGGCATATAAAATGGTGCAGCTTCTCTGGAGAAACCAGGCAGTTTCCTAAAGGCAAAACCAACTTATCATGTAACCCATTGATTCATTCCTAGACCAAGACCTAAAAGCCTTGGTCCACACAAAAACCTATGTACCAGTGGGCAAAGCAGTACTACTCATAAAAGCCCAGAACACAGACTTTCCAATGTCTGTTCATTTGTCCATTCCAGATGAATGAGTAAAAGTTGGACATATCCATTCGGTGGGGGAATATGAAGTACATAAGGGTGCTACAACATGGATCGGCTTTAAAGACATTACACTAAATGAAAGCAGATGATTCTGTTTTTACTAAATTCCCCAAATTGGCTGATCTTTAAGCATTAAAAAAAACTGAAGAAAGTGGGAGGGCCTAAGGTGATGGCTGCATAATTCCGTAGATATTCTAAAATCTGCAAGTTTTTCCAGAGGAAGAAGAAAGAGGGAAGGGACTGGGACACGGGGTAAACAACCTTACTTTTTTAGGATAGCAGTTCTATTGGGGTCCTGAGCTCTCAAAAGCAGCACATAAGGGCATCTGTGTGGTTTTGTTTATTTGTTTGTTTTCCTTTTAGAACTGAGGCTTTCCTCATATTTGCCAAAAAGTCAAACCGCGAATATGGAATTCTGGCTCTCAAGCTGGCCTGGCTCTGAAGAGAGGTGATGGCGGTAGGGTAAATCCCTCCTGGTTTACAGTGGGCGGGACAGGCTTCTTCCCACCTCCTCTTCAAGGTCGATTTTATTTCCTGTTTGTCTGTTTAGTCTCCATTCAGCTGTGTGGAGTTGGCTTAGCCAGCAGCCCAGGCCCTTGCTCTTCCCAGCCCCTTCCCTTCTGTGGCTTCTGACACTCAGCCTTCTCCCAGATGCTCCTACACAGACCTGCCTGCCAGGCTCACCGGAAACGGAAAAACTCTTTCTGACCTTAAAAGAAATGCTAGTTCTAGGACCCTAGGCTCCAGTCTTGGAGTTGAGATGACCCATAAGTAGGGTCACAGTTATGATCAGCTGCAGACAGTCCTGCTTTTAAGGCCCTATCTCAGCATGATTGAAGAGTTCAACCCTCATTCTTACAAAATGCACGATGGTGTGTAAGGTTCACGTCACTGTTTCTTCACCCAAAGAGGACCAAATGGTCATGACTGCCTGGCAGCAAGCTGTGCTCAGCTGTGCTAGACTTACTCACCATCTTCAGCAACAGGCTTCACTCTGTGGTAAACAGAAGTAGGACTGTGCTTCTCTCCAGGCCTCACCTCCCACCTCATCCTTGTAGAGTAGGGGGTCTCTGGCCTCTCTCTAAATAATGCAATTCTACTTAAAGAAAAGGGTAACATTTCTCAATTGTCCTGGAAGCCTTCTCTTCTCCAGGCTGGAAAGTTTTGCCCAGATTCTCAACTCTTTTTCCCTCCACCCT